>JAVGWX010000019.1:19781292-19811292 GCA_036924085.1 Ariolimax columbianus
AAGTTGAAAAGTCTGAGCTTGCTATGTTTTTCAGTGTCGTTGATTTCGAGATGTTGGTTAGCTGATTAAAGACGCATGAGGCTAAAGCTATTTTAGTGAAAATTCCTTTCGTGCCATCTCCATGTTGTGTCATTTTGCTTCTCAGGTATGGGGAGTGTTGGATATTTTGTAGAGATTTCCCCTGTAGCTTGATATCAACAGTTGTAGTTGTGGAAGCCATGGATTTTTGTCTGTGAGTTGTTTACTTTAAGTCCTATCTGTTCTGACCATTGGCATAGTCTTACATTATTTTCTGTGTTTTTTTTCCCCGTTAGTGGTACTTAGTAGCGCTAGGTACAATACTTGGGCCACACGCGAACTGCATAAGAAATTGATCTATTTTGCATGTTGTCCTTCAGTGCATCTCGCTTTTGCTGCGCTCTCTCCTCGCTGATGCAGGCCCCATTTGTAACGACAGTGCGACAGGCTGAGCAGATCGGAGCAAGCAGCTCAAAGGAAGTGACATCGATTATGAAACTTTTTTTAAGATGGTTCTTTTCATTAAGTGTCGTGTAACGGGGGATATTATTTGGAGGTGACGAGTTATTATTGAGGGCAGGGACTGCGCGATGTAGAAAAGGTTTAGAACCGCTGTGACTATGAATCCTTACATTTTAATTTAGCTGCGATCACTAATTCAGATGCGCATGCATTACTGAGAATTACTGAGATATAAGCCAGTAAGGTTGCAGCCCCCTAACTAACACATGCAAATCAGGATGGAGATAAGGGATTGCCAACCTCATTGATTTTAGCAAAATCGTTTCTGTCAGCGTTCAGCCTTGACCTGATGTTCATTACATCTCCTGCACTTTAAGAACTGATTAGATCAATTATCGAACCAGCGAGTGTTTCCCCGAATGACTTTTAGAAAAAAAGATGATTCTATATGCTGATAATAAAATAATATGGCAGCTTAATTAATTTTTTAAATGAAAGATGCAGATGATGTGGTAACGCTATTGAAAATGATATTACAAATAATATGTGTTACCAGTGCCAAACATGGCCGCTGTCCAGAGCGCGTGAGAGTAGAATTTCGACGTGTGGAATGAAGTGTCTGAAGAAGGTCATCGGTGTTACCAGGAAAGACAGATTTTGGAACGATGACATTCGCAGTATGGTCGGCACAATATCTTGTGCAGAATACATTTCCAGGCACAAAATACGTTGCTTTGGTCATCTCGTGAAAATGCATTGGGCTGGTCATCTCGTGAGAATGCTTCCGCTGATCACTTACAACGCTGGTAGATCTGGTGACATGGTAAGGGGACGGCCGCGAGGCAAGTGGATAGATGACAATAGAATTATTGTGAGGGATCAAGACGCTGAGCAGCACATAAGCTGCAGCGGACAGCGACCCATAGCTGACTGCTAGCGTCAGGGCCAGCGAACCAGAGAGGCTAAGACCCTTCTACACCTCCACGCGGTGATCCTGGATAGCAGGTTGCAACAGGGAAGACTGGCTAAGGAGAAGGGATCCAAGAGGGAAGGCTAACCCGGTACTCAAAGCAAAAGTTGGATGTGTCGGATTGAAAGGTGCAAATATCGCAGTTACGCTGTAAACTACGACACGACGTTATTCCGTTCTCCGGATTACATCCTGCTACTTGCAAAGCCCTTTTCAGGGCCTGGTAGCGGTAGTTTAAGAAATAACGAAGAATAAGCAGAAGAGTGATTGTGCAGCAAGACGGGCTCTCATTGACCGACGCAACGCACTTGGCGCAGGACATACAACTTAAGATCCTCAAGCCGCTTAACGTCATAAGTGGAAAAAGAACCAGCTAGAAACGACAAGCCATTTGGTACACACACACACACACACATATATATATATATATATATATATATATATATATAAATATATATATATACATATATATAGGAGATTAAGATGCTGAGCAGCGTACGGACTGCAGTGGTTAGCGACCCATAGCTGACTGCTAGCGTCAGGGCCAGCGAACCAGAGCTGCCAAGACCCTTCTACACCTCCATGCGGAGATCCTGGATAACAGGCTGCAGCAAGGCAGACTGGCTAAGTAGAAGGGATCGAAGAGGGAATGCTAACCCGGTACTCAAAAAATGCTTGCTGAAGTCGGATGTGTTGGACTACGACACAACGCATTCCGTTCTCTGGACTACATTCTGCTACTTAAGCCATTTCAGTGTTTGGTAGTGGGAGATTGAGAATGAACGAAACCAAGCTAAGCCAATATGTGTCCTATCCAATACTAGCACCCACGCATATAGTGTTCCACTGATTTCTGTATATCTTCTTTTTCCAACAGTCCCATATTAGTGATCGTATCAGACTATTTCAACTCCCCTGTTTGTACAAGTACCTGTTTATGAAAACATGTACCCTTTCGGTTGTTGTTTTTGTTATTCTCCATGTTTCACATCCATACAAAAGAAGAGAATGTACATTGGAGTTAAACATTTGAAAAAAGTGTCTAAATGCTCCCTAATACAATGCAAGTTTCTCTTGAATCCTTAGAGCACTCTGTCTGTCTGTCTGTCTGTCTGTCGTAGGAATATATTCCCATTGCTGGATAGTCGATGGGTTTTAGGCTGAGGAGTACAGGCCACTTCGACGCTGCTGTCGCCACGTCGTGTGCTGGCTATGTTTTTTTTATTTCACCCCAAGCAGAAAAACAACATATTCGTTACCGGAGATCCAACTAAAAATCTCCCAAACAAATGACTGTCCACGTGTAACAGTAGTCCAGACCACTGAACACGTACTTCAAGGATACCCGACCCACGAGGAACTAAGATGCCAAACCTGGCCAGATGGAGCAGAACTGAGGCAAAACTATGGGGGTCATCGCTCAGACCTGGAAAGGACTGTGGACTTAATCCTGGTGATAGGACTGAAGATTTAGCATGATCACAAAACCCGAACGCAGAAGAAGAAGAGGAAGAAGAAGAAGAAGAAGAAGAAGATCTGCTGCCCTCCTTGTTACCATGCATGCATCGAAACCATTCATCCACACACTCCACCAGAGCAGGCTCAGAGATACAGTAAAAGGGCTGATGTACTATTCCAAGCTTGTCGTGAACAGCTCTACAAACCTCACCATCTGTATGGAATTGCTGTATTGGCCCACACAAGTCTCGTGATATGGACTACCCGTATGAGAGTCAGTGGCAATGGGATCTATATGCTTACTGTGGAGGAAAGGAAACATTATTATTTATGTTTTTGTTTGTTTGCATGTCTTTGTGTGAATGCATGCTTTTGTGTGAATGCATGTCTTTGTGTGAATGCATGCTTTTGTGTGATTGCATGTGTGTATGCATGTTTTGTATGCGTGCATGTGTATGCATGTTTTTTGTTTGTATGCATATTTTTGTGTGAATGCATGTTTTTGTGTGTATGCATGTTTTTGTGTGTATGCATGTTTTTTTTGTGTATGTATGTTTTTGAGTACATGCATAACTGTGTGTGTTTAAGTGTTTTTGTGTGCTTGTGAGTTTTTCTGTAAATGCATGTTTTTGTGTGAATGCATGTTCTTGAGTGAATCCATGTTTTTGTGTGCATGCGAGTTTTTCTGTAAATGCATGTTTTTGTGTGAATGCATGTTTTTGTGTGAATGCATGTTCTTGTGTGTATCCATGTTCTTGTGTGTATGCATGTTTTTGTGCGTTTATAAGTTTTTGTATATATACATATTTCTGTATGTATGCATGTTTTTTTATTATACACGTTTTTCTGTGAATGCGTATTTTTAGGTGTATGCATGCTTTTGTGTGTGTGTGTTTTGTGTGTATACTGTTATTGTGTGTATGCTTTTGTGTGTGTGTATGCATGTGGAAGTTGTAATGGTTAAAGAGAAATGATTAATAGCAGTAACTTTATCCCCCCCCCCCTCCCCCTCTCTCTTTCCACCCCACGCCCCAATGTTCTCAGTCCCTGTCATAGCTGAAAGTGCTGACGACAGAACACGATCTTCACGACTCCCGAAATTACGTTCCGATTTTGGAAACATGCATTTTATCTGGGTTGGCTGGGAGAAACGCCTCTGACATGCCTGGTCTGTCAAACTGAGTGCGACGCGATTTAAATCTTGTTCCTTTGAGATTGTTAGCCAAGTTCACAACCGTCAGACCACACGCTAAACAATTTTGTTTAAAGAAAATATAAAAATAATTTACAGAGAAACTTGAAGAAAGCATTCAATCAGACAATAGACATGCCTGCAAATGGGTTAACATCTGATAAAAATGACCACTCTTAGCATTGCAGTAAGTAAGATACAACCACGTCAGTTACATTTCAGAATCGCAGATATAACATGTGTGTTACCTCCTGGTGAATGTATTGATAGATACACTAACATATTTTAAACTTTGATTACGCTATAAATATTACAAAAAGTTACGTATGAAATATATGGTACAAATTTAAACGTGATTCATGGCAAATTTCCTACACATGGACGATAAAACGTATCATCTTATCCGAAATGTTTGAGAAAAGTCTAATAATGTCACCAGAAGATATATACTCGGATATGAAGACATTGGAAAGCTTTTATGGGGACATGAGTGCCAAAGATGGGGTAAAGTCTGTTCTGGCAGGATTAGTCTTCTTAGCCATATAAAAACACATCTCACAGCACAAGTCCGATGATGTCGGCATCTTTGCTTGCGATAGGCAACTATTTTTATTATTGTTATTATTATTATTACCGTGGATACTGCTTCCAGTACTGAATTGATGTCTTTTGACTGGAACTGAACCATAGCGCCAACACTAAAGCAGATCCCTTTACATTGAGTCTGTATCAGAGCATTTGCAAGATGAGGTTCTAGTAACAACGGTAATGTATGCTGACATTGTTAAATCCTAGTACAACGTCTTTTAGTCTCTTCTTTCACGACATGACTGGTAGTTTACAGTGGCACTATTCTTGTAAACACGGACAGCACTAGAGTGATTTGTTTAAAATACGGAATAAAAGTTCAGGTTCCCGTTACCGCGAAATACGAAATATAATCTTAATATTTGTTTCTTTAATAAGTTGCTTTGCTTTTTCATTTATACATGACTGTGTAAAATAAATTCAATGATTCATTTCTGTGTCAGCTATCCTGCATAAGAGACAGGAAATTGTAAAACATTGTGTCGGTGAAATCTGAAAACATGTTCTCGTCTTCATCACGGTCTGGACTACGGACTTTGATTTGTCTGCACGAACTTGGCACGTCTCTGATTTTCATTTCAATTTTGTGCGCCATTTTGGACTGCGTAGGAGGTAAGTACCATTAAGTACAGTAATATTAACTTCTTTCTACAAAACAATTTGTGAACATACTCTGTAATAGCAAATCAGTGACCTTATACTTAGTCGCTCCTCATCTACCCTACGGCTTTAGAGGTCTTTTTATTTACGAAAAGGTCTTAAATGAAAACCTTAAAAGTGGGATAGAAATTTGAAAAACCTTGCCCTTATATTGTAACTTGTTCATGTGGTTGTTCAGTATCATGAGTGTCCTACATGTGCTATCGCGGTGCAGACGAGGAACATGACGTCATAATCGCAGTGAAAATATGGCCGCCTCACTACTGATATGCCCTGAAAAGGAGCAGCATTCTGTTATTAGTTTTTTGAGCAGCGAAGAAATTCATTTGCCAATGAATGTCAAGTACGGTGTTACGTGATATATGCCTTTCACTCCAACAAGTGTATGAATGAATAGGACGTTCCAAAATGGCGTGAGTTCTGGTCTATATATATATAGTAAAGTAAAGTATCCCATAGCATTACTGCCGTAGGGGTGTGAGGTGTTAGCGATCTCACATTTCAAAGGCTCGGCTATATGAGGGCGGTAGCCATATCCTCTCCCTCGCCGCTTTTACTTCCCGGACTGAACCGGTACCCATTTAAGGCTGGGTCGACCCAGGTGCCATTGCGGTCTGAAAAAAGCATTACCGCCTCAACTGGGGAATGAACCCAGGACCACTCAGATGCGAAGCCAGTGCGCTAACCACTGCGCTATGCGGCTCCACATATATATATATATATATATATATATATATATACATATATATATATATAACATCATCATTGGCTATTTCCGTCTTGTCAGTCGATAGCAATTGTGCTTTGAAAAAGAGGAAGGAAACTACAGTCCATGGCGGTAACAGTTGTGACTCGTAAGACCATTCCGAGCAGAGAAGCGTCTCTCACAGTGTGTGCAAAGAAAGTCAGGACCGTTTGCGGCATCCTATGGTGTGGCGTGTCTTCTCCAACACTGTCTTTAACCTGTCAGCAGTCAGAATCTCCTTTGTCTGTATTCCATGCTTAATCCTGCCCCTCCATGTTACACGACCCATGGCGTCCTGGTCCCATGATTCCAAATCGATGCCTGCGTCTGTTATATCCCACCACCATACATCCTTGTACCGAAGTAGTGGCCGGCCCCGAGACCTTTTCCTAAATTGTAATTTCCCGTAGAGAAGATTTTTTCATGTGTGTGTATATATTTATATATATATATATATATACATATATATATATATATATATATATATATATATATATATATATATATATATATATAATATATACTTACACACATACATGCATGCATACATACATACCTATATATATATATATATATATATATATATATATACACACACACACACATATACATATATACATACATACATATATATATATATATATATATACACTCACACATACATACATGTTATGTTTCGCAAATTGAAGTTGATCGGCCACGATCGGACTGGAAAGAACGGTCATGGAGGGCATGGTATCTGGAAGGCGACGCAGGGGTCGACCAGGGCGAAGGTGGATACAAGATATCGAGGATACTCTAAACATGAACATTTCCCTTAAAACCTAATCTTTGACTTCACGAGCATTTCCCTTAAAACCTAATCCTTGACTAACTAGAAATAATATGTCCTTCTATCAAGAGCGAAGAGCCACCTCTGCAGGAGGCCGTTTGCAGGAAGACTGTGTGATAGCTGGCATATAATTTTACAAAGGTGATTTCTATGAATCTTTGTTTTAGATGAGCTGGTTTCCAGCTCCATACACAGTTCGACTTAGTTTAGAAGGCTGCCCAACTCAATTGAAAGTGCCCATCCAATCAAGGCCTGAGGTCAAACTGAGTTTGAAAGAAGGTTCTAGAAAATATTTCCGTAGATATATTAAATGGAATATGCAAGTGAATAACTCGATGTCCCCAACGAGTGCTGGAGAAATAGAGAAAACAAAAAAAAGAATGAAAAGAAAACAAAAGAAAAGAAGAAGGAGGAGAAGTACGAGATGAAGAACACGATGAACAAGAAGAAGAAAAAGAAGAAGAATATGAACAATGAAGAAGAAAAAAGAAAAATGAGAAAAAAAAGAAAAAGGCAAAAAAAGGTGAAGAAGAAGAAGAAGAGGAAGAAGAAGAGGAAGTAGAAAAGAAGAAGAAGACGACGAAAAATAGGAAGAAGAAGAAGAAGAGAAAAAAGTAGAAAAAAGAAGAAGACGACGAAGAAGAAGAAGACGAAGAAGAAGAAGAAGAAGAAAAATAAAAAGAAGAAGAAGTAGTAGCAGAAGACTGCGAAATAGCACGAGAAGAAGAAGAAAAGAAGAAGAACAAGAATAACTAAAAAAAGAGAATCAGTAGATGAAGAACAAGAAGAAAGCGAAGATGAAAAAGCACTCCTATCATCCATGTGACCTATCTCAAACTGTCACCTGCCACTACATCCCAAATATTCCTTACACTCCTGCAACCTTCCCTCTTTCTAATCTTCAACTCAGTCTATGCTATTCTCGAACTATCGAACGTCTGCATTTTTTTCTTCTATAGCATCTGTCCACTTCTTTCCAGAAATCGCTTTCTTCCAAAATGACACAGCCTCTTGTTTTCACATCTTCTGTCGTGTCACGGAAGCTGCAATAATTTTTTGTACACTATATCCTTTCAACCCAGCTCTACTATAAAAAAAATATCCTTGACATCAGTGACACCCCTTCCCACCCTGTCCTTGTCAATTAAGCGTATTTTTATTGTCAAGCTTTCTCTGGTCTGTCCATCTTTCAATCCAGTGGCGTAACTTCCATTTTGTTTAGTGTGGATCACCATGAAGGCCCTCAGTTCGAATTATGAGCAGTAAATACTTAATTTGGCACTGGGCATACTTTTTAGCCCCCAATTTTCTTAATTAAGCTCAGAAAATACTTAATTAGGCCACGTACGTGCATACAAGGGTACCATAAATACTTCATGTAGCAAAATTGGACAGCAAATACTTACTTGGGCGACTGAAGTATTTCATTTTAATCTCAATAATATTGGGCGAGTAAAAAAAACGGGAAAGTCCGATAGCACACACTGCCACCGGGGATGAAGGGTTAGAGATTTCATTGTTCTAAGACACAGCTTTGTAAGGTGGGGCGGCAAGTTCCCTTCCTCGCTGTCTTTCCCCTTTCTAAGCCGTAAATCAGGTACAGTGGGGTCGACTGACGAGCTGTCGGTAGTTGGAGTTGCACTCTGTACCTTTGCTCTACCACTGCGCCAATAAGCCGCTAGTAGTATAATTAAACCGGTAGCTCTTACAGTCCCCCGCTGCCTTGCAGGATACCTGTTCACTAAAAAGGCTTCGGGAGTAAACCCTGAGGAAAAACCTACATCCTGTGCTATCTCCAGTCGTCTCGATAATGTCTTTCTACTGGCTTAAGGTAGATCAGGACGACAGAGTGAGCTTGACATTGTGCAAACTTCCTCACTTCAATCCAAATCGTGGCGCAAGTCATCCATTTCAGCGGCCAGGGCAAAATGAAAAGAGTGTCCACACCGCTGAGTGGTCTTCATCACACGTGATGGACGAAGATTACATTTTGAAAGTAACTTTCGTTAAGAAACACAGATGGATGGAAGCGACATGTTGAAGTGTATCGATGACCACATGTCGTATAATGACTCCAACAATAGACGAATCAGTGATTCACAAACCAGCAGAGCTTTGAAGCCAAAGGAGGATGGGGTGGATAAGAGGTTAGAACAATAGTGTGTACAGCCAACAAGCTACATGAACCATCAGTAACTACACCTATCACCATGTGGTGAGAGATGCTGAGCACCTGGGCTATGCCTAGAGTTTAGTTTAGTCGATTCTTGGAAGAAGAACAGAACGGAACAAAGCATTCAGTCAAATGGGTATATTGTTTACACGTGATATCAGAATAGGCAGAGCGAAATCAGCTGGAACCAAAAATACAAAAGTATGATCCGTCAACTTTTACTACAACTAAGACATTTTAAAATATTCTCAATGGAGACAAAAGTCAATTTATCAGAATTATATTTATACCAATTATGATTTGTAAGCTCAAAACATCATCATCATCAATATTGTTGTTATTGAATACCCACAATAACTAAGTTTACTCTTTTGTGCGCCCTGCAAAAGACGTTAAGTGACGAGTTGTAGCAACTGTCCTCACATCACGAGCATGCTAGTGAAGCTAGACCGCGGTCCTCCAGGCGAATGTGCAATGCTTGGCTTCATCTATCCGTTCACTACTACGGGGATCACACCAATCGACATCTCGTCAGCCAGGTTGCCTTTAAAACAGCCTGTTTCCAGGGAACGCTACATGGACGAGATATTGTGGTCTTGATCAGTGTATTGTACTTGACCCTAACGCGATGTCCTGGTCAGTATGTTGTGTCTGGCCCTAACGCGACGTCCTGGTCAGTATATTGGGACTGACCCTTACGCGACGTCCTGATCAGTATGTTGTGTCTGACCCTAACACGACGTCCTGGTAAGTATGTTGTGTCTGACCCTAACACGACGTCCTGGTCAGTATATTGGGACTGACCCTAACGCGACGTCCTGCTAAGTATGTTGTGTCTGACCCTAACACGACGTTCTGGTCAGTATGTTGTGCCTGACCCTGACGCGACGTCCTGATCAGTATGTTGTGCCTGACCCTGACGCGACGTCCTGGTCAGTATGTTGTTCCTGACTGGACTAGCGTCTCAGTTCTCCCCTTATCATCATAATTATCATCATCATCATCATCAAGGCTGTTTCCGCGTCAGGTTGACAGTAATAGATCTCCAGCTGTCCCTGTCCTGATTTGTTTTCCTCTCTCTCTCTCTCTCTCTCTCCCTCTCTCTCTTTCTCTCTCTCTCTCTCCCTCTCTCTCTCTCCCTCTCTCTCTCTCTCCCTCTCTCCCTCTCTCTCCCTCTCTCCCTCTCCCTCTCTCTCTCTCTCTCTCTAACAAACTCGCACGTCTGCTGAAGACCCACATTTCAAAGGCGGCAATACTCTCCCCCACTATCTTCGTCAAGGTCAAGGTTTCTACTTCGTACAATACAACTGAATGCACATATCGTTTAATGATTCCCATGTTCAGTATCTGAGATATATCTGCTTGGAGAGAAGTATATGTATCACGCTGTTCAATACCTGCTTCTCTATTACAATTCTCTTATTGATCTCCATTTCGCATGTGCGTTATTAGCTCCCTTATTAGCTGGCCAGGGGATACGTAGCTTGACACTTGTTTCAGACTTTCTACACTTATGTGGATGCCAACTTATCAACTTTCTCTCCTTTTGATGAACTTTGGTCTTTTTGATGTTGCTATCCAGCGCACATCTTTATGTTTATAGAACCATTAAGTTCTGCAGCAAAGATGGCGCCGTAATATATATATATGGCTTGGCTTGGTTTCGTTCGTTCTCAATCTCCCGCTACCAAACCCTGAAAGGGCTTAAGTATCAGAATGTAGCCCAGAGAACGGAATGCGTTGTGTCATAGTTTACGGCTTTACTGCGATATTTGCACCTTTCGATCCAACACATCCGACTTCAGCAAGCATTTTTTTAGTACTGTGTTAGCATTCCCTCTTCGATCCCTTCTACTTAGCTAGTCCGCCCTGCTGCAGCCTGTTATCCAGGATAACCACGTGGAGGTGTAGAAGAGTCTTGGCAGCTCTGGTTCGCTGGCCCTGACGCTAGCAGTCAGCTATGGGTCGCTGAACACTGCAGCTCATGCATGCGCTGCTCAGCATCTTGATCTCATATATATATATGTACCAAATGGCTCGTCGTTTCTAGTTCCCAAACTTACCGATTCATTCCAATACAAGTTTGTGATTAGGTTAATATCCTGACCGTCCAGATTTATATCCTCTGGATATTTTATAGGCTGTTCATGCTGCACGTTATCAAACATTTTAGTTCAATCAATGAAGTAAGCCTGAATGTTTAAGACTTGAACAGTGACAAACGCGCACGAACGGAAGATTCCCGGCAGTAAAGCTCGAGTACCATCTCCAAATCAAATATCGACTGCAATGGATCTCAAGCGTTCTCTTCCTCTTGTCCTGATGGTGAAATTTACCACTTTTCGCTGTCCATCTTTTGCTGGTATCCTTCCACTTATAGCGTTGCCTATCGCTGGCTACTTTGACCTCTATATGTCCGTCCAGCGTCGTTTCCGGAAAGGCGTTATGTCTTTTTAAGTGACCATGATATCTTAAATGTCAGATTCTGATTTCGTTCAACAATTGTCTTTGCACCCCTATTTCTCCCAGATTTCCTTATTAGTTTTTGTTTATTTGTTTCCATGATCTATATTCCGTCATTCCTAGATATCCACATTTCAAAGACATGGATTTTTTGATCTGTATGTTCACTATCCCAGATTCTACACAATAAAGACGAGTATAGATGACACATTTTTCTTCATCTTCTTCTTCTTCTTCTTCTTCTTCGACGCTCGTCCTGAACATGCCGTTGAGACGCCGTGTCGTGATTTACAGCGAGGCTGCGATATCTACACCTTTTGCCCCGATACATTCGATGTCAGCTGATTTGATTAGATATCGAGTTTAACTTTCCCCTACGATCCAAGATAAAAGTTCTTGACCTGTCCTATTGTTTGACTGTCCCTTACGATCCAAGATAGAAGTTCTTGACCTGTCCTATTGTTTGACTGTCCCCTACGATCCAAGACAGAAGTTCTTGACCTGTCCTATTGGTTGACCGTCCCTTACTATCCAAGATAGAAGTTCTTGACCTGTCCTATTGTATGACTGTCCCTTACGATCCAAGATAGAAGTTCTTGACCTGTCCTATTGGTTTACTGTCCCTTACGATCCAAGATAGAAGTTCTTGACCTGTCCTATTGTTTGAGTGTCCCTTACGATCCAAGATAGAAGTTCTTGACCTGTCCTGTTGTTTGACTGTCCCTTACGATCCAAGATATAAGTTCTTGACTTGTCCTATTGTTTGACTGCCCCTTACTTCTTCTTCTTCTTCTTCATCGTACGCAGTCAGACAGTAACCATTATTTTTTTCGAAAAAAGCGGCGGTCATCCTGAGGCTGTCGACACTGCCATAGAGCTTGTCTTGTGGTTCCACTGGTGATGGCCACATCTGCTATCTCTGATCCTCGTATGTCGGGGTGTTCTGCAGCAGATGCTCAGCGGTCATTTTCTCGGTACCACACCGGCATTCGTCGGTACCACCTATCTTCAATTTGTTGAATAGGTGGTACCTCAGTCGATTGGGGCCAGTGCGAAGTCTGAAGACAACGACCTGCTCTCTTCTGTTCAACTGGTAATAGGCATCGTTTTTGGTGTAGCCGGTATGTTCAGTTTCCCATTTGGTCATGTATCTGGCTTTAATAAGCCGTTTTGACTCTTCGTACGTTATACTAGTATCTGTTTGTGGTAGTCTTGCACCTTCTTTTGCCAGTCTGTCTGCCTCCTCGTTGCCTTGGATGTTGCAGTGTGATGGGACCCACTGTACCACTACCCTTTTTGTTGCGGACTGCTGGCATAGTTGACAGAGTGCTGCTCTTAAGTCATTAAGCTCAGTGTTTTTCTGGCGTTTTAGCGCTGTGACTACGGCCAGAGCATCTGTAAGCAGGACTATGTGGCTTTCATTTTCTTTATGTGTCACCATTTCTTCCACTGCCGCCCTCAGTGCCTCTGCCTCCGCTCTGAAATTGCTTGTGTACTTACCAGTAGCGAATGACAGTGTTATTTTTCTGCCATTTGGTAGGTTCAGGAATGCTCCTGCCCCTCCGTTCTGTGTAGTGTTTGTTACAGAGCCGTCGGTGTATGCATGGGTCCATGCCATGCTTGGGTAGTGTTTCGATATAAAGCTTATGGTAGTATCTCTCCTTTCTTTTTCATTCTGGCAGTTTTTGTTTCCAATACCTGGTATATTTTCTACCACCTCTGGAAATATATCCTGCCTCCAGGTAGGTTTTCGGACAGTAGTGATGGGCTTTGGTGTTGTTAGTGCGTTTATGGGATCTTCGTGCATCTTTGCTTTGGCTATTTCTGCAAAGTTTCTCCGCTTTAGTTTCCCATTTCCCAAATTGTTTAGTCTCTGGTGCATTGGGTGGTCAGTCAGTCTTCGGAGTGTCTCTGACTGCAGCTGGGCTCTGCAGTCTCTTCTATCGGTCATGGGTTGCAGCTTTGTAATCTTTTCAAGTTCTACAATTGGCGTTGACTTCATGATTCCTGTTATAATTTGGTGTTTTGGGGTTTGATTGAAAGCGAGAATATTGTACATGTGGTTTTCTCCTCGTTTATTTTGACCAGCCATGAGTTCGCCCACTCTTCCAGCGATGTTAGGGCCTGCTGCATCCGATTTCTTGCTATGGTGAGATTCTTTTCAGAGGTCCACATAGCCAGATCGTCTGCAAACATTGAGCTATGGACTCTTCTTGGTATATTCTCTGTAATGTCGTTTATATACACCAGGAAGAGTGTGGGTGACAGTACTCCCCCTTGGGGTACTCCCTGCTCGAGTGTCACCTTTTTGCTCATCTGCCCTTGTACTTGGACTCTGGCCGTTCTTTGTTTGAGGTAGTGGTTGATCCACTTGTACATTCTCCCACAAACTTCACTTCTCCTTAGCTTGACTCTAAGTCCGTCTTTACTGACTTTGTCAAATGCCTTTTCCAGGTCCACCCAAACCGCTACTGTGTGTTTCTGTGCCTGGTAGGCATCTTCTATTTCCTGGGCTATGAGGATGACCTGGTCCTCAGTGGATCTGTGCTGTCTAAAGCCGGCTTGCTGTGCAATTAGTATTCGTTTTTCTTCCAGATGCCACATCAGTCTGGTCTTTATCATACGTTCCATCAGTTTGCCGACACAGCTCAGTAGGCTGATAGGCCTGTATCTATTTGGATCTGTTTTGTCCTTTCCTTTCTACTGTCCCTTACGATCCAAGATAGAAGTTCTTGACCTGTCCTAGTGTTTGACTGCCCACTCTTCTTCTTCTTCTTCTGCGTACGCAGTCAGACAGTAACCATTTTTTTGTCGAAAAAAGCGGCGGTCATCCTGAGGCTCTCGCCACTGCCATAGAGCTTGTCTTGCAGTTCCACTGGTGATGGCCACATCTGCTCTCTCTGATCCTCGTATGTCGGGCAGTTCTGCAGCAGATGTTCAGCGGTCATTTTACCAGTACCGCACGGGCATTCGTCGGTACAGCCTATCTTCAATTTGTTGAATAGGTGGTACCTCAGTCTGTTGTGGCCAGTGCGAAGTCTGAAGACAACGACCTGCTCTCTTCGGTTCAACTGGTAATAGGCATCGTTTTTGGTGTAACCAGTATGTTCGGTTTCCCATTTGTTCATGTATCTGGCTTTGATAAGCCGTTTTGACTCTTCGTACGTCATACTGGTATCTGTTTGTGGTAGTCTTGCACCTTCTTTTGCCAGTCTGTCTGCCTCCTCGTTGCCTTGGATGTTGCAGTGTGACGGAACCCACTGTACCACTACCCTTTTTGGTGCGGACTGCTGGCACAGTTTGCAGAGTGCTGCTCTTAAGTCATTAAGCTCAGTGTTTTTCTGGCTTTTTAGCGCTGTGACTACGGCGAGAGCATCTGTCAGCAGGACTATATGGCTCTCATTTTCACTGTGTGTCACCATTTCTTCCACTGCCGCCCTCAGTGCCTCTGCCTCCGCTCTGAAATTGCTTGTGTACTTACCAGTAGCGAGTGACAGTGTTATTTGTCTGCCATTTGGTAGGTTCAGGAATGCTCCTGCCCCTCCGTTCTGTGTAGTGTTTGTTACAGAACCGTCGGTGTATGCATGGGTCCAGTCCATGCTTGGGTAGCTTTTCGTTATGAAGCTTAGGGTAGTGTCTCTCCTTTCTTTTTCAGTCTGGCAGTTTTTGTTTGCAATACCTGGTATATTTTTTACCACCTCTGGAAATATATCCTGCCTCCAGGTAGGTTTTCGTACAGTAGTGATGGGTTTTGGTGTTGTTAGTGCGTTTATGGGATCTTCGTGCATCTTTGCTTTGGCTATTTCTGCAAAGTTTCTCCGCTTTAGTTTCCCATTTCCTAAATTGTTTAGTCTCTGGTGCATTGGATGGTCAGTCAGTCTTCGGAGTTTCTCTGACTGCAGCTGGGCTCTGCAGTCTCTTCTATCGGTCATGGATTGCAGTTTTGTAATATTTTCAAGTTCTACAATTGGCGTTGACTTCATGCCCCCTGTTATAATTCTCATGGCTTGGTTTTGAAGTTTGTTAACTTTATCGAAGTTCGCCTTCGCTGCTGTTGTCCATGCCGCAATGCCATACTCGAAAACTGGTCTCACTCTTCCAGTATACAGTTTCTTTAGTATGCCTTCGTCTGCTCCCCAGCTTGTGCCAGCAAGTTTCCTCATGATTGCCATTCTTTCTCTGGCTTTCATTCGGTTTCTCTCAATCTGACTTTTCCATGTCATGCGCCGATCAAATGTGACTCCCAGATAGGTTGGGTTGTCTTTGGACTGCAGGAATTTGACTGCCCACTCTGTAATTGTAGAGTAGATTTCGAGTCTACTTTTCTAACAATCATTTTGTTTTCTCGGGGTTAATGTCTAATCACCATACCCAACTTTTGTTCTCTACTTGAATCACCAATTCGAGATCAAGATTCTGAGCAGCACATGAGCTGCAGTGGTTAGCGACCCATAGCCAGATGGGCAGGGCATGTTGTTCCCATAAGCGGCTCCCTAAATAACTGTTGTACGGGCAGCTCATGATAGGATAGCGCTCGCAGGGGGGAGGGGGGACAAAAGAAACGATACAAAGACACTTAAAAAGTTTCTTTGAAAAGTTTTTTCATTAATGTTGCTGTCTGGGAGCTGCTTGCTCCGAACATCTTATCCTGGCGCACTGCCGTCACGCATGGTACTTGCACCGCTGAGCAGAGAATCATCGCGTAGGAGCAGGGAAAGTGAGCTGCACGAAAGAAAATAATGCAAGACTGCCCAAATACAAATACTGTTCATGTGTGCCCTACGTGCGGTAAAGTTTGTCACTCTCAGATCGGACTGTACAGTCACATGCAGTCACATCTGAATAAACATGTCTGACGCTGTCGCCATCTTCGCTTGCGATGGGCAACTAACTAACTAAGTAACTAACTAACTAACTATATGATTCAGCTAGTTCCCTTATTCAGAGTATTACTTCTCTTGTTCCGATGTTCTATTAAAATCTTAAATGTTCACCCCTAAAGTCGTTGTCTACCAGTACTCCTAATTCCCTCCTGTATCATTTTGAGCAGTATGTAAATGGCTGGTTGTTCTCAAATCTGAACTTTTGGTTTCACGATCTTTCTTGGATAGTGTTCTATAAATAGATGTAGTCAGATCGCGCGAAAACAATCCTGTATTGTACTCTTCGTTACTCAGACACATTTCTCGAGAGCTGTTTTAATGTCTATGCTTATTGTGTCCATGCCAGTTGCGTGCCCCTTGCTGATTTGTTATTGCTTTCTACACTTCTTATCTGAACATGGTAGGACCGACATTATTAAATTATAATCCTTCTCTATCGCTGCTGTCGTCGAGCATCTCGCTTACATTTTCCGTTACCTGTTTGATATATCGTTTTCATTTTCAAAATATAAAAAAAATGTTAGTCTACTATCGCAAGCGATGATGGCGGCATCATCAACCGGTTTTGTCTTGATGATGTAACTTGCGTAACTGTAACTTGCGTAACTGTAACTTGCGTAACTGTAACTTGCGTAACTGTAACTTGCGTAACTGTAACTTGCGTAACTGTAACTTGCGTAACTGTAACTTGCGTAACTGTAAATTGCGTAACTGTAACTTGCGTAACTGTAACTTGCGTAACTGTAACTTGCGTAACTGTAACTTGCGTAACTGTAACTTGATGTAACTGTATTTGGATTATGGTGAGGAGGTAAAAATTGGGCTGGTCATCAATCTCACTCTCTGGTCCCAAGCTACTTTGACCAGTAGCAAGACATAAGTCAAGACGACTGTAGTAACTCAGGGGTGCAGACCCTCTGGTCCCACATTCCTTGAGACCAGGGGTCACTTGAATCTTGCGGGATTCGATCGTCCACCATTTCCGTTCATCTGATTTGATAGGGGAGTGCCTTACCTCTCAGCCACAGTGACCCCATTACCACTTGAAAGCAAGATGTCTCCATTCTTGTTCTTAATTCATCCATTCCTTTGACATGCAGACAGGCAGGCAAGCAGATAGATAGATAGACAGACAGACACAGACAGAAAGATATATAAATAGATAGATAGATAGATAGATAGATAGATAGATAGATAGATAGATAGATATAAAGATAGATAGATAGATAGATAGATAGATAGATAGATAGATAGATAGATCTTTATTTGCATGCTCGTTCTTAGACACTCACTAAGCGTTTACATTCTAAACTTTTTATAGGCTTTCTCTTTTGTACTGTTCCATTGTTTCTGACAAAATGCTATCATATTTATATTTTATCTTACACGAAGTATTTCTGTTTAATGACTAGCTATTTTAATGCTGACATATCTATTTATGGATCCTTTTTATATCTTCTTTCAATATTGTTAAGTCTAATGGTTATTTTAAGTACTACAAGATTGTTATACGAATTTATGTCTGCACATGAATACATTTTTTGCCATTGCGAGTCCATTTTTGCTATCTGACCTTTACCACAACGAAGCCAATCTGATTCTAAATAAATCTCTTGGACTTTTTTTTACTGTATAATCTTCTTGGAGCTTGCTGGAAAAAATGTGGTATATATATATATATAACTTTTATATTTTCTTCTCATAAATGTATCAGCCTAACTGCTCTGTCGTTCCTTTTTCCCAGTTCAAATAAGTTCTTCTAAATATCTTGTATTTTCATTTTCCTATTTTGAAGTTCATATCTCCCATTACTACCAGGGGATCAGTATACTTAATTGATTTGATGATCTGTTGTAAGTTCTCATAATATTCTTCAATTTTTTTGTTTATAGTGTTCTTGTTTTGGTGCATATTGTTGTAAAATAGTAATAACGGATGGCTTTGACCTCATTTTCGGGAACATCGTTGTGTCATTACGTGTTCAAAAACCTCACAATGTTTCGACCGTTATAATAAAAACCAAATTCAAAAGATTACAGCATGCGATAATTTAGAAGAAGCAGTTATTGTCACAAGAAGAGGCAAAGTGGAAAAAAATATAACAAAAATTTTGTGTAAATGTCGATAGAAAATTTGCATTGTAAATATTTACAGACAAAAAAATGGGAACTGTTGCCTTTAATACAAATACAAAGAGAAATAACTGTTTCTTGCATTGCAAATATTGACAGAGATAAATTGTGATCTGCTCCTTGCATTGCAAATATTGACAGAGATAAATTGTGATCTGCTCCTTGCATTGCAAATATTGACAGAGATAAATTGTGATCTGCTCCTTGCATTGCAAATATTGACAGAGATAAATTGTGATCTGCTCCTTGTATTGCAAATATTGACAGAGATAAATTGTGATCTGCTCCTTGCATTGCAAATATTGACAGAGATAAATTGTGATCTGCTCCTTGTATTGCAAATATTGACAGAGATAAATTGTGATCTGTTCCTTGCATTGCAAATATTGACAGAGATAAATTGTGATCTGCTCCTTGCATTGCAAATACTGACAGAGATAAATTGTGATCTGCTCCTTGCATTGCAAATATTGACAGAGATAAATTGTGATCTGCTCCTTGCATTGCAAATATTGACAGAGATAAATTGTGATCTGCTCCGTGTATTGCAAATATTGACGGAGATAAATTGTGATCTGCTCCGTGTATTGCAAATATTGACAGAGATAAATTGTGATCTGCTCCTTGCATTGCAAATATTGACAGAGATAAATTGTGATCTGCTCCTTGCATTGCAAATATTGACAGAGATAAATTGTGATCTGCTCCTTGCATTGCAAATATTGACAGAGATAAATTTGGAATTGTTCCCTGTATTGCAAATATTGACAGAGATAAATTGGGATCTGCTACGTGTATTGCAAATATTGACAGAGATAAATTGTGATCTGCTCCGTGTATTGCAAATATTGACAGAGATAAATTGTGATCTGCTCCGTGTATTGCAAATATTGACAGAGATAAATTTGGAATTGTTCCCTGTATTGCAAATATTGACAGACAGAGAATGTACAAGTTTTAACATATCACAAGAATGTCTCAAAATTTCCGCTCTGCACGAGCCTATACAACTAAACAGCAAAGCTTTATAGCGATATAAATGAGATTTTAAAGAGTGACGCATTGAAAAGAGATGACATTTTCTCGTGCCAGCTAACACGGTTAAGTGAGCAGATGAGATTGTTACAGTTACGCTGTCGAGGGGTTTACTTTAGGGTTAACTAAACAGTAACACTGGCGAGATGTTAACTTTAGGGTTAACTTCTTCCTCGTTCGTCTTCAGACCTCAACTTCAATGACTCTAACAAAGGCAGAAGTCGACTCAAGGCTCTGTATGCTTCCGTACAGCTTCTCGTGGAATTACACTGGCTGTTGCCAATTGCTACTTCTTTTGTCGGTACACAGCGGACAGGACTGCAAACTATGTTCTGGCTTCATGGGGGCTGTGCCGCAGGCACGAAGATCTGTAGTGCCAATCTTGAAGTTGTACAGATGGCATCTAAATCTGTTGTGACCTGTGCGCAGCCTGAGAATTATCACCTAGTCTCGCCTGGAGAGTTGATGGTAGCCATCGTTTTCTATGTGGCCAATGTGGTCTTTTTTCCATTTTGCACTGTTCGTTGTCCTGATGGATGCTTTTGTCTCATTGTATGTGATTTCTGTAGTCTGCTTCCTCGTTGCCTGGAATGTTGCAGTGGGCTGGTATCCACTGGACTGTGATTTTTTTGAAGCACTGAGACAGGCGTTCGAGCGAGTCTACCGGAGCACCGATTTCATTTTTGAACTGGTTCTTGAGCGCCATTAACACTGCGAGAGCGTCTGTGAAAATGACCACTAGCTTTTCTGCCTGCTCCTTGTGGTCTATAAGGGTTTCAGCTGCTTGTCTCACGACACTGGCTTCAGCACTGAAGTTGCTGCAGCGTCTCCCAGTGGCAAATACTGCTGAGTAGACTTTGCATTTTAGTTTTAGAGTGATGCCTCCTCCCCCGTTTCCAATGGTATTTATCATAACAGGAGTCATGAAGTCCACCCAAATAAAAGACCTGGAAGCTATAACTGGGCCACAGCCAATGGAAGACCGCCGAGACTGCAGAATTCTACAGCAAGCGGAAAAATTCAAAAGAATTATGGACCACCCGATACATCGCAGAGTTAACTAAATTCAAGTCCCTTCGTCCAATAAGGAGATCAGTAGCATTTTCTCATTGCAAAATTTTGGTTGTGCAACTAATGTTGTTGTTGTTGCTGCTGTTGTTGTTGATGGTGTTGTTGTTAAAACCACTTGTAATGAGTTCATTTAACTTTTGAGGATGTTTCTTTGGTGGTGTGCCTCATTGATTCCTCTTACATTCCAAGGAGTGATTGAGAACATGGGATGTGGTCCATCTGTGTGTAGTGCATTTTCAGGCTCTTCAATAAGCTCCCAACTGTGGGAATTACAGTGTCGATCCACACCTCGTTGGCCAGGCTGTTGTGACACATCGTGGTCCTCCTGGTTGTAGTAGAATATCAGACTCCTGATTGAGCTCACCGCTAAGGGGTTTAAATTACAGCCTCGATTCCTACTTAGTTGACCAGGCTGTTGTGACACAGCGTGGTTTTAGGGTAACGTGAACTATAGCTATCCTGGTTGTAGTGCAAAGCCAACCGCTCAGTAAACTCACACGTTAGAGATTACAGAGTCGACCCAGTCCCCCTCTCTCGTTGACCAGGCTGATGTTACATAGCGTGTTTTTATTAAGAAAGCGTGGACCGTGGCCCTCCTGGTTGTAGTGCAAATCCAACCGCTCAGTAAACTCACACCTATAGGGATTACAGTGTCTACCACCCCCCCCACCCCCACCCCCACCCCCACCCTCTCGTTAACTAGACTCCAAGAACCAGAACGAGGACATGAGTCTGTTTTTCATAACCCAGACTCTAGTCTTGGCACTCGTTACCCTAATGGTAAAATCCTTCCTCCTGTATGACTCTCAGACATTGAACATTACATGTGTCCAATCCAGATTTCAGACTTTCACCGACGGGTATACTTGCCTATCGGTATACTCGCCTGTCGTATACTCTGTGTTAAATGGTCACATGCATTAACTAATATAGATACGTGTTGAAGAATACGGGATGTAACTAATACAGTTGGAAATAGATGTGACACACAGTTGGAAATTTGCTTAGCAATCTAAGCAAACGCTCATTGGATTGTGTGGGAAGGTCAAAGGTCATTAGCTGACGAATCATGAACAGGGCAGGCGGGTTAACTGGGATCTCTTAGGTTGGGATCAAGATATTGAGCAGTGCATGAGCTGTAGCTGTCAGCGACCTAAAGCTGACTGCTAGGGTCAGTGCCAGTGAACCAGATGTGCCAAGATACCTTTTCCACCTGGATAACAGGCTACAACACAGCAGACTGGCTAAGGAGAAGGTATTGAAAAAGGACGGATAACTCGGTACCCAAAAATGTCATGCTGGAGTTGAATGTGTCGGACCGAAAGGTGCAAATATCGCAGTCAAGTTGTAAACTACGACACAACGCATCTGTTTTCCGGACTACATCCTGCTAATTCCAAGGCCCCTTTTCAGGGCTTGGTAGCCGGAGTTTGAGAACGAACGACGAAAACAAATAAGATCCTCATAGGTAGAGCTAAAAGTAGCGGCCCAAATATGGGAATGAGTGAAGAACTAGCTGGATTAAATACGTTATAAATTTGTATAGAGACTTCCTTACTATCGTTGTTTGGCCAATTATTGTAGGAGTGTCCCCCATTTAGGTAGCCCCATGCTACCCAATACATAGTAGATACGACGCTGTTTAAAACCCATTTCCTTATCTCGTTTAATCTTCCTCTTCTGTTCCGGATTTTTAGGGTTATATTTCTGTATTACCATTTTTTCTGAATACTTGATGTTCCCAATCTCTAGAGTGAATATTTAGCTCTAGAGGACGTAAGATCCTATCTGTTATCCGATCACTCTTTCGCTAGCCCTTACTATACTAACCCCTTTGTCTCAGTCTCTTCCAGCCCCTTTTGTCCCAGTCTCTTCAAGCCCCTTTTGTCCCAGTCTCCACAAGCCCCTTTTGTCCCAGTCTCTACAAGCCCCTATTTTCCCAGTCTCTACAAGCCCCTATTGTCCCAGTCTCTACAAGCCACTTTGTCCCAGTCTCTACAAGCCCCTTTTGTCCCAGTCTCCACAACCCCTTTTGTCCCACTCTTCCAATTGCTTTTGTCCCAGTCTCGTCCAGCCCCTATTGTCCCAGTCTCTACAAGCCCCTATTATCCCAGTCTCTTCAAGCCACTTTGTCCCAGTCTCTACAAGCCCCTTTTGTCCCAGTCTCTACAACCCCTTTTGTCCCACTCTTCCAATTGCTTTTGTCCCAGTCTCGTCCAGCCCCTAGTGTCCCAGTCTCTACAAGCCCCTATTATCCCAGTCTCTTCAAGCCACTTTGTCCCAATCTCTACAAGCCACTTTGTCCCAGTCTCTACAAGCCACTTTGTCCCAGTCTCTACAAGCCCCTTTTGTCCCAGTCTCTACAAGCTCCTTTGTCCCAGTCTCTACAAGACCCTTTTGTCCCAGTCTCTACAATCTCCTTTGTCCCAGTCTCTACAAGACCCTTTTGTCCCAGTCTCTACAAGCCCCTTTGTCCCACTCTTCCAATTGCTTTTGTACCAGTCTCGTCCAGTCCCCATTGTCCTAATCTCTTCCAGCCTATTTTGTCCCAGGATTTTCATTTTCCTATTGTCCCAATCTCTTCTAGCTTCTTTTGTGCTAATCTCTTCCAGTCTCTTTTGTCCCACTCTTCCAGCCCTTATTGTCCCACTCTTCCAGCCCTTATTGTCCCACTCTTCCAGCCCTTATTGTCCCACTCTTCCAGCCCCTATTGTCCCAATCTCTTCTAGCTTCTTTTGTGCTAATCTCTTCCAGTCTCTTTTGTCCCAGTCTCTTTCAGTCCCTATTTTCCCAGTCTCTTCCAGCCGCTACTGTCCCGGTCTCTTCCAGCCCCTATTGTCCCAGTCTCTTCCAGTTCCTACTGTCCCGGTCTCTTCCAGTCCCTATTGTCCCACTCTTCCAGCCGCTACTGTCCCGGTCTCTTCCAGTCCCTATTATCCCAGTCTCTTCAAGCCACTTTGTCCCAGTCTCTACAAGCCCCTTTTGTCCCAGTCTCTACAACCCCTTTTGTCCCACTCTTCCAATTGCTTTTATCCCAGTCTCGTCCAGCCCCTAGTGTCCCAGTCTCTACAAGCCCCTATTATCCCAGTCTCTTCAAGCCACTTTGTCCCAATCTCTACAAGCCACTTTGTCCCAGTCTCTACAAGCCACTTTGTCCCAGTCTCTACAAGCCCCTTTTGTCCCAGTCTCTACAAGCTCCTTTGTCCCAGTCTCTACAAGACCCTTTTGTCCCAGTCTCTACAATCTCCTTTGTCCCAGTCTCTACAAGACCCTTTTGTCCCAGTCTCTACAAGCCCCTTTGTCCCACTCTTCCAATTGCTTTTGTACCAGTCTCGTCCAGTCCCCATTGTCCTAATCTCTTCCAGCCTATTTTGTCCCAGGATTTTCATTTTCCTATTGTCCCAGTCTCTTCTATCCCCTATTGTCCCAATCTCTTCTAGCTTCTTTTGTGCTAATCTCTTCCAGTCTCTTTTGTCCCACTCTTCCAGCCCTTATTGTCCCACTCTTCCAGCCCTTATTGTCCCACTCTTCCAGCCCTTATTGTCCCACTCTTCCAGCCCCTATTGTCCCAATCTCTTCTAGCTTCTTTTGTGCTAATCTCTTCCAGTCTCTTTTGTCCCAGTCTCTTTCAGTCCCTATTTTCCCAGTCTCTTCCAGCCGCTACTGTCCCGGTCTCTTCCAGCCCCTATTGTCCCAGTCTCTTCCAGTTCCTACTGTCCCGGTCTCTTCCAGTCCCTATTGTCCCACTCTTCCAGCCGCTACTGTCCCGGTCTCTTCCAGTCCCTATTGTCCCAGTCTCTTCCAGTCCCGATTGTCCCAGTCTCTTCCAGCCGCTACTGTCCCGGTCTCTTCCAGCCCCTATTGTCCCAGTCTCTTCCAGTTCCTACTGTCCCGGTCTCTTCCAGTCCCTATTGTCCCACTCTTCCAGCCGCTACTGTCCCGGTCTCTTCCAGTCCCTATTGTGCCAGTCTCTTCCAGTCCCGATTGTCCCAGTCTCTTCCAGCCGCTACTGTCCCGGTCTCTTCCAGCCCCTATTGTCCCAGTCTCTTCCAGTTCCTACTGTCCCGGTCTCTTCCAGTCCCTATTGTCCCACTCTTCCAGCCGCTACTGTCCCGGTCTCTTCCAGTCCCTATTGTCCCAGTCTCTTCCAGTCCCGATTGTCCCAGTCTCTTCCAGCCGCTACTGTCCCGGTCTCTTCCAGCCCCTATTGTCCCAGTCTCTTCCAGTTCCTACTGTCCCGGTCTCTTCCAGTCCCTATTGTCCCACTCTTCCAGTCGCTACTGTCCCGGTCTCTTCCAGTCCCTATTGTCCCAGTCTCTTCCAGTCCCGATTGTCCCAGTCTCTTCCAGCCGCTACTGTCCCGGTCTCTTCCAGCCCCTATTGTCCCAGTCTCTTCCAGTTCCTACTGTCCCGGTCTCTTCCAGTCCCTATTGTCCCACTCTTCCAGCCGCTACTGTCCCGGTCTCTTCCAGTCCCTATTGTCCCAGTCTCTTCCAGTCCCGATTGTCCCAGTCTCTTCCAGCCGCTACTGTCCCGGTCTCTTGCAGCCCCTATTGTCCCAGTCTCTTCCAGTTCCTACTGTCCCGGTCTCTTCCAGTCCCTATTGTCCCACTCTTCCAGCCGCTACTGTCCCGGTCTCTTCCAGTCCCTATTGTCCCAGTCTCTTCCAGTCCCGATTGTCCCAGTCTCTTCCAGCCGCTACTGTCCCGGTCTCTTGCAGCCCCTATTGTCCCAGTCTCTTCCAGTTCCTACTGTCCCGGTCTCTTCCAGTCCCTATTGTCCCACTCTTCCAGTCGCTACTGTCCCGGTCTCTTCCAGTCCCTATTGTCCCAGTCTCTTCCAGTCCCGATTGTCCCAGTCTCTTCCAGCCGCTACTGTCCCGGTCTCTTCCAGCCCCTATTGTCCCAGTCTCTTCCAGCCCCTATTGTCCCAGTCTCTTCCAGCCCCTATTGTCCCAGTCTCTTCCAGCCCCTATTGTCCCAGTCTCTTCCAGCTATTATTGTCCCAATCCATCCTATCTGGATCTATGCAATCTATTTTCATTCCAGCATATCCGGTATATCCTTTTCCAAGTCTACTCCCTCCCTCTCTCTTCCTCCCTTTCGCTCTTTCTCTCCTTTATTCTCCCCCCCCCCCCCATATCTCTCACACTGTATCGATCTCTCCCTCCCCTCCTCTCACTGTATTTTCTTTGTCATCTTCCTCTATCTACCTCCCATTATCCTCTCCAACTTGATATATATATATATATTTCCTTCACCCTATCTCTCTGTCTTTCTCTCTATCTCCCTCTCTTATCACCTTCCCTCTCTATCCTTCCTTCTCTGCCTCCCTCTTTCTCCCTCTCTATATCCTCCCCATCGTCTCACTTCCTCACTCACACTCTCTATCCACCAATCTCTCTCACTCCTCTCTCTCACTCGCTCTCTCTTTCACTCTCTCACTGTCATTGTCACAAGACAATCAACCTCCGAGCACTTCCATCCGTTTTTGATTGTTTGGAAGGTTTACCTTTTTTGGCAAAGGAACATTTCTTTCAACCCCGGACACAATCATATTGGTTTCAGCAGGAAATGCAAGCCATTATGTGGATTCGAGTGTGCTGTGGTGTACTGCTTCTATTGGTTTGTTCCTTGTTTCGCTATTGATCCAAACTCTGACACAGTCAAATAAGATCCAGCCCGTTCTTAACTTTCCTAGGGATGCAAGAATACGTCAGTGTGCCATACAGCAGTCGCTAAAATGCGACTAAGGAGAGATGTGTATGGGACTAGCAGCCTCAAGATGTAAAACAAATAGCTGCAGAAACAACCCCTACATTCAAAGTGTTTTGCCCAGGCTTCCTACGGAGGCCACCTGATGTGGTGAGACTATACTCCGACTGGAGTGAAAGCTGGACAAATCAAGACAACCGTCTTCCTATATTCGTATATTGTAGTCTTTACTCTCTCTCTCTCTCTTTCTTTCTCTCTCTCTCTCTCTCTCTCTCTCTCTCTCTCTCTCTCTACTTCAACCCTTATCTATATTTTGGAAGATAAGAAACCACGCCCACTATTCAAATAATCTACTACATAAATTTATACTGTCTCAGATTATACTATTCATATAATCTACTTTAGAAATCTGTCACACAGTTTACTATTCCCATAATTTACTTTCAAAATCTATACTGTCATACATTCTACTATTTCCAAAATCCGCTACTCAAACACAGCCCAACTGACATTAACAAGTTGCTACCCAAACACAGCCCAACTGACATTAACAAGTTGCTACCCAAACACAGCCCAACTGACATTAACAAGTTGCTACCCAAACACAGCACAGCTGACAGGAACAATCCGCTACCCAAACACAGCACAGCTGACAGGAACAATCCGCTACCCAAACACAGCACAGCTGACAGGAACAATCCGCTACCCAAACACAGCACAGCTGACAGGAACAATCCGCTACCCAAACACAGCACAGCTGACAGGAACAATCCGCTACCCAAACACAGCACAGCTGACAGGAACAATCCGCTACCCAAACACAGCACAGCTGACAGGAACAATCCGCTACCCAAACACAGCACAGCTGACAGGAACAATCCGCTACCCAAACACAGCACAGCTGACAGGAACAAGTTGCTACCCAAACACAGCACAGCTGACAGGAACAATCCGCTACCCAAACACAGCACAGCTGACAGGAACAATCCGCTACCCAAACACAGCACAGCTGACATTAACAAGTTGCTACCCAAACACAGCACAGCTGACATTAACAAGTTGCTACCCAAACACAGCACATCTGACAGGAACAATCCGCTACCCAAACACAGCACAGCTGATGGAGGAGACACGATCAAGAGAACTCAAGACCAGAGATGTAAATTTTGTCAATCAGAAGTCTGAACTTTGGAAACATGAGATTTACGGAATTAAAGAATAATACAGATCACTGTTTGTAAAGCTTGTGAAATCCCAAAAAGCTTTACATAATCACGGTCGCCCAAGTTTTGGGCTCAACTCGGTAAGATAAGACATTAAACAAAAATTGTAATGCCGTATAAACTTGTAATTTTGGAAACAACGTTTCTTTTTTTAATGTTTTATTCTTGTTGCGGTTTCCTTAATAGCGAATAAGTACGTGCTTCTCTTGTTTAACGATTTATTCCACCCCTTGTATACAAGCATCTGTTTTTTATTTACTCAATGTTGATATAATCATGTTTTGTTTTAATCCTTTCGGTGTCTGCTTCCTTTCATCTCAACTTCCGGTTGTCCCTAATAATTACATGAGACAAAGAGCATGAGTAGGTCCTGAAGCTAAGGGGCTGGTGATAATTGCTGATTGGTAAACTCCTGGGGAATAGGGGCATGGGAAGCAGAATGGGGAATAAGATTGAGGCACAATATTTGTGTATATAGTTGTCGAATTTACGATGAGAAACAGAGTCGTGATGTACTGATGATCGTGTTTGTTTGTGTGTAAGGTGTTGAGAGTTCGGATGTGATATTTGCCCAACTGTGGCTAGAGTTTCAAAGGCGTCTATGAAATTGTTTAAACTGGCTTAACTTGAAAAGGCAAGTTGTCATCTCCAGACTTAGAACTGGGTATAATAGACTCAAGGGTCATTTTTATAACACAATGATGATTGTGACAGAGGACATGTGAGGAGCATACCATCACAGTGGAACACATCCTACAACAGAAGGTTGTCCGTAGCAACCGATGGAGACGACATCATCAAACGGCTTTTGTCTTGAAGGTGTAACTTTGTATTTGGATTCAAGTGAGGTAGTAATGAGATAATCATCAACTTCACTTTCTCGCCTCGAGCTACCTTGGACTAGTGGCAAGACGATCAGTTAAGAAACTATGGAACACATGATCCAGTCACTCTGGTCTGATCTCTCATGAGACCAGAGGTCGTTTAAACTTGTAGGGTTCGCTCACAAACTGTTTCCGTTCATCGAGTTGAGAGGCGAGTAACTTACCTGTCGACTACAGCAACCTTTACAACACTATATGCTCACACTGGTAGTGAGAGAACAATACTAGCCTTGCGAGACAGATATGGGAGAAAAGTTGAACGGGGTTACATCTGCCTTACATACAAGGTTGTCCATTGTAGGAGAAGCCGAGACAGTCATCTGAGAATGAACGAACAAGAGGAAGAATAAAAAGAGGAATGTAATAAACAGAATGAAGAGTTGATAAAGCAGATGTAATGTGACATGGCATAACACTGGCAATGGATAGGTGGTTTGTTTAGAGCAGCATAGGTGACGCCTAACAGGCTGCGGGTCTACTTTGCTCTAGTGTTTGAGTCTATTAAGATGGACATGGACTCGCAGATCGGTGTACCACCCTCCGTAAGCGTTTGTCCCACACGCAGCGGAGTATTACGCTGCTCGAGCCTAGCCCGCTAAGCAGGAAACCCTTCTCCCGGCTATATCCAGCTCATACCAGAGCTGGGACCTGTACAGGGGCATCTGCCCCTGTAGAAGTACAGGTCGACTAAGAACTAAGAGGATGTAATGTTTCTATAAATCACATCTGCTGGGGGACAGGAAATAGATGGCCTTGTGACCTTTTCGTCTTCCTAAAGCTGAAGGAACACCTCATGGGACACCGTTACGCTTCTGACGAGGCGATGCAAGCATCTGTCCGTACCTGGTTTCGAGAGAAGACGTCTAATTCTTTCATCGACGGGATGCAACAACTTGTCCGACGTTGGCGTGTCCGTGTGTGAACCGCGAGGGTGAATACGTTGAAAAATAATGACACATCGCCTAAACCCTTTTCAATATATTCCTTGAAGGAATTATGAGTGAGGCACTTGGAGGTCACATTAGTACTGTCACGATAGGAGGCCGAACGATTACCAACCTTCGTTTTGCAGATGATATCGACGGGTTGGCGGGTTCAGAAGCTGAACTCCAGGAATGGGTCAGAAGGCTCGATGAAACAGCTCTTGACTATGGTATGGAGATAAACGCTGGAAAGACACAAATTAATGACCAACAACGCTACGGGCTTCAACAGCAAGATAAAAGCTAACGGTCAGGAACTCGAAGTGGTTGACCGTTTTATTTATCTTGGGTCGATTGTCAGTGATGAAAGATCAAAATGTGAGGTGTTGGCCAGAATAGCACAGACAATAGCGGCGCTTGCACGGCTTAACAAAATCTGGCAAGATAAACGGTTAGCACTATGCACGAAAATCAGATTAATGCGTACACTAGTCCTGTCAATATTCCTCTATGCGCGTGAGACATGGACAGTTACAGCTGACCTTCAACGAAGGATACAGGCCTTAGAGATGTG
>JAVGWX010000019.1:22241084-22726084 GCA_036924085.1 Ariolimax columbianus
AGTTACAGCTGACCTTCAACGAAGGATCCATGCCTTGGAGATGATATGTTTCCAAAGACTTTTAAACTTCACGTACAAAGATCGAGTTACAAATGAGAGAATACGAGATATAATTACAACAGCAATAGAGAATTTTGAAGACCTCTTGGCAACTGTAAAAAAGAAGGAAACTCGCTTAGTACGGTCACATATCGAGATCAAATGGTCTTGCAAATACAATCCTCCACAGAAAGATGCAAGGCAAACGACGAAGAGGCCGCCCTAAAAAGAGATGGGAGGACAACATACAAGAATGGACCAATCTCCGACTATAAGAGGCACAGGCAGCTGCCGCTGACAGAGCAGGTTGGCGTGGTGTTGTGAGGATGTCTTGATGTGTGCCCCAACGACCTCACCGGTTACGGGATTACCTGACCTGACCTGATCTATATTTATGTCTCCACTATGGGACCATTCAACGCCAGAACACCAACTCTTTCATTGCCGTGAACGCATACACACTCAGAACCAAAGAACCACATAGGTGCCTGGCAGTTTGATACATCAACAATGTCATGTACATCTAATATTGTCTTAAAGATGTCAATCTTTGATCACGAAACAACAAACATAAAGTACTGGAATTAACATATATGTGGTTCATGTTTAGATTAGTCAAAGAATCAACTTCATTGCACGCGGTTTAATCCATAAGTTCTCTTTCTTCTCCATATTTTCGGAGACTCTCAGCACAATGGACGAACTCCGTAGCACCGGAGAGGATCCCGTAATAGTTTGGGTAGAGTTTGAAAAGAATTTTGAATTTTGCACGGGCAACGTCCGTTAATCCTACGATTTCGATTTTCCAACTACTGAAGGATTTTTATTGTGCGCGACACTGAACACGGGCATCCGATCTCTACTACCCAGAGATCGGGGGAAATACCAAAACGTTCACGTGCAAAAATCTCGGTCTCCACCGTGATTTGAACCAACGACCTCCAACACCCGACGTCTTACCTCGAGACTACTCAGTATTGTTTATTTGAAGATTGCTACAAAAACTTTGGACATCTAAAAAATCTAATAAATATTTTGCTCAAGAAAGCAGTACTAGAAGATCAGGATGGAAGATTTAGGGCATGAGAAATAGCAGAATGCTCTACAACCCGACATAGGTCAATATGACATAAGATCAAAATGTAGATTGTTGGTATTTTCAATTAGGAGGTGCAATGTTATTTCGACATAAAATCTAGACTTTGTAAATCATTAAATTAAGTATGACAGTAATGTATTTCCTGTCACATTGTGACCACTGTTGTTGTTTGTTGTTGTTATTTATGCCCATGATAGTGAGTATGTTAACTCTGGAAAGGACGGTAAGTGTGAGGAAGTTGCAGTAGCTTTCCTCACACCTGGACGTGCTGATGACGGTAGACCAGCGTCCTATATCGTGCTATACTTTACTTCATCAGAATGACGCTTAATACTACAGGGATCACACTGTTTTCCATCTCGTAAACCAGATAACCTTTAAAAGAGCCAGTTTATAAGAAACGCAACTCGGAAGAGATGTGTGGTCTTGGTCAGTATATTACGCCTGACCCTGATGCTACATACTTGTCAGTATGAAGTTCCTGACCCTAGATTGTGAGCATATATATATGTATGGTCGTCGAAACTGTAAAACATCAGAATGTCTGTGGAACATTATGAAAGAAATGGGTTTTTCTGTGCATGTTATCCATCTCATTGAAACATTATATCAAGATCAATGAGCTGCTGTAATGTATCTGGGCAAACATCGGATTGGTTCGCACAAGGATGTAAGACAGGGAAGTATCCTCTCACCCTATCTAAATAACATCTATGTGGAATGTATAATAAGAAATGCTACAGAAGATGAGAAAATGGCCAGTTTTGGTTTGTTTACGATTACGAGATTCTAGAGTTGCAATACGCAGACGACACAGAGATACTTTCAAGAAGTGCAGAAGGGCTAGAGCAGCTATTGTCAGCAGTAAATGGGCACTGTAAAGATCAAAGACACTCTCTCAAGCAGATTATGACTCTGATCATCAACTACTTGTAGCAGAATACAGAACACTACTGAACAAAATCATCAAGTAAGAAATGTAGACACAATACCAAACGAATTCGGCATTGAAGTACGAAACAACTTTGAAGTATCGATGAAAATGCATGAGGACATGTCAACTGATAAGCTGGCAACACACGTGAGAGAGATATTTTGTTTACAACAGCACAACATATGATGCCCAAGAAAGTGTATAAGAAACAGAATTATATCACAGATGATATACTGCAACTCATAGAAGAACGAAAGAGACTAAGGAAACCAGGAATAGAACGCAACAGTGACAAATACAGAGACTGCACAAGATAAATCAGGAGACAAATCAGCAATGACATGAAACTTTAACAAACACGTGCAACAAAATTGAAGATCTCCAACAACAAGGGAAGGAAAGAGAATTATTTAGAGAAATTAGAACACGGGCAGGAGAATCCAAACCTTCAATAAAAGCAATCGGCGACAAAATTGGCAATCTGATGACAGAGATCAAAGATATACTTGAAAGATGGAAGGAGTACTGTAACGAGATGTTTGAATACAACACAAATAATAAAGACTTGATTACAAGTGAGGAAGAGAGAGAGAGAGAGAGAGAGAGAGAGAGAGAGCCCGCCAGAACCCACATTGGACAAGGTTAGTTCGGCAATAAAGACACTGGGAAAAAAAAGAAATGTAACCAGGACGTGACGATATATCAACTGAACTAATACAGGCAGGAGGAGATGTATGTATCCGTATAGAAAATCTAAAATTATACACAAACTACCGCACTCATTTTTCTTGACCAACAACACACTAGGGGTGATATGGTCAATATCACACGAAGGCCTTTCATTTCCCAGATCATTCTGGTAATTATTTTTTTAGGCTAGGTCGACACTAGGAACTCTTTTGCGATCAGAAATATTCCGCACCAACTGTGGACCTAGCCCTGAACGCTCGGTTGGCAAGTCAATACACTAACTACTGCGCTACCTCGGCTCCCTAATTATAAAAGTATAGTAGTTCATTTTAAAAAGTGAACCTTTCCACACCTCTAACATCTTTCTTATTCGCAATGTACTCCATCTTCACCCATCTCATCCTACTAATTCACCCATCTCTTCCTACTAATTCAATCATCTCTTCCTACTAATTCACCCATCTCTTCCTACTAATTCACCCATCTCTTCCTACTAATTCACCCATCTCATCCTACTAATTCACCCATCTCATCCTACTAATTCACCCATCTCATCCTTCTAATTCAATCATCTCTTCCTACTAATTCCCCCATCTCTTCCTACTAATTCACCCATCTCTTCCTACTAATTCACCCATCTCATCCTACTAATTCACCCATCTCATCCTACTAATTCACCCATCTCATCCTACTAATTCACCCATCTCTTCCTACTAATTCACCCATATCTTCCTACTAATTCCCCCATCTCTTCCTACTAATTCACCCATCTCTTCCTACTAATTCACCCATCTCTTCCTTCTAATTCAACCATTGCATCTACTAATTCACCCATCTCATCCTACTAATTCACCCATCTCATCCTACTAATTCACCCATCTCTTCCTACTAATTCACCCATCTCTTCCTACTAATTCAACCATCTCTTGAGCCCATATCTTCCATACCCCGACCAACCGACCCTCTCTTCCATATCAATGCACCAATGTCATCCCCTCCCCTCAACCAGCCCATGTCTTCCGCTCATTGAGCTCATATCTTCCCTACCCCCACCAACCGACCCTCTCTTCCTTATCAATGCCATCCACTCCCCTCAACCAGCCCATGCCTTCCCTTCATTGAGCCCATATCTTCCCTACCCCCACCAACCGACCCTCTCTACCCTATCAATGCACCAATGGCATCCCTTCCCCTCATCCAGCTCATATCTTCCCTACCTCCACCAACCGACCCTCTCTTCCATATCAATGCACCAATGTCATCCCCTTCCCCTGAACCAGCCTATGTCTTCCCCTCATTGAGCCCATATCTTCCCTACCTCCACCAACCGACCCTCTCTTCCATATCAATGCACCAATGTCATCCCCTCCCACTCTTTTGTTTGCACAGGTCAAACAATGTCCTGGACACTCTTTTGTTTGCACAGGTCAAACAATGTCCTGGACACTCTTTTGGTTGCACAGGTCAAACAATGTCCTGGACACTCTTTTTTTTTGCACAGGTCAAACAATGTCCTGGACACTCTTCTATTAGCACAGGTCAAACAATGTCCTGGACAGTCTTTTGTTTGTACAGGTCAAACAATGTCCTGGACACTCTTCTAGTAGCTCAGGTCAAACAATGTCCTGGACACTCTTCTGTTTGCACAGGTCAAACAATGTCCTGGACACTCTTCTATTAGCACAGGTCAAACAATGTCCTGGACAGTCTTTTGTTTGCACAGGTCAAACAATGTCCTGGACACTCTTCTGTTTGCACATGTCAAACAATGCCCTGCACACTCTTCTTTTTGCACAGGTCAAACAATGTCCTAGACACTCTTCTGTTTGCACAGGTCAAACAATGTCCTGGACACTTATATGGGCACAGGTTAAACAATGTTCTGGACACTCTTCTATTTGCACAGGTCAAACAATGTGATGAGTCAGGAATATCCTTCCATCTTTGATGAATAAGAGCACTAGAACCACACATTTATGAATCACGAATGAAAAAAGTCAATAACTAGTTTTCATGAGGATCAAAAGTAAAAGAATGCAAGCCAAGTCACTGGGAAATGGACCCTGTCATACCATCTCATACACTTAGAGACACAACGCTCTATGACAGTTTCTGCCCTAGGTCTACCTTTATATTTGGTCACCCCACCTGACAAAACTGAAGACATTTATGATAACACTTGATCAACAACATATGTTTCTGCAGTAAGAGATTACTTTAATATCTGTTCACCATGCTCTATAAAACCACGCATAATGAAGTGTCTAACACTTCCTTCCCTACAACAGTTTCTGCTATGAGACCACCATTCATTTGCTCAATCCAGCAAATAAAACTGAAGAACCACGCAGACCAAAGTTCCGATCAGCACGACATCACGTGTCGGTGCCTCCATGGTCAAGCTCCATGTTTGTTTACCTGTTCTACCAAAAATACAAACGTCAATAACCTCCGAGTTTGAGAATGGAAATGGAAGCAGTGATCTCAGCAGATGGCTATCTGAGACACCTTTAGCAGTGGCAGTCATTGTGACTGAGGCAGTCATCGTGACTGAGGCAGTCATCGTGACTGAGGCAGTCATTGTGACTGAGGCAATCATCGTGACTGAGGCAGTCATTGTGACTGAGGCAGTCATCGTGACTGAGGCACTAGTCGTACTTCAGAAAGTACAGAAGGGATGGATGAGGTGCGAGTGTATAACAGTTGTTGAGGCCCCACACGTGCAGGGGGTATCGTGTATCTATAGTTTTGGTCATGCTTGGGTTCAGGGCAACGAAAGAGCTGACATCTTGGCTTCACAAGCTCCCATCACGGGCAAGTTAGTGATGAATAGGAGTTATATTTTGAAATCAATCAACGAAATAGATGTATCGGCAATCCATAGACTACAAAGCTTCGACATCAAACGAGGTTCAAGCAGAGATGTAGCACATGAGAAGATGGAGCAGGAGAGTGTACAACAAGCCAAATAAGAGACCATCAGCATCCAGACAATGCACCATTTTCTAAGAGAGACTGGGCACCTATGGGTATGTCCGTAGTGCAGTTAAGTCGATTCTTAGAAACAGAAACAGAAAATACAACCTCCATTGATATCTTGTTATTAAATACAGGAAATTGGGGTCAAGATGCTGAACAGCGCGTGAGCTGCAGTGGTCAGCGACCCATAGCTGACTGCTAGCGTCAGGGCCAGCGAACCAGAGCTGCCAAGACCCTTCTACACCTCCACGTGGTGATCCTGGATAACAGGCTGCAACTAAGGAGAAGGGATCGAAGTGGGAACGCTAACCCGGTACTCAAAAAATGTTTGCTGAAGTCGGATGTGTTGGACCGAAAGGTGCAAATTTCACAATCGCTGTAAACTACGACACAACGCATTCCGTTCTCTGGACTACATTTTGCTACTTAAACCCTCTCATGGTTTGGTAGCGGGAGATTGAGAACGAACGAAGCCAAGCCAAATAGAGGAAACAAAACATACAACCACAAATATGCTACATACGGTTCTTTTTCTTCTTCAACTTGTTTCTCAATCTTTTGGCCGAAAACTCCTGAAATAAAACAACCAGATTGTCCTGCTTTAAACTGCCATATCTGATTTCTCTTAAGAAAATTTATATTCGCCTGTTTATTGTTAAACAGGCATCGGCTAAGTGCAATCTGCGTCAGTTATGTGAAAATATACATTCTTCAAAGCCAAGGTCAGATATGGATATCTTTTTACAACCATTATGTTTCTTAATACAATAATTTAAATCCGTTAAGAATGTGCATTCTAATAATCTAATTCGTATCTAAATGGTATCTGTTTGTTAACGACATTACCCTCATTGCTGGCTCAGAGGCTGATCTGCGAAATAGTTTAGATATATTCTCCGTAGCTTGTTCCAATTTTGGTCTTACAATCAACATAGAGAAAACTGAAATCCTGCGTCAGTCAGTTATTAGCAAATCTTACACTGAGGCAGTTATCAAGGTAAATGGTGAGAAACTGAAAGTTGAGACCAAATGTCATGGTACCACAATATCACAGAACAACGCCATTGATGATAAGTGAACGGTAGGATTTCCAAAGCCAGCAGCTCATTTGGCAGACTATACCCAAATGTTCGGCACCGAAAGACACAGTTAAATCTTTACAAAGCTGCGTTGTTTCCGATGCTGCTGCATTATGGGAATAGATCGTTTGTACAGGGGCAAGGTAAAACAATGATTGAACCACTTCCACACAGTTTGCCCCAGAAAGGTAATGCAGATCTTGATCTTGATGAGCCGTTCCTCAGCGCATCTGCGAGTCCCAACTTCATCTCCAGCGGAACCTGTTTTGAGCTATGGAAGTTCAGTGCGTGGTAAGTGCTCCTCTAGAACTATCTCGAATGTTGCAACGTCTAGCAAGGGAGCCTGATCAACGCATTGAAGATCTTCCCCGCGGTCTCTTCTTACTTCGGGAGTACCAGACTGCTGTCGCTGTACTCCATCGACCATCGTTTCGTTGGAACATTGATCCTGCCCATCTATGTTTTGACTTGTTTGCATGGATTACCACATCCATCACCAGAGGTAACATGGATAAAATGGCAAAACAGGTATCCCAGATACCGACGTTCTTGAAAGAGCTGGTAACCCTAACATTAATACTATTCTGATGCAGTCACATAATATATTCCACATGCTAACACATGGACTGTCAACATACTCTTGTATTAGGACATTCAGAGGTTTAAACGTTCCCTTGGTAATCACAAGACGTGCTTGAAAGACACGCTTAAGGCTTCACTAAACGCCATTAGCATTAATACCCAACCCTTGGGAAACCGTTGCGCAAGACCGAACAGCCTAGAACAGTGTTTCTCCAACCTTTCTACACTAGCGGACCGATGAAAATAGGAAACACTTTTCGCGGTACGGACAGACAAGAAAATTATATTATTTGTATAGTATGTTGTGTATAAGTTACTAAATCTAATATTATAAAATTAAATTGATTAGCTTTTTAGAATCACCAGAATTTGAGCAGTAAATATATTAGGGCTTCATCAGCAATTTCCTTTTTCGCTGAACGGAAGGAAATATCTGCGATCCGACAGCGATCTATGGATTGTACGTTGGAAAACACGGACCAAGAGCACTCTACGTTAACGTTGAGCGTCATGCGAGACATTCATACAAACCGCAACTTAACAACGGAGAAAGCCTTGATTAGCACGTGAAAGGAAGCCTTCCCAGCAGCCGCACATTCTCTGTCCACACTGCACAGGTCTTTCCAAACTGACAAAGGGCTCGATATCACCTTTAAGCTCATCGACTGACCCAAAATGTACCAACGAATGAACATAGAAGAATGGCCATCGTCAGACATGATGGACGAACATCATGACACGTGCATGTATGGTTATATATTTGTATTTGATTATGTGTGCATGTACGTGTGTACTTATAAATGTGTACATATTTCTACATATCCGTGTTCTTGTGTAAGGATAATATTGACCATTTCTTGTTGACTTCTCTATCGTACCTGACATACCCCAATTGTTATGTCTCATACAATCATGGGTGGTCCGCCTGGATCTTTGTGTATGACAAAGGTAAGAATAGCACTACTGCCTTTCAGAGAACATGTCATAAGAGGAGACTAACTGTGTGATGTGGCCTAACACAAACCATAGTTAAGTGGTTTGTTAAGAGAAGCAAAGATGGCGTCTAACAGTCTGCGGGTCTACTTTCTCTAGTGTTTGAGTCTATTAAGATGGACTCGTACATCGGTTAAGTCAATCACCCTCTGCGGCACTTCTCCCAACGCAGCAGCGTAATAACTTAACGTCTTTATACTGGTTTAGAAGATCCTGCAGAGTCTGTATACAACCAGTTACATTTACATCACCTTGCTCTAAAAGCTATGCGCATCCAGTTTATTCTTAAATGCATTAACTGTCCCTGCCTCCACTACCTCCCCTGGCAATGCATTCCAAGCAGACACCACTCTCTGACTAAAAAAATATTTCCTAATATCTAACCTGGACCTCTCTTTAGTCAGCTTGTAGCTATGCCCTCGTGTTATTGTAGGTGGCTGTATTTTAAAAAAACTTGTTATAGTCTAATTTATCGATTCCTCTGATCATCTTATAAACCTGTATTAAGTCACCACGAATTCTTCTCTCTTCGAGACACTGTAGGCCGGTTTTTCTGAGTCGTTCCTCATAACTGTAATTCATGAATCCCACTATCATCTGTGTCGCTCTTTTCTGTATTCTTTCTAGCATGTTTATGTCCCCTCTATGATAAGGACTCCACACCTGTACACAGTACTCCAATCTAGGTCTAACTAAAGCTTTATACAGTTTGACGATCACTTCCTTGCTCCTATGTTTAATATTTCTTTTTATCATACCTAACATTGCATTTGCCTTTTTCATTGCTACCTTAACTTGCTCACTCACCTTTCCTGTATGATCTATTATAACCCCTAGGTCCCTTTCCGTATCTATCTTTCTAATATTGTTTTCTCCCATTCTGTAATTATGTTCCATATTGGATCTACCCATGTGGATGACTGTACATTTATCTACATTAAACTCCATTTGCCAGCTTACAGACCATTCTCGAATTTTATCTAAATCCGACATCAATATATCCACTTCCGCTTTAGATGAGACACTACTGCATAGTTTTGTGTCATCAGCAAATTTTGTAATCATGGATCTCATATCAATGTCCAAATCATTTATATATATCAAGAACAAAATTGGTCCCAAAACCGAGCCCTGTGGCACACCACTTTTCACTTCACTCCACTCAGAGTACTCCTTATTTATGCCCACACTCTGCCTTCTTCCCGTTAACCAATTTTCAATCCATTTGGCAACTTCCCCACATATTCCATGTGATTTTAACTTTCGAAATAATCTTTGATGAGGTACTCTATCAAAGGCCTTTGCAAAGTCTAGATAAATAACATTCACTGGCTCCCCTTTATCTATGATTTTAGTAACCTCCTCCATGAATTCTAATAGATTTGTTAAGCATGATCTCCCTCTAGTAAACCCATGCTGACTATTTCTAATTAGATTAAATTTGTCTAAATGCATTACAATGTCTTCTTTGATTATTGACTCTTACAATTTACAGACTATGCTCGTTAAACTCACCGGTCTATAATTTGCCGGATCTGATTTTTTGCCTTTTTTGAATAAGGGGATCACTCCTGCATCTTTCCAATCCCGTGGAACAATCCCTTTTGTAAGTGATTGAGAACATAATATAGCCAATGGTTTTGCTAGTTGGTCTCTAATTTCATACAACAATTTTGGGTGAATACCATCTTGACCTGGACATTTATTCACTTTCAACCCCTCCAATTTTTTAAAAACCATTTCCTCTGTAATACAGATTGATCTTAATCCCGCTGTATACATGTCTCTTTGAAAAATATCTATAGGCTCTGGGATCTCGGAGCAGTCCTCCTTTGTGAAGACTGTGCCAAAGTACTGATTGAGCAGATTAGCAGCCTCCCTATTCTCACTTATTAAGCTGCTCTAGCCTAGCTCGCTAAACAGGAAATGCTCCTTACGGCTACACCCACCTCACACCAGAGCAGGAACCTCCACAAGGGCATCGTTAGAAGTACGTCAACTAAGACTAATACATTCCTGATCATGTTTGCTTTTTCTCTAGCAAATGCCCGTCGACGTATTCGTATTTTATGTCATGTATGTAAATGTAAGAAGCATGTCCTTTGCAAAATGCTGCTTCTTACAACCGCCACCTATTTGGCTGTTATAAGTTTCTTGGCAAGTGCACAGTGCAACACGGTAGGTATCTATTAATTTCCGTTCACGGCATCATCATCAGTCTCGGTCGTTGAGGCACCGTTATTGCAGTTTGTCGAACCAGTTCCAGTCATGCATCTCGATCTTTCGCCTGAGTGTTAGTTTCAGCTATAGCCCCTCCCGTCCCTTCTTGTATATTGTCCTCCTATCTCATTTTTGGTCTCAATCTCCCACGCTACACAGGCACAGTGCCTTGCAGGACACGAAGAAATGAAAATAACCCATGTATTACAGACTGAAAACGAATGTGATTCGAACCAGATGCGTTGGAATTGTGAAACGGGCGCCTCACCTCCAAGCCACGCAGCCTCCTATGTCACGCATACGTTAACTAAAAGTTGTGTACTGTGATAGGTATTTTCATTTGTGCTTTCAATTTGTCACTGATGAAGATCGCATGGCCAACAAGTCGGTTATGTTTTGTTTCTGATGTGGAAACTGACCCACATTTGTGTATGATAATATCCGGAGAATAAACAATAAAGGGATAATCGTAAATGTTAAGTCGTATAAGCATAAGCTGTTGTATGTAGTTGGATTATATCTTGGGTTATATTGCTAGATACCAGTCAGTCAGAGACAGTGTATAATAGACATGCCAGGCAGCTTAATCATTTTCATATTGAGCTGTCTTGCCTAGGCTGCCCAGGATCTGGTGGCAGGACAAAGTGCCTAAACTCTGAAATCTTTAGCAATACTAACATGTTGAGCATCCATACACTTCTGAAATTAGCTTAGATGCGTTAGACGCGACATATTGTTCGCATGCCAGATAAACGCATCCCTAAGCAGTTGTTATAGTGTAAGCTCCAATCAGGCAGACGCTCACTAGGAGGGCAGATGGAACTCTACAGAGACTCATTAAAAGTGTCTCTGAAATGCTTCAATATTGATGTCACCTCCTGGAAGATGCTTGCACATGACCGTATGACCTGGTACCACTAGTAGCTAGTACCACTGAAGGTGCTCACATCGCGGAGACTCAGTGAAAACGTGCTGCTCGAAAAAAAACAATACGCACAACGATTCTACAGCCTACATCCCATGTGTGTCTTGGGAGGGGGAGGGGAGGGGGGCAAGATCACAAACGAGTACTTGAGGTGGGGTTACTGAATGTTTTATCTGACCCTGATTACTCTTTGCCCGTTTTAAAAGTATTTACATATATACCATATATCAGCGTTTTTCAAACGTTGTATTCTAGAGATCCTAGGAATCCGCGAAAAAAAGGTTTTCACAATAAATAGTATTGTTGTTGTGAATGCTTACAATGAATAAGTTTACTCTCTTGTGTGCCCTAAAAAAAAGAAGATACATATCGGGTTGTAGTAGTTTTATTCATGTCATGACCGTGCTGATGAAGGTGGACATACGTGTCTTACAGTCGGTTGTGCTATATTTGTCTTCATCTATGTATTGTTGAACTACTATAGGGATCACGTCGATCCCAAACCTCGTTAGCTAGGCTGTCATGAAAAACAGCCAGTTTCCAGGGACACCTGATTGGGTGTGAAGTGGGAGTCCTGATAAGTATGTTTTATCTGACCCTGACTGACATGCATGTTCAGTATGTTTCATCTGACCCTGAATAACATGCCAGATCAGTATGTTTTACCTGACCCTAACATGCTAGATCAGTATGTTTTACCTGACCCTAAAATGCCAGTTCAGTATGTTTTATTTGGCCCTGACTAACATGTATGAAGTATGTTTTATCTGGCCCTGACTAACATGTATGAAGAGTATGTTTTATCTGACCCTTACCAAAATGTATGATCAGTATGTTTTATCTGATCCTGAATAACATGCAAGATCAATATGTTTTGCCTAACCAGACGTTAGTCTCCTCTCCCCAAAAGTAGTGAAAAATAGGTTAATCATATGTAAATTAATCTTTGAGTCATTGTTGTGATGTATTTTATATTCGTGACTTTAATATTGACGTACATATTCTTGATTAACTCTTAGGTATTACATTAGTCTTCAACCTGTTATATTATCTAATGCACTGTTTGGCCCATAGAAGCCAGCCTACTGTCGAGGAACGAAGTTGTTCTAGTCTTCAGTATGCTAAGCCACAGCTTGTATGAGGTAGGGTGACCAGTTCCTTTCCTTAATGCATTCTAGTCCCTAGTTGTATGCAAGGTACCCATTACCAACTGGGTCGACTGGAGTGCTTCGTCTGTGGGAGTTGAAACCCTTAGAAGTAAAATAAAGATAAGAAATATATTTTGCGAGTTTCATTATGTCCAGAAAGTATAAATACTTTGGTCACATCAAGAGACACAGCGGAGAAAACAGTGATAGAAGGTATGTTGCCAGGCAAAAGGGGCATGGGTAGACCAAGAAAACGATGCAGCCAAGATATCCAGAATGCCTGGGTATGACTGTGACGAAGGCTGGAGCTTTGGCAAGGGAAAGAGTTTCTTTCAGACAGACTGTGATGGGAGCGATGTGCTATAAAGGACATGCTGCATGATGATGATATTTGGCGCTAGTGTGAAACTGCCTTTAGTCTCAGCTTACACAAGTTGTGCGTGTCGGATTCAAGATTCTTCGAGTGATTCACCCAGGACATGACGCAAGCTATGTCTCCATAGGCCATATCTGTAATTTGTAGGAGTGAAGGCACAGTCCCGTATTCCCCAATGTTATTTAGTGAATTTATCCATCATTTTGTAATGCGATCTGGTTATGTGAATTTTTTAAAATGTAAATATAATTTGTTATGAATATGTTTGTTAGTTTATGATAACTGTGTATGTGTGTTTCTCTTTCTATGTCTGTCTCTCTCTCTCTATGTCTATCTCTCTCTCTCTCTCTCTCTCTCTCTCTCTTATTCTCTTTAATTCTCTTCCAAATTTTTTGCTTTTCTTTGTCTTTATTTTATTCTGCTTTACTTGTTAAATTTATGTATTTTACGCAAATGTCCAACCGTGCAATGTGGCTACGTTTTAAGAAGAAACATCCAGACAGTTCTGAAGAGCTATGGATGAATAATTGCAATCTTGGGACAGATGCTGCACTAGTGCAAACATGGGCATTAAAGGTCCGTCTTTACAATAAAAGTTACTTAGTTACTCATCAATGGGCCTTGCATGGACTAAAGAGGTTGCCTATCAATGGGCCTTGCATGGAATGGTGAGGTTGATTACCAATGGGCCATGCATGGACTACTGAGGTTGTCTATAAATGGGCGTTGCATGGACTGGTGAGGTTGCATATCAATGGGCTTTGCATAGACTTGTGAGGTTACCTATCACATTGTGCCTCGTCTGTGGCAAACTATTTTCAAATGCAGCAATAGCTGTTTATAATTATTGTGTTCATTTGTTGAGTCGTTATCGTAGATGGGAGTTCAACATACTGGAAAGTGTACAAATTAAAGCGACATAACTGATGGTCGGTTTCTAGAATTACAGTTATGAGGAAAGACTTGGAAAAACCATCCTACTGTGTCTATGAAAGAGAATACTTTAGGGTGATTTAATACAGGATTAAAAGATAATCAAGAGAAAGGTTAAATTAGTCTAGTTTTTTTTTCAAAATATAAGCTATCTACAAGAATAAGAGGGCTCAACCACAAATTAGTTAAAAACAGGACCAGATTAGATACCAAGTCCTGCCGAAGACGGATGTGTCGGACCGAAAGGTGAAAGTATCGCAGTCAAGCTGTAAACTAACGACACAGTGCATTCCATTCTCCGGACTACATCCTACTACTCGCAAAGCCCTGTCCAGAGCTTGGTTGCGGGAGAATGAGATCGAATGCAACAGCAGAAGAAGAAAAAGAAGAAGAAGAAGAAGAAGAAGAAAAAGAAGAAGAAGATACCAAGACATTTTTTGTTTGTCAGAGAGTATTGAATGCTTGGAATGCATTGCCACAGGAAATAGTGAAGGCAAAGTCAACTAATGCATTCAATAATATATTGCATGCGCATAGCTATTGTTAGATCAAGTGAATGTAAAAGAAAATTTGTTGTATACAGCCTCTGCAGAGTGTTATAAACCAGTATAAAGACGTGAAGTTACGTTAAATTGAAAAGACATTTTACAACAAATCAGTCATAAAAATACAAGTGCTGATGATGTTTAAATGCAATTGGAATCTCAAAATAAACAGAGTACAGTCCTTGTAAATAAATTCAGTTTCAGTGAAAATGTTCCAGCTAAACAGTTTACGAGAACCTAACAATACCAGCATGTAAAATTATCGTAGAAGTGGTTCTGTTTTCGTTCTTTTTAAATGTGTTATGTATGATATTGGCTATTTATATCTATTTTTTTTTAATTTACAGAAATGGGGGTCAATTTGAGGTCTCTTGAACAGACATTTTGACTCCAGTGTGTTTGTTTGCTGGTATTGTCTATAAACATGAAAAAAGTCACATGTGTCATCATCTGTGTTTCCTCAACGTTCCATATTCCTCTTGCACCGTGATCCACCAGTTTGAGGTCTGTTCAGCAACTTCCATGTCGTACGTGGTAGATCTTCTACTTCCTCGTTCGTCTTCAGACCTCGACTTCAATGACGTTAACCAAGGCAGCAGTCGACTCAAGGCTCTGTACACTTCCGTACAGCTTCTCGTGGAAGGATACTGGCTGTTGCCAATTGCTACTTCTTGTGTCGGTATACAGTGGGCAAGACTACAAAATATGTACTGCCTTCATGGGGGTTGTGGCCCCATGAAAAAAGGTATGTAGTGCCAATCTTTAACTTGTACAGATGGAATCTAAGATTGCTGTGACCTATGCGTAGCCGGAAAATGATCACCTGGTCTTACCTGCAGAGTTGATGGTAGGCATCATTTTCTATGTTGCCAGGGTGGTCTTTTTCCATTTTGCACTGTACGTTGCCCTGATGAATGCTTTAGTCTCATTGTATGTGATTTCTGTATCACTCTGTTGTAGCATTCCTTCCTCTATGGCGAGTCTGTCTGCCTCCTCGTTGCCTAGAATGTCGCAGTGGACTGGTATCCACTGGACTAGTGCATAGTACATGATGCACGGGGCAGGTTCCTCCCAAAGTTTCATCTCTGGGGTTTGTATCAATTCGTTCCATCTCTGAGGTCTGCATCAATTCGTTCCATCTCTGGGGTCTGCATCGATTCGTTCCATCTTTGTGGTCTGCATCAATTCGTTTCATCTCTGAGGTCTGCATCAATTCGTTCCATCTCTGGGGTCTGCATCAATTCGTTCCATCTCTGGGGTCTGCATCAATTCGTTCCATCTCTGGGGTCTGCATCAATTCGTTCCATCTCTCGGGTCTGCATCAATTCGTTCCATCTCTGGGATCTGCATCAATTCGTTCCATCTCTGGGGTTTGCATCAATTCGTTCCATGTCTTGGGTCTGCATCAATTCGTTCCATCTCTGGAGTCTGCATCAATTCGTTCCATCTCTCGAAACAATGATTTTCAGGACTTGTCTGTATCAGGTCACGTCTGGTCAGTTCATCCCGTAACTGGTGAAGTCGTTGGGGCACACATGAAGACATCCTCACAACGCCATGCCACCCTTTTCTGTCAGCGGCAGCTGCCTGTGACTCTTCTGGTCGGAAATTGGTCCATTCTTTTATGTTGTCCTCCCATCTCTTTTTGGGACAGCCTCTTCGTCGTCTGCCATACACCTTTCTGTGGAAGATTGTATTTGCAGGACCATTTGATCTCAATATGTGACCGTACCAAGCTAGTTTCCTTCTTTTGACAGTTGCCAAGAGGTCTTCAAAATGCCCTATTGCTGTTGTAATTCTATCTCGTATTTCCTCATTTGTAACTCGATCTTTGTACGTGGTGTTTAAAAGTCTTCGGAAACATATCATCGCCAAGGCCTGTATCCTTCGGTGAAGGTAAGCTGTAACTGTTTGTTATCCTCTATATTTGTTGATGTTGGGATAATTATTTTCTCAGGTTCGTTTCAGGTGTCTGTATCAGCTTTGTTTATTTTATGAAGCTATGTCTGGGTTTGGCTTGGCTTGGCTTCGTTCGTTCTCAATCTCCCGCTACCAAACCCTGACATAGGACTAATTAGCAGAATGTAGTCCAGAGAACGGAATGCGTTGTGTCGTAGTTTACAGCTTGGCTGCGATATCTGCACCTTTCGGTCCAACACATCCGACTTCAGCAAGCATTTTTTTAGTACCGTTTTAATATTTCCTCTTCGATCCCTTCTCCTTAACCAGTCTGCTCTGTTGCAGCCTGTTATCCAGGATCACCGCTAGGAAGTGTAGAAGGGTCTTGGCAGCTCTGTTTCGCAGGCCCTGACGCTAGCAGTCAGCTATGGGTCGCTGACCACTGCAGCTCATGCGCTGCTCAGCGTCTTGATCCCCATGTCTGGATTTGAGTCTTGTACTTTGTATCTGGTGTCCAAATATTGGGTGTCTTGGGTCAGGCTCATGATTTACTCGTTCGATTTCTTACTGCGACATTTATTCAGATCTCAGGTGGTGCTACGCCAATGATGCGGTACAATGTATCGATGGGAATGGGTTTAAGCCTCACATCCTCACCCCACCCCCCACCCCACCCCCTCCCCCATACTATTCATAATGTGCATGTAGGGGTTCTCTGAGACTTGAATATTATTTCAAGGGTTGCATAAGGTGGGAAGAATGGTTTGAGAAATGTTGCCATATACAAATATATTCTTCTTATGAATTGGGTGGCCCTTAATGGGAAGGAAAGAATAAACTGCACCTCTTTGTAGTTCGTTAAAGGCTACTATCGAGGTATGCGCATGGAAGTAGCAGCTTTATTTTGTACAAAAAAAGGCAAAGGCAAAGGTCGCCGTCCTTCGCAAACGATGATGGCATAATTAATTATGCAAGCGCTATTTTTAGTAACGAATAACTGCGCTACTTTGTATCCTCACTCTCTCGTCTCGAGCCTCCCGACCTTAGTAGCAAGTCAAGGACAAGACGACTAGAAGGTGGCTACGTGATGCAGGGGCTACGAGGCCGACGGCTAAACCACTTCGCCACGGAATCTTGTACACTAGTACAGACACCAAAATAGCAAGAATAACCAACCAAGGACGAACAACATGCTTCGACATATGCTTTTGTAAGTGACCAACTTCAGTGTTGACTCTATGGATTGTGACACAATAAGAAAAAGAACAAGAAGCAATGCATACATAATGATACATACCTAATAAAAAGCAACTCAATATGAGCAATATTAAAAGCAGCAGGACGAAAATGAAGCTAAATATAAACCATAATAAGTTTTCGTCGTAAGTGTCACTTGGGAAACCTGTGAAAGGAAGATACAATATGTTCAAACACTATTCACAATTTATCTGAACTTAATAATTATTGACCACACCAGGCAACAATCCAGGCTTTCACTACAGTCTTTGGAAGGTAGAGAAGAGATAACTATGACACTATTATATAGATGAGATAGAGGCTTCAGCGTCAGAGGCGTTGTTTGGGTTGGTTCTACTTACCTGAGGTAGGATGCGACCTAATTATGAGCAATTTGGCTACCAGACAAAATTCATGACAGTGGTCTGCCACTTTTTGTTACGGCCTCATAGCATGAGTCCAGAACGAGGTAGATCTGTCTGGATCCCACTCCGGTAATAAATTGAGTTACTATTGAATTGTACTGCTATTTTGATCGCTTGTAATTTACTAGTGATTTAAATTGCTCGCTCAACGTGTGTTTTTATATGTAGGGATCTCTTTTTCTTCTATAGTTTCTCCGAATGGTGTAGGAGTACAATGTTCAAAACTCCTTAGCCACTTCTAATGTTACTGTGAGCATATTACAGTGTTAACATTCTATGCTCCCGTTTTGGAACCCCCGTAACACATAAGTTCCTTTTTGTATTCTATTGAATCTTTTCTTCCCGTTTATATCATAAAGTGATGCTACTCAATTCTTATTGTTCAATCTCATTATTATCCATTAATACTTCTCAGAAGTTATGACCATTGCAAGAAAAGAAATTGAGACAACAATTTTCATACAAAACTAACAAGTATAAGGTAAAAAATTTCACTTAACTGGGTAACTTAGTCTCAGTAGATGGCAAAGGCGACACCGAAATCCATAACAGATGTAATAAAACAAGTAAAATCATTTGACAATTGTCTCTGATATTACTATGCAAGCAAACGTGACAATAGATTTAAAAAAAGAACGCTATACAACACAATATTCTTACCCATATTGTTGTATATGTGCCAGAATTGAACGTTAACAAAGAAAGATAAAAAGAAACATCGTAACAACAGAGATGAAATGCTTGGAGTAACAGAAATGCATACGATCAGAAACGAAGATATTAGGAGACAAGTAGGCACAACACCAGTGCTAGACATCATCCAGAGACAGCAAACTACTAAATGGTTTTTCCACTTAACTCATCAAACACTAGATAGTATCCCTGACAAAGCAATGATATACAGATACAATGGATACAAAGCCAAGGGAGTACCACGCAAATGATGGATATCATGAACTACATAAGCAGTACAGCTCCATTTGTACGAAGCATATACTCGGGTCCGGTCAAGAAACCTCTACATAACCTGAAAGGCACAAGCAGGCTAAAGAGCGAAAAGAAAAGAAAGAACGAAGACTACTTGACATCACATCGAATATGTTTTTCTTTAGGATTCTGTTTTTATTTTGCAACCCATTTGTTTGGATCCATTGCGGTTATATACACGTTTTCATTTCTTTTTGACGAGCATAAATGACCGTCCACTACAGATATGATCATTTTTAGTGAACTCAGCAGAACACATGAAACAGAGAGGCTAAAAGAAAAACTCAGATCAAATGGCAAGGCTGGAGCTGAAATACAGTAGGACTCGAAAATACATGGATGTCAATTTGAATCGCATCCTGTCTTATGCTGTACAATGCATAAAAACACAACAGAATATACATGGGAGAATAATTTCATCCGAAAATTAAATGGCAACGCATAGGGTTCACAGTCATATGTCCTTCGAACATGAGCACTCGCCTTGGGTTTTCCCGAGGCTGAGCACACCGCGTCAGTTTGGACAAAAACAAACTGTGTCCATGTCAAACTTATTGATACAGAAATAAATAATACTGACTGGATTGATTGTTCATTATTATCAAGTGCCGTCTTCACATCGGAGGTTGACGGTTATGGTAATTCAGGAGTCTGTCCTGTACCAGGTTGGTACACTCAGGTAAACTGTGTCCCAGCCACATCTTGATGGTGTCTGTTCATCATCTGTACTTCTACAGTTCTCTGACTCTCATGCCCTCCAAGCTTCCCTCCGATATAACCTTCAACAGACAGTCATGTACCCAATAATCAACGAGGCATCACCTGCGACACGAAGAAGTAAGGGCGTCACTCACAATTCTTTTTAGTAATATGTTGAAAAGTGTCGGTGAGAGTAGACACCCTTGTGGTTTGCTGACGGATCTGTAGAACCATTCACGAATACTGTTCCTGTTGGCTAATCAAACAAATTATCGATACCTCTCACAGTGTTACTGTTGATGTTATATATCTTCATTGTTGACCATAGAACATCATGTCAGAATCTATCAAACGTTTTTTTTAAGTAAATAAACACGTGGCATAGGTATTGTCTGTGTTTCGAGTGCTTCTTGTTTAGTATTCGTAGATTGAAGATCTGCCGATGGAACTTGTTTATTATTCGTAGATTGAAGATCTGCCGATGGAACTTGTTTATTATTCGTAGATTGAAGATCTGCCGATGGAACTTGTTTATTATTCGTAGATTGAAGATCTGCCGATGGAACTTGTTTATTATTCGTAGATTGAAGATCTGCTGATGGAACTTGTTTATTATTCGTAGATTGAAGATCTGCCGATGGAACTTGTTTATTATTCGTAGATTGAAGATCTGCCGATGGAACTTGTTTATTATTCGTAGATTGAAGATCTGCCGATGGAACTTGTTTATTATTCGTAGATTGAAGATCTGCTGATGGAACTTGTTTATTATTCGTAGATTGAAGATCTGCCGATAGAACTTGTTTAGTATTCGTAGTTTGAAGATCTGCCGATGGAACTTGTTTATTATTCGCAGATTGAAGATCTGCCGATGGAACTTGTTTAGTATTCGTAGATTGAAGATCTGCCAATGGAGCTTCTATCGGTTACACAACTTGCCTGTTCTTCGGTTAAAGGTTGTTCTGGGCTTGAGGTTTCATTCTGTTGAGAATTATTCTGAGCAAAAACTTTCTAGTGTGGGTAATGAGACTAATTGTTTAGGATACTTACTTACTTTCCATGTCCATATCACAACGTCATATAGCGGGGTCCAGTTTTCTGCCAAACTGAGTGCCTTGTCGCTACCCTCCAGCAGGTGACCCATCGTTCATGCGTGTAGTAGATTTGGACAGGTCATGAGGTGTCCCTGGTCCTGGGTCTTGCATTCTTGTTTTTCTGTCCTCTTATGTATCCGTATATGACAATAAGAACGATTGTTGGTGAGAACAGACATCACTGAATGACCCCAGTTTGAACTGTAAATGGGTCCGACAACATACATTTGTGAATTATTTTATGTATGACCTGTTTACAGCAATCTTGTGTAGTTATTATGCATGTATCTGTATTCTATAATGCTTTAAAGTTTTCCAAATTGCTGTCCGGTCTATACTAGCGACTGTCTTTCTAAAATCTATAAAGTTCACGTACAGAGGTGTCTGCAACTCCATACATTGATCTATGATAATTCTCAGTGTTGCTATTTAATCTATCTAAGATCTTTCTGCTCAAAATTCTGCCTGTTTTTTCCTCAATTGCCCATCTAAAACATAGTTTATACAATGTAACATTATCCTTGTAAGGAACTTTCCAGGCCCGGCCAGGAGTGGTATTCCTCACCAGTTGCTTGCCACATGAAGTCAAATTTATTTTCTTTGTAATTTGATTAGATTACCCTCTCTCCACTCGAGTAATCAAACGTAAAGGTCATAATGCATTCCAGGCTGTTAGCCGTAACTTTACATAACCCATCATCGCAGATATAGCCGACTATATCACGCTGATCTCAACAGACACAATCATCTCAAAAGTCGCTAGACTTCCAGCACCCAACTACATATCATCCCCTACACGAGCATTGCTGGAAGAGAGGCTCAATATGATGCGGTCCTCGGCCAACAACAACAACTTTCAATGCTCTCAGCAAACTCTGTGGAGTCCTCTCATTGCAAGATGACTTAGTACTCATCGCGGAGGAAGCCACATAGGCAGATTAAATGCTAACAGCACTTTACAAAGAGCGAAAGAGAAGAACTCGAAATAAACACGTCCAATACGAAAGTCATACGCAATCATTTTGCTTTCTGCGACCCAGTCTACATTGGACGCCTGCTGAACATACAGAATGATCTTAGCTCAAAGTTGACAAGTTGGCGTCACGTGAGCTGGGCTCCTTTCTCTTTGTTAAAGTCTGTACTGGTCAACATTCAAGACAAGAGCCTGCGCACTTCTCTCTCTCTCTCTTTAACTCCCCGGTACTTCCTGCAATATCCTATGTAGCGGAAATATGGGCACTCACGAAGGAGATGGAGTCAAAACTCTGAGTGACTCAAGATTCCATCAAAAGACGCATGGTGAGCCTCGCTCTTTATAGCTAGTGCACAAAAGGTCTTCAGAACTCGAACATACATCAATTGTCTCTAGTGAAAGATGCAGTTATTAATGAAGACAAGATGAACCATCGCGAGCACACTTACTGCGAAGAATGGACGATAGATGGAGCACATCGACATCAATTTGGTACTCCAGAGACAAGAAACGACCATGGGGATGACCATAAACACGTTGGTCCGACTCTTTTGCAAAACGTAACCAACATTCACGGGGCCATAAATGGGTGACTCATTATCTACTGGCCCAACGTGGCCCAAGCCAGAGACCGTTGGAACAGAGTTGGAACCCGCAGCGGTGTAACCGCCGCTAAAGAACGAGTCGTCCAGTAATCCAGAGGTAATGAGAGCACGTTAAAATAAAAACTTGGCTATCTATTTTCATAGTGAAACGACACAAAGAACTGTTTTAGACCAACTTAAGATATAAATTGCTATGCATTCTGGATTCATGATGTTTGGAAGAGATTGGAGTTGAAATTTGTATTTATTGCCGAAAATGGCAATGAGACACCAAAGATGGGAAAAACAATGTATATTAACATAATTTATATTATCGCAATTATTCATGGCAATACAAACCTGGTCAAAAGAATGGAAGTTTAATACGTACAAAACGTATTTACCTTGTCTCTCCACTCTCTTTTACAGAGAGATATCTTGCCGTAAAGAGATGCTCATATAAATATGGAGACATATCATTGACTACAAGAACAATATTTTTATAGCGAGCTCACTCGTCGTAAAGAGATGCTCATATAAATATGGAGACATATCATTGACTACAAGAACAATATCTTTTATAGCGAACGAGCTCGTCGTATATAAATGCTCAGATAAATATGAAGACATATCATTGACTACAAGAACAACAGTTAACAAGAACGACAAAAACATGTCAATACAATTAGTACTTATCTGAAGCCGTACCTAATTTCACCGTAAAGTTAACAGCAGACTTCAGACTTCCAAAGAAGTTCCAAGCATCACATGTGTAGTTTCCAAAAGCTGACAAGACAGAAAACAAACTTTTACCAAAGTTTATATAAGGCTGTTGTTTTTTTTTTAATTGATAGTTATGTTATAAGATTGAGTGATAGACCAGTTATAGGTTGGTTTCTTACTATAAAAGACCATTATCTCCTCTCGGTCTAATTTGCACCAACAGCTTGACTTAGGCGAAATGTCACAGTCAAAAAGTAATGACATAAATACACTACCTAGACGACATGAAAATCTCATTTTTCAGTTCCGAATATGACATACCAGTCAACAGCCACTTGAACTACTTCAATCCCCAGCACCTGTCCCTGTGCAGGCATTGCTCCTATCCTGATGAAACAGTTCGACACCTTGTCATTGAGTGCACGCGCTTGCGGGCATAAGGAAAAGATTCTTACAAGCACTTCCGACAATTGCCACCACACTGTACTGAGCAGTGGAACAACTGAAGGAGACCTGTATCTATATAAGAATGGCATTGGGCTGCCAAGAGCAAGCTTGCTCAGCAGCTATGGGATAAAAACACCAAAAACAACAACTTCTCGGTCTAAACACGCGATAGTTATAAATGTCAACGAAGTAAAAACTAATATGCAGACAAATTAATTTACCATATCACTAGTGTCAAGATTAGTAGAGAGCCACATAGCGCAGTGATTAGCGAGCTGGCTTTGCACCTGAATGGTCCTGGATTCATTCCTCAGTTAAGGCGGAAATGTTTTTTCAGACAGCAAAGTCCTCCAATTCGACCCAGCCGGTTCACTTTGGAAAGTTAAAGCGACGAGGGAGAGGAGATGGCTACCACCCTCATATAGCCGAGCCTTTGAAATGTAAGATCGACAATCATCTCACACCCCTAAGGCGGTAATGCTCTGGGTTACTTTACTTTTACAAGATAAACACATCTATTTGCTGCCATATTTATTGTTTAGATTACCTAACTATTTTAAGATCCCCGTATAATCGCCTTTTGTCGGTGACGTAAGTTGTGTCTGTGTCGGTGGCCTGGAACATTCTTATTAAAGTTATTACAAACATTTAATGTTTAATTTTACTGGCACCTGCTCTAAATTGTATACGTTCTCTTTTTTTAATGGTCAAAAACAATTATTTAAAGTTGCTATTTTATTGCTGTTTCATATATTGTTTCAACTCCCAGAAGGCTACTCCACGCTCAGCAGTGTTTTGGTGGTCCTTGCAACCATGAGTTAGAGAGTCTACTACCGTAAATGGGTAAATCTACACTGTTTGCTGCATTCAACTCTACAGTGTTCTTCTTGATGGCTATAATACAGCATTTCCTGGAATCCACCCAGCTAAATGTATTGCCATCAAGTATAACATGTCCAATAGAGTGAAGCATGTACACTCTATGCTAGCCTATACTAAGAACCACACCAATCTGTGTTATCTCAGTTATATTTATCTATATTTTTCAAGTTTTTTTTCTTCATTAGGGCTTCTCCAGAACATGAAAGTCAGACATGCAACACAAACTGCCCTTCTCTAATAATTTAAGATCTTCATATGTCGCCTATGGGGGAAAGACATGTTTCACAATTCCAAAGCCCCCGGTTTTAGTCACGCCCGTGTCCAATTTGGCAGACACAGTTATTTTTCTCGGTGTGATCGCTCCCCCAAGTACGGAAAGTAATGGCAACCTAACGTACCGGACACCTGCCAAGAGACTTATAACAGCCAAATTGGTTGGCGGTTGTAAGAAGCGACGTTCTGTAAAGGACATCCTGATTACTTTCATTCAAAATTGTGAGTTACGCATGGAGCAGTCAGACGTTTTTGCGAAGGGAGCAAATGATTAAACTTCTTCATAACGTAACACTTAATATTCCTAGCACAATAAATAGGTCTATGTAGACACTTGATGTTCGTCGATCACGTGTGATGAAGACCACTCTCTTTCAGCCATGTGGACAGTCTTTTTTCTTGCTGAGTCCGCTGAAATGGGTGATTTAGATTAAAGTGAGAAAGAAACTGCGCCTTTTGTCAATCTCACTCTCTGGTCCTGAGCTACCACTGGCCAGTGGCAAGTTTTTATCGACACCGGATGCAGATTTTTCCTCAGGGTTTACTTCCAAAGACTTTCCCATAAACAGGTATCCACGGATGCAGCGGAGAGGGAATGGCATCTAACGTTGTGTGTCATGCCTTTCCCATAACCGCAAGAGATCGTAGGGACATTCCTCAACATGTGAGTGAGTTGGGCATCTCTCCTGGACTGTGTTCAGTCCATTATAGTCGTGTCTAAATTTCCTACACAAAAACCGACACTGTTTTCAGCTAGATCGAAAATCTTAGGAAGTTCAGCCGTGTGAACTAGACCGTGAAATGCGACACAAGTTTAAGCGTAGTGCTATTCATAACCGATGTCCATTCCTGGATAATTGGACGGAAGAAATAACAAAAAACGAAATAAATAACAAGACCAAATAGAAAACAACAACACGTTTCCGTGAACACAAATGTAAGTCGTCGACTAGTATAAATGGTTACCGGTTCACTCCGGGACGTAAAAGCGGCGAGGGAGAGAAGATGGCTACCGTTCTCATAAAGCCGAGCCTTTGATATGTGAGATCGCGTACATCTCACATCCCTACGGCAGTAATCCTATGGGTTACTTTACTTTTATAGTGTGAATTCCAGGCAAATACGTGATCTGGCGGCAGCCATAATCAACTAAAATAGCAGAGCGATATAGAACCTCAGCCAGTTACTGCGCCATCTCTGATGTGCGTATCTTTGTTGCAAACAATGACTAAATAGCTAACTATCAGTAATATGTTTCTTTTTGTTGTTCCTGTTCGTCAAGGAATTTACAAAGCTGCTGAATAGGTCAACTGTCACACTGAAATCATGACGAAAGAGGCGGATACGAGTGAGGTCAAGCACTTCTAGGGTAAAAGATTGTGTGTGACAGAGATCCAAATAAGACCGCTGTTACTGTGAGGACATGTTTTTTAGGTGACTAACAGTGCAGTCTCACACATATGATAGAAGGTTCTCTGGCATTGCACATCCATTATTCATACAATCCAAACGCACTTAAGAGTGAATCAGCGGTCTAGGTTTGCAAGAACGCTATAAACATGTTACCGCATATATGACAGATAAGTACTATAACGAATAATTAGTTTTTCTGGAGATAGAAAAAATAAGTAGACAATTGCTACATACATGTTTCATCTAATATCGATAACGAAAAACTTTTGCGTTCAGCTCCTAAAATTAGAACGTCGTCTTTATGCCATTTAAATGTAAAAGCCGGTGGGTTTGCGTCTACTTCGCAGTTTAACATGACTTTCTTATTAAACTCGGCCAAGACTGTTTGTTTCCCTGATCCTATCCTTTTTACAGGATCTGAAATGTATATTTATTTCAAAGAGTGAGTACTCAAGTTTATGTGTGCTAGAGAATATAGAAAACAATTTATGTAATAACAAAGTTGACTACTCTCATAGGGATGCTAAGGTCCATTACAATCAAACAATCAATCAATCAAAGCCTGTCGCTGCTCTCTGTGCATAGGCCATCGACAACATCTCACCAACGTACTCGGTCCTGGGCTCCTCTCTCATAGGCCATCGACAACATCCCGCCAGCGTACACGGTCCTTAGGCTCCTCTCTCATAGGCCATCGACAACATCTCACCAGCGTACATGGTCCTAGGCTCCTCTCCCATAGGCAATTGACAAAATCTCACCAGCGTACTCGGTCCTAGGTTCCTCTCTCATAGGCCATCTAAAACATCTCACTAGCTTACTCGGTCCTAGGCTCCTCTCTCATAGGCCATCGACAACATCTCGCCAGCGTACACGGATCTGTGCTGCTCTCTCATAGGTCATTGACACCATCTCACCAGCGTACTCGGTCTTAGGCTTCTCTCTCATAGGCCATCGACAATATCTCACCAGCGTACTCGGTCCTAGGCTCCTCTCTCATAGGACATCGACAACATCTCACCAGCGTACACGGTCCTAGGCTCCTCTCTCATAGGCCATCGACAACATCTCACCAGCGTACACGGCCCTAGGCTCCTCTCTCATAGGCCATCGACAACATCTCACCAGCGTACACGGTCCTAGGCTCCTCTCTCATAGGCCATCGACAACATCTCACCAGCGTACTCGGTCCTGTGTTGCTTGTTGTGTCTCTCTCCATGTGTCATTTTTTAATATTAGCTCTTTCTCACATTCTCTTCTCCACGTATTTTTGGGTCTACCTCTCTCTCTCTCTCACTCTCCTGCTCTCTCTCTCTCTTACCCTGAGGATTCCATGTAAGAACCTGTCTGGCTATGTTAGAATGTGTCTTCTGCAGCCTATGTTCTATCCAGCCCTGTTTTGTTGGCTTAATTTGTTGTTCCATTTGCTGATGTTGGTTCCTTTCCACAAGTCTTCCTTCCTCCCCATGTCCTACCACTTTATGCCCATTATCCTTCATAGGCATCTATTAACGAAGGACTGCAGTCTTTGTTCTATGACCTTGGTAATTCTCCATGTCTCCGCTCCATACAGCAACACCGACTTGACACTTGCTTTGAACGTTCTAATGTTGGTGTGAATCCTGATATCTCTGGATCTCCATTTATTGTTTAGTGTCAGGAATTTCCCTCTTGCCTTTCCAATTCTGATCCTGACATCTGCATCTGTACCTGTTGATGTGTCTAATGTGCTGTCAAATAGGTCAAGGTATCCACTTCCTCCAACAGCTCTTTCTCCAGCATGATTGGTTCTTTGTTGTTAGTATTGAGTTTAAGGATCTTTGTTTTCTTCATGTTGATATTCAGTCCATTTGGCCGATTGTTCTTTCACCCTATCAGGTTTCTCTTACATTTGCCTATGACTGTGTGAGAAAAGTACTAGATAATCTGCGTAGTCATGGTTCTCCAATTGTGACAATAGTGTCCACTGAATACCCGTTTTTTTGCCTTCGATTGATGTCTTCATTATCCAATATATAGCCAACAAGAACAGGAAAGCTACGAGCAGGCATCCCTGTCTCATCCTTGTTTGCATCCCGAAGCTGTCAGTCAATACTCCTTCATGTATGTCCTTTCAATGTCCCGTACATGTGAGGAGAAAAGAACAGCTTGTAAGTACCCTACTTGAATTGTAATAGAAGTAAACTAAGTAGGATTGTCAGTAGAGAATGTAACATTATAATGCGAAACAAACTGCTGCATAAGACACACGTGCGTCTATTTATAACGGTGGCCCATTGATTATATGGGAATGTAAACACAGATAACGACTAGATGTCTACAGGCTTCCATTGATGTGAATTGATCTGAAGTAGCTTGGCTTGGCTTGGTTTGGTTTGGGTTGCTTGTCTTGGCTTGGCTTGGTTTTGCTTGGCTTGGCTTGGCTTCGTTCGTTCTCAATCTCCCGCTACCAAATCCTGAAAGGGCTTAAAGTAGCAGAATGTAATCCAGAGAACGGAATGCGTTGTGTCATAGTTTACAGGATGACTGCGATATTTGCACCTTTCGGTCCAACACATCCAAATTCAGCAAGAAATTTTTGAGTACCGGGTTAGCATTCCCTCTTTGATCCCTTCTCCTTAGCCAGTCTGCCCTGCTGCAACCTGCCATCCAGGATCACCGCGTGGAGGTGTAGAATGGTTTCGGCAGCTCTGGTTCGCTGGCCCTGACGCTAGCAGTCAGCTATGGCTCTCTGACCACTGCAGTTCATGCACTGCTCAGCATATTGATCCCGATCTGAAGTGATAAGCTAAAGACTAACATATAAAATCACATAGGGATACAATCTTGTGCCTTTGTGCCAGGCGTCCCAGAGACGTGTTACACAGCTTGAATTCAATGGAAAACATACGCAGACAATATTTCATGCTTGTGTGTTCAATATATTACAAAACTATTGCTATACGATATCATTTCTAAATATTTGTTAAATAAATATTTATGTCATTTATCTATATATCACACGTCTTGGTCAGGTCAGGTCAGGTCAGGTCATCCCTTAACCGGTGAGGTCGTTGGGGCGCACATGAAGAATCCGCACAATACCAGGCCACCCTTCTCTGTCAGCGGCCGCTGTCTGTGCCTCTTCTGGTCGGAGATTGGTCCATTCTTTTATGTTGTCCTTCCATCTCTTTTTGGGCCGTCCTCTTCGTCGTCTGCCTAGCACCTATCCGTGGAGGATCGTATTTGCAAGATCATTTGATCTCGATATGTGACAGTACCAAGCGAGTTTCCTTCTTTTGACAGTTGCCAAGAGGTCTTCAAAAGGCCTTATTGCTGTTGTAATTCTATCTCGTATTTCCTCATTTGTAACTCGATCTTTGTACGTGACGTCTAAAAGTCTTCGGAAACATCTCATCTCCAAGGCCTGTATCCTTCGCGGAAGGCCAGCTGTAACTGTCCATGTCTCACAAGCATTGATGACTATTGACAGGACCAGTGTACGCATTAATCTGATTTTCGTGCATAGTGCTAACCGTTTATCTTGCCAGATTTTGTTAAGTCGTGCAAGTGCTGCTATTGTCTGCGCTATTCTGGCCAACACCTCACAGTTTGATTCTTCATCACTAACAATCGACCCTAGATATTTAAAACGGTCAACCACTTCGAGTTCCTGACCATTAGCTTTTATCCTGCTGTTGAAGCCCTCGGCATTGTTGGTCATTAATTTTGTTTTTCCAGCATTTATCTCCATACCATAGTCAAGAGCTGTTTCATCGAGCCTTCTGACCCATTCCTGGAGTTCTGTTTCTGAACCCGCCAACCCGTCGATATCATCTGCAAAACGAAGGTTGGTAATCGTTCGGCCCTCTATCTTGACAGTACCAACGTGACCTCCAACTGCCTCACTGTTAATTCCCTCAAGGAATATATTGAAAAGTCAACTAAGTGTGCAATGGTGTGTTTTGCGCTCTGCATCGCAACCAGCTGTCCATTTTAAATATCTGAGATCGATTGTCAGTGATAAAGGATCAAAATGTGAGGTGTTAGCCAGAATAGCACAGACAATAGCGGCACTTGCACGGCTTAACAAAATCTGACAAGATAAATGGTTAGCACTAGGCACGAAAATCAGATTAATGCGTACACTGGTCCTGTCAATATTCCTTTATGCTTGATAGACATGGACAGTTACAGCTGACCTTCAGCGAAGGATACAGGCCTTGTAGATGAGATGTTTCCGAAGACTTTTAAACGTCACGTACAAAGATCGAGTTACAAATGAGGAAATACGAAATAGAATTACAACAGCAATAGGGCCTTTTGAAGACCTTTTGGCAACTGTCAAAAGAAGGAAACTCGCTTGGTACTGTCACATATCGAGATCAAATGGTCTTGCAAATACGATCCTCCACGGATAGGTGCTAGGCAGACGACGAAGAGGACGGCCCAAAAAGAGATGGAAGGACAACATAAAAGAATGGACCAATCTCCGACCAGAAGAGGCACAAGCAGCGGCCGCTGACAGAGAAGGGTGGCGTAGGGTTGTGAAGATGTCATCATGTGTGCCCCAACGACCTCACCGATTACGGGATGACCTGATCTGACCTGAGTTGACCTGTACTTCTACATAGACAGATGCCTTGATGCAGGTCCTAGCTCTGGCGTGGGCTGGATGCAGCTGGGAGAAGGATTTCCTGCTAAGCGTGCTAGACTCGAATAGCTTATTACTCTGCTGCATTTGGTCAAGTGGCGTGGAGGCCGGCTAATTAACAGATGTGTGAGTCCATTTTAATAGACTGAAATACTAGAGGAAAGCAGACACGCAGCCTATTATATTAGGCGCCATCTATTGCTGCTCTTAACAAACCACCAAACAATGGCCGGGGCTATGCCATGTCACACAGTTAGTCGTCTCTTGCGACATGCCCCTGGGGCAGTTGTGCTAATCTTATCTGTGTCATACACATAGACCCCAGCACACCATTCTAGGGTAGACCTGATCTTAATCAAAGGGTTCTAGATACTGTCTACATTAAAACTGTCCATGCCGTCAGAATAACAGTGCAGTTAATCCATGGACACTCAATTGCTCTTGTCAATAGCTTGGTAGCTGGATTAGCAAAGAAACATGAACACAAAAACAATACACAGAAACGATTTTACAAACATCGGGACAACTCAGAAGAACAGCAACCAAAGAAACTTTGCTGAACAGATGTGTCACTGGAAATAACTGGAGGCAGGACTACATGGATAAGCTGCCTTAATCCTAATGGCAGTATCAAACAATTCACAAGAGGGATCGAAGCACTATTGTCAGGCTATGAATCCATAACATTGAACTTAACAATCACCTGAATATAATCCAGTCACATCACACATCAGGAAACACACCCTCGTGAAACAGTTGATTAGTCCCTTAGAGATACCTCCGTTCAATTATGTCTGACAGACACTTATTTAACTCCAGAGCAGATGAATAGAACACATTGTAGGAAACAAACACAAACTTGCAGATACCAGAAGATGTCGTTGGAGTGTGCGAGTACCACTGTATCCGTAATAACAACAACATTGGGTACTGCTAATTTCGCAAAATCTTTATTTTGTGTTTCTCTGATGCAATTGTGGCACACCATTTTTCACTTCATACCACTCAGAGTACTCCTTATTTATGCTCACCCTCTGCCTTCTTCACGTAAACCAATTTCCAATCCATTTTACAACTTCCACACCTACTCCATGTGATTTTAACTTTCAAAATAATCGTTGATGAGGTACTCTATCAAAGGCCTTAGCAAAATCTAGATTAATAACATTCACTGGTTCCCCTTTATCTATCATTTTAGTAACCTCCTCCATGAATTCTAATACATTTGTTAAGCACGATCTTCCTCTAGTAAACCTATGCTGACTGTGATTAGATTAAACTTAGAAAGCTAGGAGTATAACTTGAGCCAACAAAATGTAATTCCTGGATCACCTTTTAAGACTAGCTGAAGAGGCAGTGAAACTAACGAAAGTATACAAAATAACAAAAACAATTCATGGAAGACAAGGCGTAAACTGACCAGTGAAAAATAAGTATTAGAACCTCATCACAACAGGGCATAGGTAAGAAACAAGATGGGTGAAACATTTAAGAGAAACACACGTCAAGAATCCACACGAGACACAATTAGACCGTCCTGGGGCCGGAAGAGATATAGATATATGTACGGTATTATATTTCTGAAAGAACAATTAATTGAATTATTATTTGAACGAACGAAATGAGACATCGAGCTGAAATTTCCACTGAGCATACTATGACAGATTTCTAGATAAAACACATTTAAGTCCCTATGTAGAATTTGTCACTGCTATCACCGAGCTGGTTAAAAAAAGATCCAGGTCATTACAGTTTAAACGCAGTTTTTCAAAACTGACCCCGAATTAGCAGCAGGGATATACATTTCGCTATTCACACATATTTAGCACTGTCACAAAACCACATGAATAGTGCTAAGAAAAAATTGAGAAATTACCAAAACAAAAAGCACACATTACGGACTGCATTAATTGGAGAGAAATGACTCTTCTCTCAGTACCTAGCAAAATACTAGACAGGATAATAATCTAGAGAATAACAGCTGCACTTAATAAAATAAATGGGGGAATCAACAGGCAGGGTTAAGAAGAAAACGAGTTTGGGCAAATCAAATTTTCTCCATTAGACACAGAATAGATCAATGCTCGGAATCCTCAAGACAACTGTGGACAGATTTTGACGAATTAAAAAAAGCCATTAAAAACCTACGTCGGAGTTGTTTATAAATAATACTGAGAGCTTATGGTATTTCAGTTGCATCAATACAATCATGAAAAGCTCTTGAATACATTTTACATGCAGTGTTGGACAGAGCGACCAAGCATTTGAGGTGAGAACAGAAGTAAGGCTGTACCACATACATGTTACATCGACACAATACAGAAATATGTGAGTGCCACATACATGTTACATCGACACAATACAGAAATATGTGAGTTCCACTTACATGTTACATCGACACAATACAGACATATGTGAGTTCCACATACATGTTACATCGACACAATACAGAAATATGTGAGTTCCACATACATGTTACATCGACACAATACAGAAATATGTGAGTTCCACATACATGTTACATCGACACAATACAGAAATATGTGAGTTCCACATACATGTTACATCGACACAATACAGAAATATGTGAGTTCCACATACATGTTACATCGACAATATACAGAAATAGGAGAGTGCCACATACATGTTACATCGACACAATACAGAAATATGTGAGTTCCACATACATGTCACATCGACACAATACAGAAATATGTGAGTTCCACATACATGTCACATCGACACAATACAGAAATGTGTGAGTGCCACATACATGTTACATCGACACAATACAGAAATAGGTGGTGGCACATACATGTTACATCGACACAATACAGAAATATGTTAGTGCCACATACATGGTACATCGACAAAAAATACATACATAGGTGAGTGCCACATACATATTACATCTTCACAAAATACAGAAATAGGTGAGTGCCACATACATGTTACATCGACACAATACAGAAAGAGTTGAGTGCCACATACATGGTACATCGACACAAAATACATAAATATGTGAGTTACACATACATGGTACATCGACACAACATACATAAATAAGTGAGTGCCAAATACATGTTACATCTTCACAAAATACAGAAATAGGTGAGTGCCACATACATGTTACATCGACACAATACAGAAATATGTGAACTTCACATACATGGTACATCGACACAATACAAAAATAGGTGAGTGCCACATACATGTTACATCGACACAAAACAGAAATATGTGACTACAACATACATGTTACATCGACACAGTACAGAAATATGTGAGTTCCACATACATGTCACATCGACACAATACAGAAATATGTGTGTGCCACATACATGTTACATCAACACAATACAGAAATAGGTGAGTGCCACATACATGTTATATTAAGACCTGTTTTGCCAACAACTGTTGAAGTGCCATTACTTCCTTCACACTTGTAGCTACCACTGTCAACTTTATTAGCATTATGGATCCACAGAGTAGGATTCTGAATAGTTCCACCGGAGTACTTATCTGAGCTGGCCGCAAAATTAATTAGCTTATTTTCCTGCAATAAATAAAACGCAAACATGTAATGACGACAGAAGCACGATACTGTGGGATTACCAACTTTAACAAAATGGATCAATTGGACATACTTTACTAGCGGCTATTATTGGTTAGCAATGATATTATGATGAACATTATTTTTACTCACTAGTGAATTATTCAGCAGTATACCCATACATAATTTGAGAACAATGTTCTTACATTGTTAACAAAAATTATATACAGTTTTTTTTTCCGTTATGCCCATTTTACTGAAGTGATGTGAAGCGAAACAAATATTCTTCTTAAACCAAATTGGAAATGCCCATACTTTCTTTTACAATGAAGCAACTCTGACCATACACAATTCTAAACACATGAATAGGAAATTATTATATGAACTTCCGGTACGAAGTACATGTTCATTTAGAAAGAAAAAAATAGTATGAAGCGAGTTCAAATTGTGTGCATAAAAATGGTAAGCTCTGGAACATTTTGAGAAAATTCCGGAGCCGTATCACCAACTTAGCAAATACATGAGATAAACAAACATGAGGCCTATATGCTTACTAATGCTAGAGAAAGTAATTTTTATTCAGAAATATCTCTTGCTACTCATATGTACCAACAGCAGACTCCTATCTGGACAACATATGCCAAACAAAAGCAAACTTATATTAACAACGTCTGCCATCCATCCTTGGAATTCCATTTAAAGATAGATTGACAAATGCGGAGGTACATTCTCGCACAGTTCTCACATTCATGTTCACTTTCTTTAAGCAGCGAAGACGACAATGGCTTGAGGATGTTCGACGGATGGACGATGGTCGCATCTCCAAAGAAATTCTCTATGGGTAGTTGGCGGATGGAAAAGAAAAGTCAGTCCACCCCAGCTGAGTTAAAATATATTTGTAAACGAAACAAGAAGGTGTCTGAGATGATCTGCCATCCCCGGAAGTAGAAGCTGCAGACATATTCAAGTGGGGAAACAACATGAAAAGTTTAAACAAACATGGTGAAAAGATGGGTTTGTGGTACAAGCATTGGATGAAGTGAAACGAGAACGCCGCAAGGAAAAAGAAAACCAAAACTAAGTTGAGAGCCCCCACTACAAAGTGTCGCATCGTCCAATAGTCCGTTGTGACTCGAAATAGATTATATATATATATATATATAATCTATTTCGATATATATATAAAAGCAGTGGCCGCCGTCCATCGTAGACGATGGAGGCATAATTAATTTTGCTAGCGCTATTTTCAGTAGGGATTAACTGCGTACTTTTTATCCTCACTCTCTCGTCTCGTGCCGCCCGACTCCAGCTGCAAGTCAAGGACAAGATGAGTAGGGGACGACTACGAGATGCAGGGGACTCCGCATCAAGCACTCGTGAAAAAGACGGCGGTGTCCGGAGTCGAACCCACACCACCTGATCACGAGGCCGACGGCTTAACCACTTCTCCATCGAATATATTTAAACACATATAAAAACACATATAGTTCTAAATGTTGTTATAGCCGGGGCTGGGGTTGAGGATAAACTCTCAACACCAACTAAATGCTCCCACGACGTGCGTCTCATATAGCCTCTGACAACAAAGTCCAACTCCTGGTCTTAGCAAGGCAGAACTATTTTGGCAAACAGCAGAAGGGGCGGAAGGCGAGCCACTGGCGTCTTAAAACAAGTAGTTTCTGGTAGATAGGGCTCGAAATTCTAGGAAGTTAGCTCATTTAAGAGAAGTAAAACTCTGATTTCAAACCATCTAAAGCCTTGTAAATAAGATACTGGGGTATCTTGTTTGGTTTTGTCAGATATGGCTGTGCAACCTGCTTTCATAGAGTTACTCTAAATATTGGTCAGCGTCTATCAAACTTCACAACTGACGATGTGTGAAGGAGCACGAGCAAGAGGATACACTGGCTTATCCTAGAGTGAGGGAAGGCAACCACAGCTGAGTGTTGTGGCTGGGCAGACCAGGACTTTAGCTTTGGTTGGCGGCTGGTCTAGGAGGAAAGCCCCGACAGGTCAATAGAAATAGCATTGCTGTATGGCAACACATGGTCTCTATATTTCTGACCGGGCTTTGTGCTAAAAGCACAATTACTATCCCATGACAAGACGAATGGAGCCAATGGAATACATATATATATATATATATATATATATATAGAGAGAGAGAGAGAGAGAGAGAGAGAACATATACATATACTCATTTTAGCAACGTAAAACACGAATGACTAAATATTGCTCATTACATAGTGCTGTAAACGTTTCTACTTAATGTTGTGTAAATGTGAAAGATTCCAACAAAATATTATAAAGTAAGTACAAAAGAAATAACACTATAGCTATGTAAAAATGTACAAATTGTAATTTCCAACATCTGTACTTTTAATAAAACAGTGTATTTCCTAAGTTCAAGACATTTCCTAAACCAGCTATATAATTATTTGTAAACAAAACAGTCAGAGAAAAATTGCAATGAATGTAACCAAACCTTATAAACAGATTAAAATATGTGATCACTAAAACTTCAGAAGGGTGCTGAAGATCAAATGGCAAGACACGTTTCCAGTCACCGCTGTTCTCGAGAGAACTGGTATCCCTAGAATTAACACTATTCTGATACAGTAACCAAATGAGGCGGCTAAGCAGCTTACATATGAGGTGTCTGCGCAGAATCATGGAAGCTGGATGGCAGGAACATATCACCAAAGAATAAATATTAGAGAGAACATAGACTGTGGTGGTCTTTTCCGGGATTAGTCTTTGAAGGTTCTAATGGTTGGGACACTCGCAGGATAGAGAGCGGCAGAATACAAAAATATTCTCTTTATGGGGAATTACCGTTAGGGGAAAAGGTCTTAGGGCCGGCTACTAATACAGTACAGGGATGAAAACAGACAAATGAGATACTGATTGCGAATAGGCTAGTGGATCGACATTTCAGAAGACATCCTACACTATGCAACGCAGCAACTCGTCCTGATTTTCTTGCACACACTGTGGAAGAAACTTTTCTTCCTGGATTAATCTTATGAGTCACACGCCGTGGACTGTACTTGCATCCTTTTTTTGTTTTCGAATCACAACTTACTATGGTCTGTCAAGACTGACACGAGCTAATGGTAATGATGCAGTTACCGATCAGATGGGCGCGTTTTGCAGTCCACATGCCAGCCCATCCGTTGCCAAAAATACTCCTTCGTGGTCAGATGGAGAAGGGTAAACGCTCATTTGAGGACCAATAAAAGCACTTTAAAGAGATGCGTACGGTTTCACTTGACGCTTTTGACATACTACCCGACCTTTGGGAAGTTGGTTCGCTATCCGAACAGTCTGGCTCAGATCTCTCCATGAAGGCTCAGCGTCATGTGGGGTAACCATCAAATCATCAGCTGGGCAACCAAAGCAGGCTAGAACAGGCGGTATGGTTAAGCCTTCACAATAAGAACACATTCCCTGCAAAAACTTCCTAGGTCAACAATTGGCTGAACGTATTTTAAACAGATGATCAAAGAGAATGATCATCATATCACGTGTTGGACGAACACCATCATTATCATAAGGATCATCAACATCATCTTAATCATCAAAATCATCATGTTTTCATAAAAAAGAGGGCATGCTACTCTTGACAGATTTATACGTCTGTGAGTGTCATCATGTGGTGTGTGAGTGAGTGTTACCATGTAGTGTGTTAGTGAGTGTTACCATGTAGTGTGTGAGAGTATTACCATGTGGTGTCTGTGTTACCATGTGGTGTGTGAGTGTTACCATGTGGTGTGTGAGTATTACCATGTGGTGTGTGAGTGAGTGTTACCATGGTGTGTGAGTGAGTGGCACCATGAGGTTTGTGAGTGTTCCATCTGGTGTTTGATTTGTACTCCTATTTTCACCTTAAATAACTCTTCCGCATCAAATTCCCCATTCTTTCCAGAATTCCACTTTGTATGCAGCCGCCACCTTCCCCTCCCTGGTTACCCTTTCCCACTACTGTGGACGTTTTTTTATCGATAACTCTATATACATCTTGTAAAAAACACTACGTCTAAACCCATAATGCTTTATTTGAAGAACATATTGGATATATGTAGAATATATTCTTCCTTTTGTTAACCTACTGTAAGTTGCTGAATCGGCTCTTTAACATTTCCAGAACGCCGAGAAGCGGACACAACGGCTATAAGCTTTGAGTAAGTCTAATTAACTTAAATATACCAATATTTATTTCATACCTTTCCACTTTTACTTATCTATGTTCATCTAATTTGAATTAGAACTCAATGTAAACATAATTGGTCTAACGCTTTTCCTGAATGGCGGTAACAAGCTTTCTCTATTTATTTCAATGTTTGTATTTCAACTAATTAAAAATAAACTATTTTATATTACCTTGTACCAATTCAAAGATGTCACAGTTGAATGCAATACGATCTTGCACTGTATGGTGACATTCTGACCTTCACGCACTTCTACGTAGGGTGGAATTACAACAACTGGCTCATCTGTTTGAGAATATTAAGCACTTTCCAAATCAGATGTTGATTGTTTCAAGAGTCAAACAAATATTGTTAAGGTTATGGATGCTTGCCAACTCCCCTTATTGTTACAAGAGTTAAACAAATATTATTAAGGTTCTGGATGCTTGCCAACTTCCTTTATTGTGAACCTAATAACCAGACCTAAATAGAAACAAACTGTCAATCAACCACAACCGTTCCAGCTTCCCGCGGAGCATATATCTTCAACAATTACGGGTCAGGTCATCAATTGATGACGTGACCATTTCTATTAAAGTTGTTGAGGCTTAAACATTCTACCAGATGACATACCCTCTTTACTAACTTCTTACAACTTGCTCGGTTGGTTACAGTATTACTATTGTCTCTTCCATTTTCAAACCCTGGTCCTACTTAAATTAATAGAAAATGTACACAGGCACGCAAACTGGGCAAGACACAATTGATACCTCTGAAGTCACTTTTACAAATATTTTAAATTATCAGCGAAATCTTCGTGTTTGAAACACGGATAAGAAAACTGATAGGAACGTTTCCCTTTTTTTTAAAGTAGCAATGCACTCACCATGGTTCTCAAATACTCGCATCAGGCAACTATGACAGAAAATTGTTTAAGTAATAACATAGAACGGGCAAGAAAGATAAATAATAGATAAACCATTAATGTGAATAACGAAGTCCGCAGAATAATAAAACTTCTCTGGTGGTTAGTAATTTTCTGTTTTTATTTTCAGGAAGACACAATAGAGTACATTTTAATGTCTCGTCCTCATTTCAAATGTACACTTATTTCACCAGTATAAACTAGATGTACATCTGTACACTGATAGAAATGAAATACAAAACGTGTACAACTAACTTACAAGGTGGCGATGAAGGAAAATAACAAACACATATCTCAAAATGTTAGTGATTATCAGCAAAAGTGAGTTACAAAACTATTAATCCTCGCGTAGAAGATGTTACACCTCATAACTGTAAGATTTTATTTTTGCAAAAAACATTTGTTATTGATTGTATAAGAAGCCAATAATAAACCACACACTTCTTAATTATTCTTTATAATCATGTCAAGACATCAAACAAGTAAATAACATCAATTGTAAATTTATTACAAGATAATCTCTTCATAATGACGATACATCCCCTTCTCTATCTTCTCACCTCACTCTGTTTCATTTGACTCTGTCCCACAGTCACACCCTTGCACAACTTTCACACGCGCCCTCGTGGTAAAGCCCTTCCATTGCACTTTGGTTGGGCTAGCTTCTGAGGGCGCACAAACCTTGCATAGGTACATACAGATGCACACATGCATCCAAGCACTGGTTTATGCGTTTTGATATCGCCCAATTGACTACGGTCTGGGGTGGAAAATGGCGCGCCTCCGCCAGTAGAAACTAGTGAGGCAAACATCTAAGCAACAAACAAAAAAATCTTCATAATGGCATACATTAAACATTGAAGACAATACAAAACCCTGTACAAATGTAGAGAAGATTGTAAAAGTTGTCACATATAGTTCCGTGACCTCTGTTATAAGGCTTCATCAAGTTGGACTCTCCAGTAATAGCACGAGGTCTCAACTGGCAGCCTTTAACTCTCTGTTTACGGATACTAAAATCACGTTTTCAACATCATCATCATGTAGCATGTTCTTTGTAGAACGTCGCTCCCATCACAGGCTATTTGAAAGACACTCTTTTCCTTGCATAAACTCCAGCCACAGTCATAGCCAGACATTCCTGGAGATGTTGGTGCCATCGTCTTCTTGGTCTACCTCTTCCTCTTTTACCTGGCACCATACCTTCCATCAATGTTTGCTCAAGACCGTTGTGTCTCTTGATTCGGCCAAAACATTTAGACGTTCTGGTAAAAATTGAATTGATAAACCAGTTTTCCTCTTTGTTCAACACTAGCCGAATTTGTATATTTGTCTTTCTGTGTGTTCTGAGAATTTTTCTGTAACATTTTGAGTCGAATGATTCGATTTTTTAGTCTAGACGTTTTAGTAATCGTCCATGATTCGCAGCCATATGCTGCCACAATAAAAACACAGGTTCTCAAGACTTTCACTTTTGACTTTTTGTTGGTGCTCTACCATAATTTCTTCAGGCTATTCAGTCTCTGCATTGCCATGGCTAGTCTTCTACTGATTTCTTTCGAGCAGTCGCCATTTTTGTAAATTCTGGAGCCCAGATAATCAAAATGAGTGAACTGATATATTTCCTCACCACGCACTGTAAATTTGTTAAGATCGTGTTTTGTCGGTGGTTATTATCTTTGTTTTGTGTATAAACAGGTTTTGATCCATTTACAGCTGAAATTGGCGGCTCTAGCCTTTTTCCACTTCTTGATAGAATCACTGTGTCGTCTGCGAATCGTAACTCTGGAATCTCGTACCCGACAATCGGAAATGTATCAAAACTTTCAATGTTCTCGTTTTCTCTAACATTTCTTATTATACATTCTATTTACATCATTTGATTAAAATTTATATTTTGAGACTAGGGTACCCTAACATATTTTATCATAATTATCGCATTTTAAACATTTCATTAATGTATCTCATATGCAAATTTGCAGAATGAAATGGGCTATCAAATACGACCACTGTGTGTCTTTAGATAAAGAAGAATGTATAATTAGTAGTTGACATACATTTTGAATAATTTTGTTTAAAAATTAATTTGAAAAAATTGTTATAAATTCCTAAAATATATCAACCGTTGTTAAGGTCTGAAACTCCTAACACTAATCCTCACTGATAACTCTTATGTGAAAGTACAAATTCTGCCATTGATCCTCTGTAAGACGTCTGACAGCGTACAAAGAAGAAAAAGAAGAAGAAGAAGAAGAAGAAGAAGAAGAAGAAGAAGAAGAATAAGAAGAAGAAGATCATCTGTATAAGAGGGACAACATAAAAGTTCAATACCAAAAAAGACTGACATTGCAAGCTAAGTTCACCTGTTGAACTGTTTCAGACATAATCTACTGACGTTGTGATTTAAACAGGTCTTTATCGAGGATGGAACAAAAAAAAACACAAATAAATTTAACGAGCTGCGCTAGCAGAGCGAGTGACCGACTAATCTGCTTGAATAGTCTCCTGACAAAAGTGGACACTACGGATCTTATTAATCGAAGGTGAAATAAAAACCTGATCTCCGACCTTGCAACCTGAAGTGCAAGTGGCCTTTATTCCAGAGCTCTATGAATCTGCCTAGTGAACTTCATCAATAAGAATAAACTCCGTCCCCACAGTTTTTGTCTTGACAAAGTCACGCGAATATAAGTGATAAGGACAAAGCAAATACTCACTAAAACATGAACATGTTTGTCTCAGGAAGAATAGTGTGCTCCTGTCGATATTGGAAACCAAAGAATAACGTCTGTACATGTGCCCAATCCTTTTGCCGTCACATTTTGGTCGAAATGCTGGCACGTGTCTGCTACAGTTCCCATGTGATAATGTATTTGAACTTTTATCAGGACAAAATCTGTTTATACTATCTTTGACGTACTGTTTCTAGGAATCTTGTAAAATCTATATACTGATACAAACTCCTTAACACATTACACACTAGTTCAGATACTGGAAAATTATGTAGAAACTCGGCTGGTCCAGGCATTTTATTGTTGCAGAAATGATTATCAAAACAACAAGCCAGTGTCAGCAATTTGTATTCTTTTCAGATGCAATGTCAGTTCTGGAAGTGCTCAAGAGTGAGAAACTGACAGAGCTTAAATAGTCTTAGAGGAACTCACCGGAAAAATGAGGATAATGCTTCAATATCACACTGTGGCATGCGAGACAGAAGACAGGTAAACAGATAGAGCAAATAGTTATGCTAAAGACGGGTATTTCGGACTGAAAGGTGCTAATATCGCAGTCAAGCTGTAAACTAGCGACACAACGCATGCCATTCTCCAGACTACATCCTGCTACTTGCAAAGCCTTATTCAGGGTTTGGTAGTGGGAGATTGAGAACGAACATAGACGAAGAAGAAGAAGAAGAAGAAGAAGAAGACGAAGAAGAAAAAGAAGACGAAGAAGAAGAAAAAGAAGAAGAAGAGCAAAAAGAACAATCAACTTCCAAGAATAGAAGAACGTATTGAAGTCATAGTGGAAATCAACCAAACTAGAGTTAACTATCACTGTCTTGATCAAGTGGAGCAAGTAATCTTGTTCCACACAAGAAAGGGACATAACAGATTGAATGCCCCTTACACTAGTTAATCTTGACTCTACCATCCATGCGAATGTCCGAGCAAACAACACACCCAGCCTAACATATCCTGTATGACTGTTGAAGTGAGTCAGTTTCCTTTTCCACTTGTACCGCTGAGCGGCGCGTGTAGATTAAGTCAGGAGAAGGATTCTGATCGAATCTTCTGCTTCAGTCGTTGTGTGTGCGTGCTGCTGTACAATAACTCTTTTGTCATATATCCACCTGTCTCGTGGACACCCTCTTGCCCTGTAGCCAGATCTAGAAGCATTATAAGCCAACAGTGCAGGTTGAGGAGGATGCATTTCCATCGTAATTTGAGCCTGGAAATGTATTGGGCACAAGACGCAGTGTGAACCAAACCTCAAATGGCTTCATTTCGCATTCTGTCTTTCCTGTTAACACCTATAACCTTCCTCGAACACTTTATATCACATGTCTACATTCTGCTCTTTAGAGACTTGAACGGGAGACGATGTTTGACACCGGTAGCACAGAGTCGGCATACATTTATTGTTTATCAGATGTTGCTTTGCTGCCGAACTAATGCTTTAGATGCCTAAGTAGTGGCGACAGCTGATACGTCACAGCAGCTACCTTCTGACACCCACCTGGTCTCATCTTCCTTACAGTTATGAGGAAAGACTCAGAAAAAAAGACCTACAGTGTCTAGAAGAGAGAAGAATTCGTAGTGACTTAATTCAGGTTTACAAGATGATCAGAGAAATGGATACATTAGACTATAACAGGTTTTTAAAAATACAGCCATCAACAATAACAAGAGGGCATAGCTACACGCTGACTAAAGAGAGGTCCAGATTAGATATTAGGAAATACTTTTTTAGCCAGAGAGTGGTGAATGCTTGAAATGCATTGCCAGGGGAGGTGGTGGGGGCAGGGACGGTTAATGCATTTAAGAATAAATGGGATGCGCATAGCTTTTAGAGAAAGGGAATGTAATTGAAACTCTGCAGGGTCTTCTAAACCAGTATAAAGACGTTAAGTTAACTGTTTTGAAGTCTTGAAAAAATATCCTTCCCATCATCCTTTATCCAAATAACTGGACTTCACGTTTAGACGTAAAAACAAACAAATATTGGAAACGAGAAGAGCGAGAAGAAGAAGAAGAAGAAGAAGAAGAATAAGAAGAAGAAGAAGAAGAAGAAGAAAAAGAAGAATAAGAAGAAGAAGAGAACCATATCTATGTTTAACATCTAAATAAGAATTAAGAAAATGAATTTAGTAAATAAGAATAATGTCCCCTTTATCGTGTAATGTTTTGGGTGTATTTACGAGAGGTGTTCAAGTAAAACCGGGACTTTTTTGTAACGATTATGCAGGAGCAAGACTTACTTTGTGATCAAACTAGGCCGTTTTTTTCCTCATAATATACACACATGCGTATGTAATGTTCATTGTTGATGGTGGCACTACATAAACATAAATGATGCCATGTTTGCCGGAGAAAACACTCACCATCACTTTACCTTTACCAGACGCAATTTTCCTAAATTTTGTGGGTGGTAGTGATTGCGTGTGTTTCCACTGCTTGGATGCTCGTTTCTGATAATGTTAAAATGATGCGTCCAGATTTCGTCACATGTAATGAATCGGCCCAAAAAGTCATGTCAAAACATTCCTACAATATTATTCAGTGCAGGCTTGAATTCTTCTCTGCCGGCCAAAAGTGGAAACCTGTCTTGGCAACTGAAGTGCATTAACCTTCGAAAATGCAAATGCTCATGAATAGTAGTGTTCACTGTGCCCAGAGAAAGATTTGCCTCTTGTGCAATTTTGCGACAGGCTATGCGACGATTTTCCGGGATAAAGTGTTTTACAATCTTGATATTCACACAAATAACTGTGGTGGGTTGAGAGCCGGGATTATCACTCACGGATGTACACCCTTCTTTAAACCGTTTACACCATTCAAGTGTCCTGCTGCGACTGACTGCCTCATCACCGTATTGTGATTGCAGTCTTCTATAAATTTCTGCACGTTTGACGATTTCTTTCACAAGAAACATTATCACAACACGCTGTTCCATGCAAGCCCTAACAGTGTTGGTCGACATTTTTATGTATATGTCACGTGACAAGTAGACTACCTAGCAGCAATTGGACACAAGTCCTTCTAACTAATGATAATAATTCCAGCACGCTATATCCCATCCTGGTAGAACTAGAATACAATTCCCGGTTTGATTTAAACGCCCTTCGTAATATATAACAAAAGCTATCGATAGCGGTGGAAATAATATAAAGTGATCTAGTCGCAGCTGGAAGAGAACATTATTTACCTGGAATACTTGGAGTCCTGGTATTAAAACATCTAGGTGTTGCCTGCTGCCAGGTAACAGAAGCTATCCGTAATACGCTCTTGTTTCGATTTTATTTACTTCGGCTTGCTTACCTTGGGGGGAGAGGGGAGGGCGGTTTAAGGTAAGTAGTGTATTGAGAAGAAATTTCACTATCCTCCAAAACTTGTTTGCGCAAACAGAATGCTCTCTTCGAATATCAACTGATAGCGATTATTTTGCGTGCATAGCGTATACACGGGACAATCTCCGATACGACTAGATGCTGGTCTTACTTCCATTGACACAAGGAGACGCTTTAGACGTTAGACCAGTAAGATTGGAAACTCAACCAAGTCGTGCATTCGTTAACCAGTACCAAAAACAGGAAAGGACAAAACAGATCCAAATGGATACAGGCCCATCAGCCTACTGAGCTGTGTCGGCAAGCTGATGGAACGGATGATAAACACCAGACTGATGTGGCATCTGGAAGAAAAACGAATACTAATTCCACAGCAAGCCGGCTTTAGACAGCACAGATCCACTGAGGACCAGGTCATCCTCAAAGCCCAAGAGATAGAAGATGCCTACCAGGCACAGAAACACACAGTAGCTGTCTGGGTGGATCTGGAAAAGGCATTTGACAAAGTCTGGAAAGATGGACTTAGAGTCAAGCTAAGAAGAAGTGATGTCTGTGGGAAGATGTACAAGTGGATCAACCACTACCTCAAACAAAGAACGGCCAGAGTCCAAGTACAAGGGCAGATGAGCAAAAAGGTGACACTCGAGCAGGGAGTACCCCAAGGGGGAGTATTGTCACCCACACTCTTCCTGGTATATATAAACGATATTACAGAGAATATACCAAGAAGAGTCCATAGCTCAATGTTTGCAGACGATCTGGCTATGTGGACCTCTGAAAAGAATCTCACCATAGCAAGAAATCGGATGCAGACGGCCCTAACATCGCTGGAAGAGTGGGCGAACTCATGGCTGGTCAAAATAAACGAGGAGAAAACAACATGCACAATATTCTCGCTCTCATTAAAACCCCAAAGTACCAAATTAAGTCTAAATGGCAAAATCCTGCAGCCAAACGACAACCCAACCTATCTGGGAGTCACATTTGATCAGCGCATGACATGGAAAAGTCAGATTGAGAGAAACCGAATGAAAGCAAGAGATAGAATGGCAATCATGAGGAAACTTGCTGGCACAAGCTGGGGAGCAGACGAAGGCATACTAAAGAAACTGTACACTGGAAGAGTGAGACCAGTTCTCGAGTATGGCATTGCGGCATGGACAACAGCAGCGAAGGCGAACTTCGATAAAGTTAACAAACTTCAAAACCAAGCCATGAGAATTATAACAGGTGGCATGAAGTCAACGCCAATTGTAGAACTTGAAAAGATTTCAAAACTGCAATCCATGACCGATAGAAGAGACTGCAGAGCCCAGCTGCAGTCAGAGAAACTCCGAAGACTGACGGACCATCCAATGTACCAGAGACTAAACAATTTGGGAAATGGGAAACTAAAGCGGAGAAACTTTGCAGAAATAGCCAAAGCAAAGATGCACGAAGATCCCATAAACACACTAACAACACCAAAACCCATCACTACTGTACGAAAACCTACCTGGAGGCAGGATATATTTCCAGAGGTGGTAGAAAATATACCAGGTATTGCAAACAAAAACTGCCAGACTGAAAAAGAAAGGAGAGACACTACCCTAAGCTTCATAAAGAAAAGCTACCCAAGCATGGACTGGACCCATGCATACACCGACGGTTCTGTAACAAACACTACACAGAACGGAGGGGCAAGAGCATTCCTGAACCTACCAAATGGCAGAAAAATAACACTGTCATTCGCTACTGGTAAGTACACACGCAATTTCAGAGCGGAGGCAGAGGCACTGAGGGCGGCAGTGGAAGAGATGGTGACACACAGTGAAAATGAGAGCCATATAGTCCTGCTGACAGATGCTGTCGCCGTAGTCACAGCGCTAAAAAGCCAGAAAAACACTGAGCTTAATGACTTAAGAGCAGCACTCTGCAAATTGTGCCAGCAGTCCGCACCAAAAAGGGTAGTGGTACAGTGGGTTCCGTCACACTGCAACATCCAAGGCAACGAGGAGGCAGACAGACTGGCAAAAGAAGGTGCAAGACTACCACAAACAGATACCAGTATGACGTACGAAGAGTCAAAACGGCTTATCAAAGCCAGATACATGACCAAATGGGAAACCGAACATACTGGTTACACCAAAAACGATGCCTATTACCAGTTGAACCGAAGAGAGCAGGTCGTTGTCTTCAGACTTCGCACTGGCCACAACTGACTGAGGTACCACCTATTCAACAAATTGAAGATAGGGTGTACCGACGAATGCCCGTGCGGTACTGGTAAAATGACCACTGAACATCTGCTGCAGAACTGCCCGACATACGAGGATCAGAGAGAGCAGATGTGGCCATTACCAGGGGAACTGCAAGACAAGCTCTATGGCAGTAGCGAGAGCCTCAGGATGACCGCCGCTTTTTTCGAAAAAATAATGGTTACTGTCTGACTGTGTACGCAGAAGAAGAAGAAGAAGTGCATTCGTTAGTTTTGTCTTGAGAGAGAAACGACGTACCTCTCAGATTTTCACCTCGTTAAAACTTCACACGATAATTTGGTAAATTTAAGTAGAGATTAATCGCGTTTATAATAATAAACATAGATTATGTATTTACTTTCCGCTCACTAGTGCCGGGCGGTAAGTGCAATAGTGAGTTTATATTGTCTTTCTTTATAGAAGTCTGCTGCATCCGTTACTGTAAGCTAGTCTTGTTGAAGAATTTATGTCATGTCATCTATCAATCTACCACGAGTTCTATTGTGTGCTTTGTAACAAAATCTTCGTGAGTTGTAACTGTACAGCGATGGTTGTTTGCGGATGTGTCCTTATAAGATGAATGAGCCACCTTATTTTCTGTTTCAACATGCAATACGATCACAAGGTGGTTCTCAGTATGTTTATAATGTCATAATTTCTTAGTTTAATTCTGTGGGTTATATCGATAACATTTCTTAGTCGTTGCATTTCGCATTTTGAAAGTTTTATTGCCCTCTCCTGTACCTCGGAAAATAACTAGTTTTGACATTGGAACATCGATATTGGTAAACAAATAGACTGTATACCAGATGTGTTTTGTTGTTGTTGCTATACTGATGTTCGTGTGCTTAATTAATGGTCACAGTGCATATATTAATACAAAACATTTATGATAATTATTTTCAATTCAATTAAAATAATTAACAGATATTTCAATGGTTGCCCTGTACATGTTTGGTGTTATATACATCTAAGGAGTGGATCTAGTGTTGTATACATCTAAGGAGGATCTAGTGTTGTATACATCTAAGGAGTGGATCTAGTGTTGTATACATCTAAGGAGTGGATCTAGTGTTGTATACATCCAAGGAGTGGATCTAGTGTTGTATACATCTAAGGAGTGGATCTAGTGTTGTATACATCCAAGGAGTAGATCTAGTGTTGTATACATCTAAGGAGGGGATCTAGTGTTGTATACATCCAAGGAGTGGATCTAGTGTTGTATACATCTAAGGAGTGGATCTAGTGTTGTATACATCCAATGAGTGGATCTAGTGTTGTATACATCTAAATGGTGGATCTAGTGTTGTATACATCTAAGGAGTGGATCTAGTATTGTATACATCCAAGGAGTGGATCTAGTGTTGCATACATCTAAGGAGTGGATCTAGTGTTGTATACATCTAAGGAGTGGATCTAGTGTTGTATACATCCAAGGAATGGATCTAGTGTTTTATACATCTAAGGAGTGGATCTAGTGTTGTATACATCCAAGGAATGGATCTAGTGTTGTATACATCTAAGGAGTGGATCTAGTGTTGTATACATCCAAGGAGTAGATCTAGTGTTGTATACATCTAAGGAGGGGATCTAGTGTTGTATACATCCAAGGAGTGGATCTAGTGTTGTATACATCTAAGGAGTGGATCTAGTGTTGTATACATCCAAGGAGTGGATCTAGTGGTGTATACATCCAAGGAGTGGATCTAGTGTTGCATACATCTAAGGAGTGGATCTAGTGTTGTATACATCTAAGGAGGATCTAGTGTTGTATACATCTAAGGAGTGGATCTAGTGTTGTATACATCTAAGGAGTGGATCTAGTGTTGTATACATCTAAGAAGTGGATCTAGTGTTGTATACATCCAAGGAGTAGATCTAGTGTTGTATACATCTAAGGAGGGGATCTAGTGTTGTATACATCCAAGGAGTGGATCTAGTGTTGTATACATCTAAGGAGTGGATCTAGTGTTGTATACATCCAAGGAGTGGATATAGTGCTGTGCTAATCTTCATAGTATCTATCTTCGATGTCTTAATCTTCATAGTTTCTGTCTTCGATGTGTTAATCTTCATAGTTTCTATCGTCGATGTGTTTATCTTCATAGTTTCTGTCTTCGATGTGTTAATCTTCATAGTTTCATAGATTATATCTTCGATGTGTTAATCTTCATAGTTTCTGCCTTCGATGTGTTAGTCTTCACAGTTTCTGTCTACGATGTGCTAATCTTCATAGTTTCTGTCTTCGATGTGCTCATATTCATAGTTTCTATCGTCGATGTGTTAATCTTCATAGTTATATAGTATATATCTTCGATGTGTTAATCTTCATAGTTTCTGACTTCGATGTTTTAATCTTCATAGTTTCTATCTTCGATGTGTTAATCTTCCTAGTTTCTGTCTTCGATGTGTTAATCTTCATAGTTTGTGTCTTCGATGTGCTAAACTTAATAGTTTCTATCTTCTTTGTGTTAATCTTCATATAATCTGTCTTCGATGTGTTAATCTTCATAGTTTCTATCTTCTTTGTGTTAATCTTCATATTTTCTGACTTCGATGTGTTAATCTTCATAGTTTCATAGTTGTTATCTTCAATGTGTTAATCTTCATAGTTTCTGTCTTCGATGTGTTAATCTTCACAGTTTCTGTCTTCGATGTGTTAATCTTCATAGCCTCATAGTTTCTATCTTCGATGTGTTAATCTTCATAGTTTCTGTCTTCGATGATCTAATCTTCATAGTTTCATAGTGTCTATCTTCGATGTGTTAATCTTCATAGTTTCTGTCTTCGATGTGTTAATCTTCACAGTTTCTGTCTTCGATGTGTAATCTTCATAGTTTATATGGTCGATGTGTTAATCTTCATAGTTTCATTCTTCGATGTGTTAATCTTCATAGTTTATACCTTCTATGTGTTAATCTTCATAGATTCTGTCTTCGAGGTGCTGATATTCATAGTTTCTGTCTTCGATGTGTTAATCTTCATGGTTTCTGTCTTCGATGTGCCAATCTTCAAATGTCTATCTTCGTTGTGTTGATCTTCATATAATCTGTCTTCGATGTGTTAATCTTCATAGTTTCTATCTTCGATGTGTAAATCTTCAAAGTTTCTGTCTTCGATGTTCTGAACTTCATAGTTTCTATCTTCGTTGCGTTAATCTTCATATAATCTGTCTTCGATGTGTTGATCTCCATATAATCTTTCTTCGATGTGTTAATCTTTATATAATCTGTCTTCGTTGTGTTAATCTTCATTGTTTCTGTCTTCGATATGTTAATCTTCATAGTTTCTGTCTTCGATGTGTTAATCTTCATAGTTTCATAGTTTCTATCTTCGATGTTTTAATCTTCATAGTTTCTGCCTTAGATGTGTTAATCTTCATAGTTTCTGTCTTCGATGTGCTAATCTTCATAGTTTATATCTTCGTTGTGTTAATCTTCATATAATCTGTCTTCGATGTGTTAATCTTCATATAATCTGTCTTCGATGTGTTAACCTTCACAGTTTCTGTCTACGATGTGCTAATCTTCATAGTTTCGGACTTCGATGTGCTCATATTCATAGTTTATGTCTTCGATGTGTTAATCTTTATAGTTTCTATCACCAATGTATTAATCTACATAGATTCTGTCTTCAATGTGCTAATCTTCATAGTTTCTGCCTTCGATGTGTTAATCTTCACAGTTTCTGTCTACGATGTGCTAATCTTCATAGCCTCATAGTTTCTATCTTCGATGTGTTAATCTTCATAGTTTCTGTCTTTGATGATCTAATCTTCATAGTTTCATAGTGTCTATCTTAGATGTGTTAATCTTCATAGTTTCTGTCTTCGATGTGTTAATCTTCATAGTTTCTGTCTTCGATGTGCTAATCTTCATAGTTTCTATGGTCGATGTGTTAATCTTCATAGTTTTATTCTGAAATGTGTTAATCTTCATAGTTTATAACTTCTATGTGTTAATCTTCATAGCTTCTGTCTTCGAGGTGCTAATATTCATAGTTTCTGCCTTCGATGTGCCAATCTTCAAATTTCTATCTTCGTTGTGTTAATCTTCATATAATCTGTCTTCGATGTGTTAATCTTCATAGTTTCTATCTTCGATGTGTAAATCTTCATAGTTTCTGTCTTCGATGTGCTGATCTTCATAGTTTCTATCTTCGTTGCGTTAATCTTCATATAATCTGTCTTCGATGTGTTGATCTTCATATAATCTTTCTTCGATGTGTTAATCTTCATATAATCTTTCTTCGTTGTGTTAATCTTCATTGTTTCTGTCTTCGATGTGTTAATCTTCATAGTTTCTGTATTCGATGTGTTATTCTTCGCCGTTTCATAGTTTATATCTTCGATGTGTTAATCTTCACAGTTTCTGTCTTCGATGTGTTAATCTTCATAGTTTCATAGTTTCTATCTTCGATGTTTTAATCTTCATAGTTTCTGCCTTAGATGTGTTAATCTTCATAGTTTCTGTCTTCGATGTGCTAATCTTCATAGTTTATATCTTCGTTGTGTTAATCTTCATATAATCTGTCTTCGATGTGTTAATCTTCATATAATCTGTCTTCGATGTGTTAATCTTCATAGTTTCTGTCTTCGACGTGCTAATCTTCATAGTTTCATAGATTATATCTTCGATGTGTTAATCGTCATAGTTTCTGCCTTCGGTGTGTTAACCATCACAGTTTCTGTCTACGATGTGCTAATCTTCATAGTTTCGGACTTCGATGTGCTCATATTCATAGTTTATGTCTTCGATGTGTTAATCTTTATAGTTTCTATCACCAATGTATTAATCTACATAGATTCTGTCTTCAATGTGCTAATCTTCATAGTTTCATAGATTCTAACTTCGATGTGTTAATCTTCATAGTTTCTGCCTTCGATGTGTTAATCTTCACAGTTTCTGTCTACGATGTGCTAATCTTCATAGTTTCTGTCTTCGATGTGTTAATCTTCATAGCCTCATAGTTTCTATCTTCGATGTGTTAATCATCATAGTTTCTGTCTTTGATGATCTAATCTTCATAGTTTCATAGTGTCTATCTTCGATGTGTTAATCTTCATAGTTTCTGTCTTCGATGTGTTAATCTTCATAGTTTCTGTCTTCGATGTGCTAATCTTCATAGTTTCTATGGTCGATGTGTTAATCTTCATAGTTTTATTCTGAAATGTGTTAATCTTCATAGTTTATAACTTCTATGTGTTAATCTTCATAGCTTCTGTCTTCGAGGTGCTAATATTCATAGTTGCTGTCTTCGATGTGTTAATCTTCATGGTTTCTGCCTTCGATGTGCTAATCTTCAAATTTCTATCTTCGTTGTGTTAATCTTCATATAATCTGTCTTCGATGTGTTAATCTTCATAGTTTCTATCTTCGATGTGTAAATCTTCATAGTTTCTGTCTTCGATGTGCTGATCTTCATAGTTTCTATCTTCGTTGCGTTAATCTTCATATAATCTGTCTTCGATGTGTTGATCTTCATATAATCTTTCTTCGATGTGTTAATCTTCATATAATCTTTCTTCGTTGTGTTAATCTTCATTGTTTCTGTCTTCGATGTGTTAATCTTCATAGTTTCTGTCTTCGATGTGTTAATCTTCATAGTTTCATAGTTTATATCTTCGATGTTTTAATCTTCATAGTTTCTGCCTTAGATGTGCTAATCTTTATAGTTTATATCTTCGTTGTGTTAATCTTCACAGTTTCTGTCTTCGATGTGTTAATCTTCATAGTTTCATAGTTTATATCTTCGATGTTTTAATCTTCATAGTTTCTGCCTTAGATGTGCTAATCTTTATAGTTTATATCTTCGTTGTGTTAATCTTCATATAATCTGTCTTCGATTATTTAATCTTCATATAATCTGTCTTCGATGTGTTAATCTTCATAGTTTCTGTCTTCGATGATCTAATCTTCATAATTTCATAGTTTCTACCTTCGTTGTGTTAATCTTCATAGTTTCTGTCTTCGATGTGTTAATCTTCACAGTTTCTGTTTTCGATGTGCTAATCTTCATATTTTCATAGATTCTATATTCGATGTGTTAATCGTCATAGTTTCTGCCTTCGATGTGTTAACCGTCACAGTTTCTGTCTACGATGTGCTAATCTTCATAGTTTCTGTCTTCGATGTGCTCATATTCATAGTTTATGTCTTCGATGTGTTAATCTTCATAGTTTCTATCGCCAATGTATTAATCTACATAGTTTCTGTCTTCGATGTGTTAATCTTCATAGTTTCTGTCTTCGATGATCTAATCTTCATAGTTTCATAGTGTCTATCTTCGATGTGTTAATCTTCACAGTTTCTGTCTTCGATGTGCTAATCTTCATAGTTGCTATGGTCGATGTGTTAATCTTCATAGTTTCATTCTTAGATGTGTTAATCTTCATAGTTTATACCTTCTATGTGTTTATCTTCATAGTTTCTGTCTTCGAGGTACTGATATTCATAGTTTCTGTCTTCGATGTGTTAATCTTCATGGTTTCTGTCTTCGATTTGCTAATCTTCAAATTTCTATCTTCGTTGTGTTAATCTTCATATAATCTGTCTTCGATATGTTAATCTTCATAGTTTCTGTCTTCGATGTGCTAATCTTCATAGTTTCTATGGTCGATGTGTTAATCTTCATAGTTTTATTCTGAAATGTGTTAATCTTCATAGTTTATAACTTCTATGTGTTAATCTTCATAGCTTCTGTCTTCGAGGTGCTAATATTCATAGTTTCTGCCTTCGATGTGCCAATCTTCAAATTTCTATCTTCGTTGTGTTAATCTTCATATAATCTGTCTTCGATGTGTTAATCTTCATAGTTTCTATCTTCGATGTGTAAATCTTCATAGTTTCTGTCTTCGATGTGCTGATCTTCATAGTTTCTATCTTCGTTGCGTTAATCTTCATATAATCTGTCTTCGATGTGTTGATCTTCATATAATCTTTCTTCGATGTGTTAATCTTCATATAATCTTTCTTCGTTGTGTTAATCTTCATTGTTTCTGTCTTCGATGTGTTAATCTTCATAGTTTCTGTATTCGATGTGTTATTCTTCGCCGTTTCATAGTTTATATCTTCGATGTGTTAATCTTCACAGTTTCTGTCTTCGATGTGTTAATCTTCATAGTTTCATAGTTTCTATCTTCGATGTTTTAATCTTCATAGTTTCTGCCTTAGATGTGTTAATCTTCATAGTTTCTGTCTTCGATGTGCTAATCTTCATAGTTTATATCTTCGTTGTGTTAATCTTCATATAATCTGTCTTCGATGTGTTAATCTTCATATAATCTGTCTTCGATGTGTTAATCTTCATAGTTTCTGTCTTCGACGTGCTAATCTTCATAGTTTCATAGATTATATCTTCGATGTGTTAATCGTCATAGTTTCTGCCTTCGGTGTGTTAACCATCACAGTTTCTGTCTACGATGTGCTAATCTTCATAGTTTCGGACTTCGATGTGCTCATATTCATAGTTTATGTCTTCGATGTGTTAATCTTTATAGTTTCTATCACCAATGTATTAATCTACATAGATTCTGTCTTCAATGTGCTAATCTTCATAGTTTCATAGATTCTAACTTCGATGTGTTAATCTTCATAGTTTCTGCCTTCGATGTGTTAATCTTCACAGTTTCTGTCTACGATGTGCTAATCTTCATAGTTTCTGTCTTCGATGTGTTAATCTTCATAGCCTCATAGTTTCTATCTTCGATGTGTTAATCATCATAGTTTCTGTCTTTGATGATCTAATCTTCATAGTTTCATAGTGTCTATCTTCGATGTGTTAATCTTCATAGTTTCTGTCTTCGATGTGTTAATCTTCATAGTTTCTGTCTTCGATGTGCTAATCTTCATAGTTTCTATGGTCGATGTGTTAATCTTCATAGTTTTATTCTGAAATGTGTTAATCTTCATAGTTTATAACTTCTATGTGTTAATCTTCATAGCTTCTGTCTTCGAGGTGCTAATATTCATAGTTGCTGTCTTCGATGTGTTAATCTTCATGGTTTCTGCCTTCGATGTGCTAATCTTCAAATTTCTATCTTCGTTGTGTTAATCTTCATATAATCTGTCTTCGATGTGTTAATCTTCATAGTTTCTATCTTCGATGTGTAAATCTTCATAGTTTCTGTCTTCGATGTGCTGATCTTCATAGTTTCTATCTTCGTTGCGTTAATCTTCATATAATCTGTCTTCGATGTGTTGATCTTCATATAATCTTTCTTCGATGTGTTAATCTTCATATAATCTTTCTTCGTTGTGTTAATCTTCATTGTTTCTGTCTTCGATGTGTTAATCTTCATAGTTTCTGTCTTCGATGTGTTAATCTTCATAGTTTCATAGTTTATATCTTCGATGTTTTAATCTTCATAGTTTCTGCCTTAGATGTGCTAATCTTTATAGTTTATATCTTCGTTGTGTTAATCTTCACAGTTTCTGTCTTCGATGTGTTAATCTTCATAGTTTCATAGTTTATATCTTCGATGTTTTAATCTTCATAGTTTCTGCCTTAGATGTGCTAATCTTTATAGTTTATATCTTCGTTGTGTTAATCTTCATATAATCTGTCTTCGATTATTTAATCTTCATATAATCTGTCTTCGATGTGTTAATCTTCATAGTTTCTGTCTTCGATGATCTAATCTTCATAATTTCATAGTTTCTACCTTCGTTGTGTTAATCTTCATAGTTTCTGTCTTCGATGTGTTAATCTTCACAGTTTCTGTTTTCGATGTGCTAATCTTCATATTTTCATAGATTCTATATTCGATGTGTTAATCGTCATAGTTTCTGCCTTCGATGTGTTAACCGTCACAGTTTCTGTCTACGATGTGCTAATCTTCATAGTTTCTGTCTTCGATGTGCTCATATTCATAGTTTATGTCTTCGATGTGTTAATCTTCATAGTTTCTATCGCCAATGTATTAATCTACATAGTTTCTGTCTTCGATGTGTTAATCTTCATAGTTTCTGTCTTCGATGATCTAATCTTCATAGTTTCATAGTGTCTATCTTCGATGTGTTAATCTTCACAGTTTCTGTCTTCGATGTGCTAATCTTCATAGTTGCTATGGTCGATGTGTTAATCTTCATAGTTTCATTCTTAGATGTGTTAATCTTCATAGTTTATACCTTCTATGTGTTTATCTTCATAGTTTCTGTCTTCGAGGTACTGATATTCATAGTTTCTGTCTTCGATGTGTTAATCTTCATGGTTTCTGTCTTCGATTTGCTAATCTTCAAATTTCTATCTTCGTTGTGTTAATCTTCATATAATCTGTCTTCGATATGTTAATCTTCATAGTTTCTATCTTCGATGTGTATATCTTCATAGTTTCTGTTTTCGATGTGCTCATCTTCATAGTTTCTGTCTTCGATGTGTTGATCTTCATATAATCTTTCTTCGATGTGTTAATCTTCATATAATCTGTCTTCGTTGTGTTAATCTTCATTGTTTCTGTCTTCGATGTGTTAATCTTCATAGTTTCTGTCTTCGATGTGTTATTCTTCGCAGTTTCATAGTTTATATCTTCAATGTGTTAATCTTCACAGTTTCTGTCTTCGATGTGTTAATCTTCATAGTTTCATAGTTTTTATCTTCGATGTTTTAATCTTCATAGTTTCTGCCTTAGAAGTGTTAATCTTCACAGTTTATGTCTACGATGTGCTAATCTTCATAGTTTATATCTTCGTTTTGTTAATCTTCATATAATCTGTCTTCGATGTGTTAATCTTTATATAATCTGCCTTCGATGTGTTAATCTTCATAGTTTCTGTCTTCGATGATCTAATCTTCATAATTTCATAGTTTCTACCTTCGTTGTGTTAATCTTCATAGTTTCTGTCTTCTATGTGTTAATCTTCACAGTTTCTGTCTTCGATGTGCTAATCTTCATAGTTTCATAGATTATATCTTCGATGTGTTAATCGTCATAGTTTCTGCCTTCGAGGTGTTAACCTTCACAGTTTCTGTCTACGATGTGCTAATCTTCATAGTTTCTGTCTTCGATGTGCTCATATTCATAGTTTCTGTCTTCGATGTGCTAATCTTCATAGTTTAATGGATTCTAACTTCGATGTGTTAATCTTTATAGTTTCTGCTTTCCATGTGTTAATCTTCACAGTTTCTGTCTACGATGTGCTAATCTTCATAGTTTCTGTCTTCGATGTGCTGATATTCATAGTTTCTGTCTTCGATGTGCTGATATTCATAGTTTCTGACTTCGATGTGTTAATCTTCATAGCCTCATAGTTTATATCTTCGATGTGTTAATCTTCATAGTTTCTGTCTTCGATGATCTAATCTTCATAGTTTCGTAGTGTCTATCTTCGATGTGTTAATCTTCATAGTTTCTGTCTTCGATGTGTTATTCTTCACAGTTTCTATCGTCGATGTGCTAATCTTCATAGTTTCTATGGTCGATGTGTTAATCTTCATAGTTTCATTCTTAGATGTGTTAATCTTCATAGTTTATACCTTCTATGTGTTAATCTTCATAGTTTCTGTCTTCGAGGTGCTGATATTCATAGTTTCTGTCTTCGATGTGTTAATCTTCATGGTTTCTGTCTTCGATGTGCTAATCTTCAAATTTCTATCTTCGTTGTGTTAATCTTCATATAATCTGTCTTCGATGTGTTAATCTTCATAGTTTCTATCTTCGATGTGTAAATCTTCATAGTTTCTGTCTTCGATGTGCTCATCTTCATAGTTTTAATCTTCGTTGCGTTAATCTTCATATAATCTGTCTTCGTTGTGTTAATCTTCATTGTTTCTGTCTTTGATGTGTTAATCTTCATAGTTTCTGTCTTCGATGTGTTATTCTTCGCAGTTTCATAGTTTATATCTTCGATGTGTTAATCTTCACAGTTTCTGTCTTCGATGTGTTAATCTTCATAGATTCATAGTTTCTATCTTCGATGTTTTAATCTTCATAGTTTCTGCTTTAGATGTGTTAATCTTCACAGTTTATGTCTACAATGTGCTAATCTTCATAGATTCTGTCATCGATGTGTTAATCTTCATAGTTTCTGCCTTAGATGTGTTAATCTTCATAGTTTCTGTCTTAGATGTGCTAATCTTCATAGTTTATATCTTCGTTGTGTTAATCTTCATATAATCTGTCTTCGATGTGTTAATCTTCATATAATCTGTCTTCGATGTGTTAATCTTCATAGTTTCTATCTTCGATATGTTAATTGTCATAGTTTCTGTCTTCGATGTGTTAATCTTCATAGTTTCTGTCTTCCATGTGCTAATCTTCATAGTTTCTATCTTCGTTGTGTTAATCTTCATGTAATCTGTCTTTGATGTGTTAATCTTCATAGTTTCTGTCTTCGATGTGCTCATCTTCATAGTTTATGTTTTCGATGTCTTAATCTTCATATAATCTGTCTTCGATGTGCTAATCTTCACAGTTTGTATCTTCGATGTGTTAATCTTCATAGTTTCTTTCTTCGCTGTGTTAATCGTCATATTTTCTATCTTTGATGTGTTAATCTTCATAGTTTATGTCTTCGATGTGTTAATCTTCACAGTTTCTGTCTTCGATGTGCTAATCTTTATAGTTTCTATCTTCGTTGTATTAATCTTCATATAATCTGTCTTCGATGTGTTAATCTTCATATAATCTGTCTTTAATGTGCTAATTTTGATAGTTTCTGTCCTCGATTTGCTAATCTTAACCTAAAGTTACGTCTTTATACTTGTTTAGAAGACTCTGCAGAGTTTGTATTCAACCAGTTCATTTACATTTCCTCACTTTAACTACTATGCGTATACATTATGCGATAATTGATATGTTATCTTTCACGAACAATATCATGAGAAGCCATTTTTCATCCTCAGACATAATATTTTTGTTGTCTGTATAAAGTCATTCAATTGTGTTGCTTCCCGCATTGAGTTCCATTTTTCCTGATGCTGAAATCTACTGATAATATGTCCATGTAAATGTTGAACATCAATTGTGAAAACGCCTTCCAATGTTGCGCCTCTCTGGTTAATTCAAAGTATATGTGATACTATCTGTCGTTCTTATTAACGGTTTCTCCATTTGATTGATTGTTCGAACAATTATCTAATAGGTGTCGGAATCCCTTAGTCCTCTAATATTGACTTGAATTTAATCATATCTATTATGTCAATGAGCTACTCGCAATATGTACTAGGCGTGTTCAAATAAAATCGGACCAAAATGAGACAAGTGAACATACATACGATGCGCATGATGACGTCGCTTCTTATGTAAACAGCACATACCAGCCGTCAAGTCTGCAAATTTCATTATCCTCCGACTCATAGTTTCCTCAGCAGACCGTTGAAAACATGGCTGGTGTGATAAGGAATCCGTCCAGAGTTGATCAGCCAGAGGTGACTCGGTTTCTAATAACTAAATGATGTCGACCAGTTTACATTCATCGTAGAATGCAGGCAGTGTATGGTGGCAAAAGTGTGTCGAAGACAGTAGTGAAGAACTGGACAACGATGTTTAAAGAAGGACGTGAGTTAATGAAAGATCTTTCGAGACCAGGTCAGGCGCATATTGTTGGGTTAGCTGACGTCCTTCTTTAAACATAGTTGTCCAGTTCCTCACTGTTGTCTTCGACACACTTTTGTCTCCGTACACTGCCTGCATTCTGGGATGAATGTCAACTGGTGTAAATCCCTCAGCTGTTAGAAACCAAATTACCGCTCGCTGATCAACTCTGGACGAATTCCGTATCACACCTACCATGTTTTCAACATGTCTGCTGAGGTAACTATGAGTCTGAGCGTAATGAATTTGGCAAACTTTACAGTTAGTATGTGTGTTTAGATCAGAAGTGACGTCATCATGCGCATCGCACGTATGTTCACTTGTTGCAGTTTGATCCGGTTTCATTTTAATACGCCTCTTATTTTGATTATGTCATGAAAAACATAAGTGTGATGGATTAGATAACAAATGCTTACCTAAATATCAGTTGGATCGAATGCGGCTGGTAGTTTGTTTACACCAGTTCCTTCATGTTTATTATATACTCAGAGTTGATGGGTTAACAGCGGTGTATTTCTTTAGTGTTTTCCATTGTATGGAGGCGTACTTCAGAGTGAACTTTCTTGTTATTGATAACAGAAAACATTGTGTCCACCTTCTACTGACCATGTTTGTCTCACATGTTTCAATATTCATGATTCATGATTCAGAGATCCTCAAAAATAGCACTCCAATGGCTACCCCCCCCCCCTCCCCCAGCTTCCTTCTTCCCCCCTCCCCCACCCCCCACTGCGAAATCACATGAAATGAGATAGATGACGCACTGGCAACGAGAGCAGCAAAAGGGCACAATGAAATCAACGAGTACCATACAGAGAAATCAAGAACATCATCAGAATTCAGTATATACACCAACGGAGAGAAGACAGAAACATAAGCAGTACACCAGACCCAATTCATCAGCTCAAAAGAAACCAATAAACTACCTTATTTCGCCTGAGAACTGGTCACTGCAGAATACTAGAACATCTATACCGACTACAGATCTCGCAGAGCGGGACAGAACACTGAACACATTCTACAGGAATGCCCACTCTATAGGGAAATGAGATACCAGACCTGGCAAGAAGGTACGGAGCTGAGACAAAATATGTTGGGCAGCCGCTTCGACTTGGTGAAGACTACAGACTTCATCATGGCGATTGGTCTACATATATAGGATGACCAAAAGATTCTGAACGCAAGAAGAAGAAGAATACGCATGGTGTGTATCTTGAACTCCCATTTAATCAAAAAATTCCATCTAGACTACATAATCTATTCTTTATTATCTCTTGTGATAAACAGGAATAGACAATCACATCACGAACGGCAGAAAAAGGTATTCAGGAATCATATCAGTTCATGTTTTTGAAATCACTGGTCTAGATTTGACGTGATACATCTTATTATGTGTTTTATTTCTCAGCTTCACATCAAATTAGTTCTGCATTTGTGTTGAACATTTCAATCTTTTTTTCTTTTATTTACAACAATCAAATCAAGACTTGAGAAATACAAAAACACACACAGCGAAACAAACTCACGAATAAATACACACCCATAAGAAAACACACACATAAACACACACAGAGAAACACACAAACAGAAACACGCACACAGAAAAATAGAGAGAACCACACACAGAAAACAAACACTGAGAAACACACACAGAGAAAGACGCACAGAAAAATATAAACATACACACAGAAAAACAAAACGTAGAAACACACACAAATAAACACCCACAGACAACCAACCATAGAATCACATACACACACACAGAAACACACACACACACACAGAAACACACAGTCGCTCACGCACAGAAACACACACATACAAACACACATAAAAACCCAAATACACGGAATGACATACACATAGATACACACACATAGAAACACAAACACACACAGAGAGAAGCACACACAAATAAATACACCAAGAAAAATACACATATAGAAACACACACATACAGGGAAACACACGGATAAATACACACATACAGGGAAACACACAGAGAGAAACACGCATACAAAAACACACACCCAGAAATACTTATATACAGAGAACACACGCATAAATTCATAATACAGAAACACACACACATAAAACACACGCACGCACAGAAACACAGTCACACACACACAGAGAAACTTGCACAGAGAAACACATGCAAAGAAATACACAGAAAAACACATTCACTTAGAGAAACAGACAGAGATTTAAAGGAAAATGAACTTACTGGAAGTAAAAAGTGTTAAATTAGGTCCTCTTAGTGTGGCTTTCTCAATGACAACTTCACAGAAATAGATGCCAGAGTCGTCTGTTTGTATCGAGTAGATGTTAAGATCATATTTCTGAAATGGTAAGATCATATTGCTGAAATGGTAAGATCAAATTCCTGAAATGGTAAGATCAAATTCCTGAAATGGTAAGATCAAATTGCTGAAATGGTAATGAGATTAAACAGTGATCCGATCAAAAAACTGACAAGACAATGGCGTGAATCTAAAAATGATTATAACAAGTTTTGATATTTAATTCTGACAAGTTTCTGAACAATTGTGTAGGCTTAACAATAGTTGCCTATATGTTTTTAGGACACGTATGTAGCTCTGCCAACAAGTTTGAGGAAGATGCTGTAAAGCTGTTATAAAGAAGCAAATACAGTCATCATCAAATCATCTATGAAGACGGAATGGAGAGACCAAAACCCCCAAAATAAATTAAAAAATGAAAGTATAGACAAACTTTTTGGAGATGGGCAGATAAAGATCTTCAGACTAAGAACGGGGCATTGCGGACTAAGGCCCACCTATACATAATGGATCTTAGAGATATCACCTTGTGTGATTACGGAGCACCCAAGCAAACACCAGAACATACAAGGGACTTGTCATAAATCTTTACCCTGACTATGAAGGAGTAGAAGCGCAGAAAGTTTAAATTTGGCACATATGTAGCTCTTTCAATTTGTACTAGACTTCAGAAGTATTAATTTCCGTCCTCGACGGGTTTACCCCGTATGGTGCATGGCGCAACACACCTTACTGACCGGATTTGCCATTCTAACGGTTTGTCAGAAATGGAGAAATCAGAGACCAGAAACGTGATACAATTCTTGATGTTGTAGAGAAAAACACCTACAGAAATACACAGGCAGATGGAACCAGTGTTTCAAGAATTCTGTACATCGTATGCTTCTGCAAAAACTGGTGTAGGCAGTTTAAGTGTGGCCGTTCCCATGTAGCTGATATTCCAAGATCAGGAAGACCATCCTCAGAGTGCAGCGATGAAAATGCTGCAAGAGTGAAGAAAATCATTGACCAGGATAGAAAAATGACAATTGCAGAGATATCTAGGTCAGCAAAACTGAATGACAGAACAGTTTTTAGAATTTTACACAACAGACTAAACATGAGAAAAGTGTGTGCCGCTGAGTTCCGCGTCTGCTGACTTGTGAACAGAAAAAAAAACGAGGGTTGATTGCTGTGGCCAGTTGCTCAAAATATGTCGGTCAAAAACATGTTTCCGACCAGGGTGACAGTAGATGAGACTTGGATTCACCATTATGACCCAGAATCCAAAATGTCCAGCATGTAGTGGAAAACCCCGGGCTCACCAACACATGTCAAGCCAAGTGCACAGGAATCTGCAAGAAAAGTGATGCTGACTGTTTTTTTTGGGACGTCAAAGATATCACCTTGAAAGATTACCTGCCTTACGGCAACACGGTTAATGGGCAATATTATGCAAATGTCCTTACAAAACTAAGAAAGACTGTGACCAGAAAACGAGGGATAGCGCGAACTCAAATTCTGCCTTTGCTTCAATACATCACGCCCTCCCCTAAAGCAAGGCTTGTGCCGAAACAGCCAACGATTTGAATTTTGAAATTCTTCCACACCCACCATATTCTCCGTATTTAGCTCCATCAGACTTTTTTTCTTTTCCCCAATCTTAAAAAAAACAGCAGAAAAGAAATCATTTTGACAGTGACGAAGATGTCACACTGTGTGAATTGGTTTAGTTCGAAAAATAGTTTACTTTATTATGAAGGTCTTTTCAAGGTTGCGCAGAGATGGCTACATTAAGAAGGAATAAGCACTGTGCCAAATTTAAACTTTCTCCTAATCCTTCATGGTAGGGGTAAACACTTATGACCAGTTCCTTGTATCCTGCAAAATTACAACACTTGTAGGTTTAAAATCAGAGTTCCCCCATCAACTAGGAGAACTGCTTGAATAGGCTAACTAGCTTCGTCTACCCGGGTTCAGAGTCAGTGTTTACTTTTTCTTATATTGGCTGCCAACCAAGGTTAATGAGTCCAATCTGCCCTCCCAGTTATACCGCCGGGTACTCGGTCACCCCACACAGCAAGCTCGGTAAGAAATAGGGGGCCCCTCATTAAGGTGCTGTTGGGGAAACAATAATGTAAGAGAGACCATTGGCACGGAAATTACTGCCCGGCAAGCCGAACAGTGAATCCAGCGCCGATCTCTACACCTGGAAAGGAGAGGGTATATCAGACGCTTCACTTTCCTTTAACGAGTGGGACGTCCCGCCCAGACCTCGATACCACCAACCCCTCCCCAGAGCACATACAAAGCTTTGATAATAGCGAATAGAAGAATTATATAAACCAGTAAATGGTTGTGAGGTAGACACCTGTGCAGGTCTGCTAATAAGTTTTAGAGCAATGCTTTAAACTTCACATTGATTTTGACATGGACACTTATGCATCTTCTTAGTTCTCAGTTCTACCCGTTCTTTGTCAAGGGGTGGTCAGCCTTGAGCGGGTTCCAACTTAGGATCCAGTCGTTTCTGTCGCGGGCGCGTGTCGTCCAGTGTGATAGTAGTCTGTCTGTGGGTTCATGAATGCATTTTTCTAGTGAATTTCGCCAGCGAGTTGGGGGTCGTCCCCGAGGTCTCTTTTTGTCGCGCGAGTACCACATGGTGGTTATAGTATTCCGTCTTTCATCTTGTCTTGTGGATATATGACCAAGCCAGCGGGGTTTTGAATGGTTAACGTTCTGTAGGACATCCTTGGTGTGTGACATTCTCCGGATGTTTGCTATTGTGTAGTCCGCTCTGTCGCTGATGTCTGAGAGTTATGCTCACGAGACGTCTTTCAAGAGATGCGTGTGCTGTCCGCAGTTGCTTCTATGCTGTTTTTGTTAGAGACCAGGTTTCGCTATCATAGCAGAGCGCTGGCAGGACTACCGAGTCGAAGATGTCCGCACGTAGTCTGGTGTGGCGTATGTTGCTGTCATGATGGAATTAAGGCTGCCCATGCCGCCCGTTTCCGTCTGGCGATCTTAGGTTTTTTGTTGTTATCCATGTTGTTATGTATCTTTGTCAATTGTTTATACAAACATGATGTTAAGCTGGCAATGATGATATGGACACATGCATCTCAACAGAGATATTGTGTTGACGAGTTTGAGAAATAACAAAAATATCTGCAGACTAGAAGGAAAGGCATCTGTAGCAAGGTACACATTACAAGGACATAATGTTATCTTTGATGCCTGAGAATATATTGATCAGGATCATATTATACAGTTCTGCAAGAGTCATGAACAAAACAGATGAGGGTAAAACAGGTGACCTCTCAGCAAAATCGTTCTTAAGTAGATCAGATAGTTGTTAATAGTTGAACAAAGTGGGAAATGGAACTCATAACTTTATGTAGGATTTGTGCATTATGGAAAGGTAATTGACTATGTAGACATGGAATCACTGTGGATGTTGATAGGGTGCTTTGGAGTTTCCATGAAGTTGATCAACATAATTCAGAAAACATAAGTGAATATGACATTTAGATTCCTATGGGTCTGAGAGCTTTCGGAAGCCTTTGTGATAATAACTTGTGTGCAATAGGCATGTCTTTTATCCCTATTTTATATTCTGCGGGTCATTAACTGGATTATGAAAATTACAACTTCAACATATGACAGTGACATGGCATTTGACAATACGATCTGTTGATATGGGCTTCACTAGCTCTAGTGTTTCACAATCACAAAAAGTATACTTAAGTAACAAAAAGAATGACTGATGGTACACGCATAAAAAACAACGATTTTGAGAATAAAATCGCTAAACGATATTCTAAACGCGTTCGGGGAAACTATAATGTAGGAGGTTAAGTCATGCGTGCGTATTCGTAACAATGTAGACAAAGTAGAATGCACAGGGAGAGATATCAAATAAAGAATGCAAAAGGGAATTGGGGCTTTCATTGCGTTAAGAAATATACTGAAATCAGATTAAGTACACCAAAAACATACAAATCTCAACTCCATTGGAAAGTTCGTCCCTTTGTAACGCAGGAACAACATAAACTACGATGAGAAAGAATGACTAGAGGGAGGAACATAGTATGATACATTCACTAATTTGGAACTGTGGGAAAGAAGCGGATGTCAGTAGGAGCGTAGCATTGGATAGGACACACATTAACTGTACACAGACGATGGCATTACAAGACAGTGCTCTGGAATCTCTAAGGCATAAAAGGTGGACGCAGAATAATCATTCATTGCGAAGAGGTCTTGCAATAAACAAGTCACCAGGGAAGACACGGCCATAACTTGAGAGATGACACAGGACGGGATGACTTGGAACGCATTTGTTGACGACTAATACTGCGAAGGTAGATGAACGGTCTTAACTGATTGATTAATTGATTGATTGATTGATTGATTGACAGGCACCTCTGCATTGCAATGGACATTTCTACATCAAAGGTCGGCTCAAATAGATCTAACCAGCACTCTGTCTCTCACCTTGATAGTGCAATCTTGGCTTGGCGTGGCTTCGTTCGTTCTCAATGCGCTGCTCAGCATCTTGATCCCGATAGTGGAATCTGACAGTCATTTCCCTGCCCGTCTTCTGATGTCGTCCTCCCACTGTTATCGTTGGCTACATCTGGCACTTTGCCCTGAACATTTTCTTCCATTAATGTATTTCACAAAATATTATGTTAATTGATATGATCAAAATAAATTGATTGACTTTGATTTCGTTCATCGAATTTCTATTTGTCCGTATTTAATCTAAGAACGTTTTATTGGATTACATGTCTTTTCACACTTAGGCGAACTGCCTGAACAGACTAACGAGCTTCGTCTAGCCGGGTTTAGAGTTTATATATGTGTATATATATATATATATATATATATATATATATATATATACATATATATATATATATGTATGTGTATATATATATATATATATATATATATATATATATATATATATATATATATATATATATATATATGTACATACATTTCAGCGGCACATGTTTTCTTTTCTGTCATTTTGAATCTGCGAATTCCATGTTTGACTGTCAATAAATGAATGATATTAGTGAAAATAGATTTGGCCATCCAAATTCTCGTTCTAATAACTATTTCAGATGTTCCACACTCCATTATTATATGTCACGGAAACTAGAATCGCTTGACTTGTTCTTTTTATTTGCCATTGTAATATTATCCGCAAAGCTTGTTTCTTGTCTACTTTACTAATTACCATAGTTTTTGTTTTTTCAGTGGTAACGCAGAATCCACGTAACTAACTTTTGTTCTTGACTTGAATTCCTAAGTGATGAAAGGTGCTACTGACGAATGCACCTGTGGTACAGGGAAAATGACCGCTGAACATCTGCTGCACAATTGCCCGACATACGAGGACCAGAGAAAGCACATGTGACCATCACCAGTGCCAACACAAGACAAGCTCTATGGCAGTGTTGACAGCCTCGGGATAACTGCTGCTTTCTTCGAATAAATGCAAGGTTGATAGCGTACGAAGAAGAAGAAGAAGAAGAAGAAGAAGAAGAGGAAGACGAAGAAGAAGAAGAATTCCTAAGTCCTGTAATTCTTCTTTACATTTGAGCTTCATCAACACGGATTGCGATGTGAGGACAACTACCATGATCCGCCAGCTGACGTCCTGTTCAGGACACACAACAATGTAAGCTTATTTATTGTGGGCAATCAACAACTGGCAGAATAGAGTCATCTTCATCTCAGCCATTATTACTATTGTTGAATGTTAAAGAAACATATTGTATACGGACTGTGCAGAGTTTTTAAAACCAGTAAATAGACGTTAAGTGAAGTTAGGGTTGGACATTCCCACAAATAAAACGAAAGCTATGATAAATAGCAAAGTTAAGTCAAAATCAACAGATAGATGGGCAAACCTCTAAAACAGAGAAAAATAAACGGTCAAACCTATGAAACAAAAAAGGATAGACGGACAAACCTCTGAAACAGATAAGAATAGACGGTCAAACCTCTGAAACATATAAGAATAGACTGTCAAACGTCTGCAACAGATAAGAATAGATTGTCAAACGTCTGAAACAGATAAGAATAGAAGGTCAAACTCTGAAACAGATAGGAATAGACGGTCAAACGTCTGAAACAGATAAGAATAGACGGACAAACCTCTGAAACAGAAAGAATAGACGGTCAAACCTCCGAAACAGATACGAATAGACTCCCAAACCTCTGAAAGAGAAACGAATAGATGGTAAAACCTCTGAAACAGATAAGCATAGACGGTTAAACCTCTGAAACAGATTAAGAACTTCTCATATGTTTGGAGATATAAAAACAGAAAATGGAAGATGTGAAATGGAACTCAGGAAAGAAATATGAATGGCCTAACCTGATTTCACCAACATTAGTTACAAATTGGCATCTAAGCATGTCATGCAAACCATTTACATTAAAAGTGATCACGTTTTGTGTCAACTCGTCTTTATTGTATGGCGCAGAAACATGGACAATGAACGCACAATTGGAGAGCGCAATCAAACTCGTTTAAGCACAAATTTGTAATCAGAGGAAGAGGAAGTAAAAGGGTAAATAGACGGAGAGGGAAAGGGATGCATGAGATCAAACCTACGGGATTAAATTCTCTATAATTTGAACGCCACAATGATTAGTTACACTTGTTGTTTCCGTACATGATTTATGGGACACTGCCGGGATTAGATAATAAACTGTAGTTGTTGTTGTTTAATGCCCGCAATGTGTAAGTTTACTCTTTTGTGCGCCCTGAAAAGGGCGTTAAGTGGTTCGTTGTAGAAGCTCGCCTCACATCCCAAGCGTGCTGATGAAGGTGGACCTCGATCGTCTAAGCGGATGTGCTATCCTTGGGTTATCTGTGTGACGCTCACTAATACTACGGTGATAACTTCGATCTAGATCTTGTCAGCCAGACTGTCTTGAAAATAGCCTGTTTTAGGGAGCTCTTCATGAAAAAGAGATTATGGTCTTGGTAGTTCAACATGGACTAACCAAAAATTGACTTACAATTTTTGAAGCAGCCAATAAATTATAGTCAGTGATGTAAGTACTATCGCCATCTATGTTGCATTAACTATATTCTCTTCTCTAGCTGTCATTCACAGATCTTCCTCTGGAAACCACACTGGCAAATGTATTTGGAACACGGTTACAAAGACAACGGCTTGTAAGACATTGATAGTTATATCAAAGTGGCCAACGTGAATTTTTAGGTCAGACGTAGTTCTGGACTTGACTTAACCATTTACAGTCAGGCCTAAATTGATTTGATTCGCGTCTTAACTTTTTACCGTTCGGCCTAAATTGATTAGATTCGTGTCTTAACTTTTTACTGTTCGGCCTAAATTTATTAGATTCGTGTCTTAATCCTTTACTGTCCGGCCTAAATTAATTAGATTCGTGTCTTAATCCTTTACTGTCCGGCCTAAATTGATTTGATTTTTGTCTTAACATAGTCGTTCCTATCAGTGGGTGAAAGGCTATTCTTGTTTGTGGCATTACGTTTCTACAGGATGGACTAGCCACATCATCCTCAGTTACACTGAGCGAATCATGTTACAGTAATAATATTCGTTGTTCTGTTTTTAGATCTCAATAGTACAATACGACATGGGCTTCACAATATTAACAAATTGAAAATGAGCAAACTATATAGGAATATATTACATCTAGATTGCAAACCTTTCCCTGCAGATGTCCCAGTTGTCTAATTCACATATGATTACTTGATGCAAAAATAAGCAGAAGCTTAAAACTAATCCATTTGAGAATTGAAGAGAGAAAGTTTGATCAGATAGGACAAACTCACAGGTCGAAACGTAATATGATAACCAAATCTGGGATGAATTTTATTTAAAAAGAGGCGAAGAGAAGAACATGGAGGGAAAGAACATCTGACAAAGAAGAGAAGAACATACATCCGGGCTAAATGAAGACTCGTGGATGGAGCTGAACAAGAAAGCCCGGCAAGGAAATCTCTGGTGAGCATTCTGTGGTTATCATTCTGTGGTTAGCATTATATGGTGAGCATTCTCTGTTGAACATTCTCTGTTGAGCATTCTCCGGTGAGCATTCTCTGGTCAACATTCTCAGGTGAGCATTCTCTGGTGAGCATTCTCTGGTGAACATTCTCCGGTGAGCATTCTCTGGTGAGCATTCTCCGGTGAGCATTCCCTGGTGAGCATTCTCCCTTTCCTTGTGTCCACTGAGATCTATGTGTATTAAAAGGAAAACAACAGCCCCACTGCCCCACAGAGAGCATGTCGTAAAAGGCGACTAACTGTGTGACATGGCATAACACCAGCAATTGTTAGAGCCGCATAAATGGCGCATAACAGACTGTGGGTCTACTTTGCTCTAATGTTTGTTTATTAAGATGGACTCGCACGTTGGCTAACCACCCACCCCTGCACTTGTCTCAACGCATTGGAGTAATAAGCTGCTAGATCCTTGCCCGCTAACCAGGAACTCCTCATCCCGTTACATCCAATTCGAACCAGAGCTTGAGGGGGCATCTGGAAGAAAAACGAATACTAATTCCACAGCAAGCCGGCTTTAGACAGCACAGATCCACTGAGGACCAGGTCATCCTCATAGCCCAGGAAATAGAAGATGCCTACCAGACACAGAAACACACAGTAGCGGTTTGGGTGGACCTGGAAAAGGCATTTGACAAAGTCTGGAAAGACGGACTTAGAGTCAAGCTAAGGAGAAGTGAAATTTGTGGGAGAACGTACAAGTGGATCAACCACTACCTCAAAAAAAGAACGGCCAGAGTCCAAGTACAAGGGCAGATGAGCAAAAAGGTGACACTCGAGCAGGAAGTACCCCAAGGGGGAGTACTGTCATCCACACTCTTCCTGGTGTATATAAACGACATTACAGAAAATATACCAAGAAGAGTCCATAGCTCAATGTTTGCAGACGGTCTGGCTATGTGGACCTCTGAAAAGAATCTCACCATAGCAAGCAATCGGATGCAGCAGGCCCTAACATCGCTGGAAGAGTGGGCGAACTGATGGCTAGTCAAAATAAACGAAGAGAAAACCACATGTACAATATTCTCGCTTTAGATCAAACCCCAAAACACCAAATTAAGTCTAAATGGCAAATTCCTGCAGCCAAACGACAACCCAAACTATCTGGGAGTCACATTTGATCGGCGCATGACATGGAAAAGTCAGATCGAGAGAAACCGAATGTGAGCCAGAGAAAGAATAGCAATCATGAGGAAACTTGCTGGAACAAGCTGGGGAGCAGACGAAAGTATACTAAAGAAACTGTACACTGGAAGAGTGAGACCAGTTCTCGAGTATGGCATTGCGGCATGGACAACAGCAGCAAAGGCGAATGTAAAAAAAGTTAGCAAACTTCAAAACCAAGCCATGAGAGTTATAACAGGAGGCATGGAGTCAACGCCAATTGTAGAACTTGAAAAGATTTCAAAACTGCAATCCATGACCGATAGAAGAGACTGCAGAGCCCAGCTGCAGTCAGAGAAACTCCGAAGACTGACTGACCATCCAATGCACCAGAGACTAAACAATTTGGGAAATGGGAAACTAAAGCGGAGAAACTTTGTAGAAATAGCCAAAGCAAAGATGCACGAAGATCCCATAAACGCACTAACAACACCAAAGCCCATCACTACTGTACGAAAACCTACCTGGAGGCAGGATATATTTCCAGAGGTGGTAGAAAATATACCAGGTATTGGAAACAAAAAACTGCCAGACTGAACAAAGAAAGGAGAGATACTACCCTAAGCTTTATATCGAAAACTACTACCCAAGCATGGACTGGACCCATGCATACACCGACGGTTCTGTAACAAACACTACACAGAACGGAGGGGCAGGAGCATTCCTGAACCTACAAAATGGCAGAAAAATAACACTGGCATTCGCTATTGGTAACTACACATGCAATTTCAGAGCGGAGGCAGAGGCACTGAGGGCGGCAGTGGAAGAAATGGTGACACATAAAGAAAATGAAAGCCATACAGTCCTGCTTACAGATGCTTTGGGCCGTAGTCACAGCGCTAAAAAGCCAGAAAAACACTGAGCTTAATGACTTAAGAGCAGTACTCTGTCAACTATGCCAGCAGTACGCACCAAAAAGGGTAGTGGTACAGTGGGTCCCATCATACTGCAACATCCAAGGCAACGAGGAGGCAGACAGACTGGCAAAAGAAGGTGCAAGACTACCACAAACAGATACTAGTATGACGTATGAAGAGTCAAAACGGCTTATTAAAGACAGATACATGACCAAATAGGAAACTGAACATACCGGCTACACCAAAAACGATGCCTATTACCAGTTGAACAGAAGAGAGCAGGTCGTTGTCTTCAGACTTCGCACTGGCCACAACAGACTGAGGCACCAACTATTCAACAAATTGAAGATAGGGTGTACCGACGAATGCCCGTGCGGTACCGGTAAAATGACCGCTGAACATCTGCTGCAGAACTGCCCGACATACGAGGATCAGAGAGAGCAGATGTGGCCATCACCAGTGGCAACACAAGACAAGCTATATGGCAGTGTCGACAGCCTCAGGATGACCGCCGCTTTTTTCGAAAAAATAATGGTTACTGTCTGACTGCGTACGATGAAGAAGAAGAAGAAGAAGAACCAGAGCTGAGACCTGCACATGGGCATCTGCCCCTGTAAAAGTGCAGATCGAATAAGAACGAAGAATTTAGAACTATATTGTTGTGGCGGAACGGATTGCGGTTCTTGTGGGTACAAACTACAAAAAAATTACATCAAGTGAGAGGTAAAACTTAAGGCTTGCAGGTTACGGTGTTAGGCTAGAGCTAACAATGGAAATTGGAGAAACAAATGTTTAACGGAAACTTCAAAAAATATTGACGACACCAGCACTACTGACCGGATTCTTGAAGACTCTAAATAGCCAAAGCATATGATGTCACCTTAAAAAAGAAAGCCATTTTAAGGAAGGTAAGGCACGAATTTACCGACGAGAGAAGGCCAGCGGAGCGTTGGTCTCATTTGCTGAGCTCAAGAAGATGGCTTAATATAGAAACAGAAAGATTCTGCAGAGGCCGTGTGTTTCAAATAAAGCTAAATAGAAAGGTAACTTCATTAAGAAAGGTGAAGAATGCCAAGAAACCATGTTTTCTAAAAAGTTGACATGAATATATTGTTGATCAGCATTCTTTTTGTTGACATGATAATGTTTGGGAGTTTCAATAATCAAGACAATTGGTGCGTAATTCCATTGCTATTTTGCTACCTGATCTCAATTTCTCTATATAAATCTAAAACCTGTGTGAAAACACTACCCATGTACTTGAATTCCTGTACTTGTTTGATCTTGGTCGCGTTTCTTCTTCTTCTTCTTCGTACGCAGTCAGACAGAAACCATTATTTTTTCGAAAAATGCGGCGGTCATCCTGAGGCTGTCGACACTGCCATAGAGCTTGTCTTGCAGTTCCACTGGTGATGGCCACATCTGCTCTCTCTGATCCTCGTATGTCGGGCAGTTCTGCAGCAGATGTTCAGCGATCATTTTACCGGTACCGCACGGGCATTCGTCGGTACCACCTATCTTCAATTTGTTGAATAGGTGGTACCTCAGTCTATTGTGGCCAGTGCGAAGTCTGAAGACAACGACCTGCTCTCTTTGTTCAACTGGTAATAAGCATCGTTTTTGGTGTAGCCGCTATGTTCAGTTTCCCATTTGGTCATGTATCTGGCTTTGATAAGCCGTTTTGACTCTTCGTACGTCATACTAGTATCTGTTTGTGGTAGTCTTGCACCTTCTTTTGCCAGTCTGTCTGCCTCCTCGTTGCCTTGGATGTTGCAGTGTGATGGGGCCCACTGTACCACTACCCTTTTTGGTTCGGACTGCTGGCACAGTTTGCAGAGTGCTGCTCTTAAGTCATTAAGCTCAGTGTTTTTCTGGCTTTTAAGCACCGTGACTACGGCGAGAGCATCTGTAAGCAGGACTATATGGCTTTCATTTTCTTTATGTGTCACCATTTCTTCATCTGCCGCCCTCAGTCCCTCTGCCTCCGCTCTGAAATTGCTTGTGTACTTACCAGTAGCGAATGACAGTGTTATTTTTCTGCCATTTGGTAGGTTCAGGAATGCTCCTGCCCCTCCGTTCTGTGTAGTGTTTGTTACAGAACCGTCGGTGTATGCATGGGTCCAGTCCATGCGTGGGTAGTTTTTCGATATAAAGCTTAGGGTAGTATCTCTCCTTTCTTTTTCAGTCTGGCAGTTTTTATTTCCAATACCTGGTATATTTTCTACCACCTCTGGAAATATATCCTGCCTCCAAGTAGGTTTTCGTACAGTAGTGATGGGTTTTGGTGTTGTTAGTGCGTTTATGGGATCTTCGTGCATCTTTGCTTTGGCTATTTCTGCAAAGTTTCCCATTTCCCAAATTGTTTAGTCTCTGGTGCATTGGATGGTCAGTCAGTCTTCGGAGTTTCTCTGACTGCAGCTGGGCTCTGCAGTCTCTTCTATCGGTCATGGATTGCAGTTTTGTAATCTTTTCAAGTTCTACAATTGGCGTTGACTTCATGCCTCCTGTTATAACTCTTATGGCTTGGTTTTAAGTTTGCTAACTTTATCGAAGTTCGCCTTTGCTGCTGTTGTCCATGCCGCAATGCCATACTCGAGAACTGGTCTCACTCTTCCAGTGTACAGTTTCTTTAGTATGCTTTCGTCTGCTCCCTAGCTTGTGCCAGCAAGTTTCCTCATGATTGCCATTCTTTCTCTGGCTCTCATTTGGTTTCTCTCCATCTGACTTTTCCATGTCATGCGCCGATGGTCGCGTTTACCATTATGTTAATGTTTTCATCTGCTTAACTGCAAAGTTTATGTTTTGAATGCGTTAATTATCATACTGCATCTTTCACACACAGAGTTGAGCGCAGTCAGATGTTGTCAGATCGTCTTCACTTTCGTAAAGTAGGCATTGATCATCTGATAAACTAGTTCATTCAACCGTTCAGTCTCTGTTCTTTCTTCCTCTGCACTTCTTGACAGATGCTACAATATGGCCTCCAGTCTCATTCTGTCCATATATGTATTAAAACGTTGTGCAGACCAGACACCCTTCTCTCACCCCGGTTGTTATCTCCCTGGTTTTGGTCATCCATAATGTTGTTGTTAGTGTACTTAAGACCACTTGGTACAGCGCAGTAGTTGTAAATGCAATAATAAAATAATACCAAACAACACTTACCTCGTTTACATGCGTTCCCCCGCTGTACCGTGAGCTTCCATCAACATTTACTTTCTGTATTGCTCCATTTACAACTCGTTTCCACGTCAAGGATGTAGGTTTTATCGCCGAATCTACGCAGCAAGGAAGACATATGCTGGCGCCAGTACTTGCTTTAATATCCGTTGTGTTGCCACTGCTTATTATAGGAGGGTCTAGTGGATTTTAAAATAAAGTAAACATATGAAGACCCGCGCATGGGCGATGATTTGATTATAATAATACAATAACAATTTTCAATTAGGCGTCCGAGGCCGTTGAGTAGGCCGGCCACATCCATGACCCACAGCTGTCGCGTAGTTCCAGGCCTCGCCCAGCGCGGAGGTAGAGGTTGATATCTGCTAGAGCCTTACGTACGGGGGCGGCATCTTTCGTGCCTCCATCTGGTCGAGGGGAATCTTTTGAGGGACATCTTGTGTACCGGGGTTTCCTGGTCCAGCCGTACAACATGACCGAACAAAGAAACCCGGCGCCGGACACGTGTTTCCTGGTCCAGCCGTACAATATGACTGAGCCAAGAAACTCAGCGCCGGGCACGTGTTTCCTGGTCCAGCCGTACAACATGACCGACCAAAGAAACTCAACGCCGGTCACGTGTTTCTGAGATTGAGAGGAGGCCGGTTTTTGCGGAGACCTCCACGTTGTAGGTGAAGTCATGCCATCGGATGCCAAAGATATACCGCTGGTTTCGCATGTGGAAGGCCTCAATTCTCGACATGTCATGTTTCAGTAATCTCCAAGTTACTGAGCCGCACAGAAGCACTGGGACCACGCAGGACTGGTAGATGCGAATTATTGTCCCAAGGGAGATACTGCCGATACGCCACACAAGTTGGACGTCGTGCATAGCGGACGTAGCTAGTCCTATCCGGATTAACATTTCGGGACCGCTGCACCCATCAGATAATATCGTACTACCAAGGTAGTTGAATTCGTTGGTGCCTCCGCAATATGAGCTTAGGATTCAATACCCTGGGGTGCTATGTCGGAAACGAGGCTCTGAACTTTTGTCTTGGCCCAGGATATAGACAGGACTAGGAAGGGCGTTTCGCTGTCTAGCATTTCATGAAAGTGCTGCAGCTCAGATCTGTCTGTGCCGAACAGGACAATGTCGTCCGCATCAGGGAGATCAGTGAAGATTGACTGATCAATAGTGATATCCTGTTTATGTGCGCTGAGGCGGGCAAGAAGCCATTCGACGGCCCGGTAGAATAGGTCATGGACGAGAATATATCCCTGACTGACACCCGAAATCGCGTGGAATCTGTCAGAGAGAGTGCCACCGAGTCGAATTCTAATAATAATATGAAGTAAGTAAATGAAAGGAGTAAAGATTTACGGTAAAGGTTACAACATTGATCTCATGGCAAAGGCAGTGATCTGTATCAAGCAAATATAACAATATGTTCAATTCGCCACACAGGATTTTATTCTTGATGGTATAGAGTATATAGCGTCCTATTCACTGCCGGTCCCTAGTTTTCCTTTATAACTGTTATACCACTGAGTCTGATTCAATAACTTTTGACTATCAAAATATACTGATCAGACAATGTCAGCAGAAATATACTGGCCAAGATCCTCACCTGATACGGAATCCGTCCAGAGTTGATCAGCGAGCGATGATTCGGTTTCTAACAGCTGAAGAATGTCGCCCAGTTGACATTCATCGCAGAATGCAGGCAGTGTAAGGTGACAAAAGTGTTTCGCAGACAACAGTGAACCACTGGACAACTAAGTTTAAAGAAGGACGTGAGTTAAATAAAGATCTTCCGAGACCAGGTCAGGCGAATATTGTTCAGTTAATTCACGTCCTTCTTTAAACATCGTTGACCAGTTCTTCACTGTTGTCTGTGACACACTTTTGTCACCATATACTGCCAGCATTCTAAGATGAATGTGAACTGGTCGACATCCTTCAGCTGTTAGAAACCGAATTCCCGCTCGCTGATCAACTCTAGACGGATTCCATATTAAACCCACCATGTTTTCAATGGTCTGCTGAGGAAACTTCTCACGTCCTTTGAGTCAGAGGACAATTAAATTTTGCAAACTTGACAGTTAATTTGTGCTGTTTAGATCAGAAGTTACGTCATCCTGCGCATTGCACGTATGTTCATATGTTGCAGTTTAGTAGGTTTCATTTGAACACGTCTCGTATAGTCATTAGTCCTTAGTCGACCTGTAGTTCTACAGGGACAGAAGCCCATGTGGAGGTCCAAGGTCTGGTGTGAGCTGGATGTAGCCGGGAGAATGATTTCCTGCTAAGCTTGCTAGGCTCGAGCAGCTTGGTACACCTAATACTCCGCTGCGTTGTGACAAGCGCTCACGGTGGGTGATTAACCGATGTGCGAGTCAATCTCAATAGACTCAAACACTAGTTGACCCGCAGCCTGTTAGGCGCCATCTATGCTGATCTTAACAAACTACCTAACCATGGACGGTGTTATGCCATGTCACACAGTTAGTCGCCTCTTACGACATGCTCTCTGTGAGGCATTGGTGCTATTCTTGTCCTTGTCATACACAGAGACCCCGGCAGACCACTCTGGCACGTTTCGTATATACAAATATCAATACTGTTTGTTTAATGTTTTCTAATTCGCTTATCTCATAAACTGTCTACAACAAGTTTGTTATTTTGTTCTGATGCCTATGATTGGCTGTTGTTGTACATGAACCTTCATCAATACATTCTCATTAATCTCCTTAGCTGTTCAGAAAAAAATCCCCTGTAGAACCACATCTGGTTGGCTTCCATTCATCTTCATGTTTAACTTAACGTTTTTGTAATGGTTTAGAAGGCGCTGCAGACTCTGCATACAACCTGTTTAATTTAATTTTTTTGCTCTGAAAACGATTCTTGAATGCATTAATTGTCCCTGCCTCCACTACTTCTTGTGGCAATGCATTCCAAATATTCACTACTCTCTGACTGAGAAAAATATATTCTAATATCTAATCTGGACTATTCTTTAGTTAATTTGTAGCTATGCCCTCTTGTTCGTGCAGGTGGTTTTATTTCGAAACAAACTTGTTATAGTCTAATTTATCCTTGTGGTTAAAAGGGAAGTTATTTGGTGATCATATATGAATCGCTAACCGGAAACAGATTCACCGATAACTGTAATCATAATCACATTTGCTACAGAAAAAAAGCAAAACACGCTTATGAGGAGATTAATGATACTCACAACAGTTAAAGAAATGAATGATATATTTGACAAAGAAAGGAATGACATCCCATGTAAGGCAATTGTGCACCTGATAAGGAAAATAATAATACTCACAGATGATATAAAAAGAAATGATTTTCTTAAGTGAAATGGAAATGAATGATATTCTCGGCTGCTGTTGAAAGAAATGACACTCGAACTTGACAAGGAAAAGATACTCAGAACTATGAAAAAGAATGATATTCACACATGATAAGGAAATCAATGATATTCGCAAATAATATGGAAGAGTATGATACTCACACATGACATTGAAACTCCCACCTGACATGAAAAGGAATTATATTCACCAATAACAATGGAATACATGATATGCATACTTGATTTTAAGAGAATGGTATTCACGCGTGATATTGAAAGCAATGATTCTCACACACGATAACCGAAGGAATGGAATGATATGTATAACTTACACAGAAATGTGTTATACTCACACTTAACTGTCAGTTTCGTTGGGGTGGGAAATGAACCTTCGGCATTTCTATTGCTAACTACACAGTTATAGTGCCCGGTATCGGTACGAAGTGCTTTCAGAATTGGCAAGCTTGGTGAACTTATAAACACTGGTCCGTATCGTTTAGAATTGAGGACTAAGGTCACATCATTTTTTTTCCATGTGACGTTGAGGGCTGTGGGGAAAATGTGAGAGTTAGGCGGCAAAAAAAGATTATTACAGCTAAATTCTTATCAATTAGCAATTTAGCAAACCTCTCAAACGTGTGTGATCCAGTTTTGGAAAGGTCTGCAATCAAGTGGGAGAATTTAAACAGATAAAAAGGGTAGTGAGGTATGGTTGTGTTGTGTCCCCTGACCTGTTCTCTCTATAAAGCGAATTTATCTTGAGACAAACAGACAATGCGAGGAGTATTAATTGGCGAACAGCGCTTGAGCTGCAGTGGTCAGCGAACCATAGCTGACTGCTAGCGTCAGGGCCAGCGAACCAGAGCTGCCAAGTCCCCTCTACACCTCCACGCGGTGATCCTGGAAAACAGGCTGCAGCAGGGCAGATTGGATAAGGAGGGCATCGAAGAGGGAATGCTAACCCGGTACTAAAAAATGATTGCTGAAGTCGGATGTGTTAGACCAAAATGGCAAATATCGCAGTGAAGCTGTAAACTACGACACAACGCATTCCGTCCACTAGACTACATTCTGCTACTTAAGCCCATCAGGGTATGGTAGTGAGAGATTGAGAATGAACGAAGCCAAGCCAATTGTCGGACAGAACATTAACAATCTACAATATGCTGATACTGTTGAATTTTTGCCTAGAATGAAACCGACTTGCAGGAAATTGTAAACACTGTTTTTCAGCAAAGTTAAATCAAAGGCCTCACTCAGGGGACGGTGTGCGATAGTGGTTAAGTGACACGGCTCACAACATGAAGGTCATAGGTTCGCCTCCCGATCACATCACATGCCGTTACCCCGGAGAAGCAAACCCTTAGAAAATGCTGGAGGAAGCAGACTCTTACATGAAATGCATTAGACCGACAGGTGCAAAATCAAAATTGCAGTGCAACGCACACCGTCTTGGGAAATTGAGAAATGAGGCTAACGAAATAAATAAAAACAATTTTAAACCAAAGAAAAAGAGCTTCAACTTACTTCAAGACTGGTGACCTGTGAGCGGCAAGTTCACGATGTATAGGATGTTTTTTTCATGGTCAAGCAAAAATAAATTGTTATATTAGCCATATAAATGTATTAACAAACATTTATTTATTCATAGTAATGTCAGAACTAAATATTTAACATTTTTCTAAATACGGAGTAGAAAACGAGTACTTCTGCTTTCAATTCGTGCATGTAGTCATTAAAGTGTTCTACAAATGCAAAAATGTTTGAGAATGACTGCTACACAAGATTGTACTGTCGTGGCTAAATAGGTCGCTAAATTGATTTGAAGGAAACACTGACAATCCAATTCGGGATATCCATTATCACTGTCGTGGACACGTGAGGTTCTAAGGCCGAACTCATTCTAACATTGATTCAATGATTAGATGCGGTAAATGTCTGATAAATGAGGTCTCATGCATCTAGATAACTGTCCTAATGCGAGGGTCGTTCAAATCAAACCTGGACTTTTTGTTCTAATTCTACCTGAATGAGTTATAGCGTACTAGAACTACTATCAGTAGTTGGGAGCACTTGTGTCCTATTACTGCTAGGTGGTCCACTTGCTATGGACCAGTCAGGTGACAGGTCAATATAAATAGTGGATATCACTGTTAGTGCTTGCATGGAACATCATATTGTGATGAAGTTTCTTTTGAGAAAAGGCGTGAAACCTGCTGAAATTTACAAAATAAGACGATCACAATAAGACACTACTTACTACTTAGTTGCTCCTCTTCTACCGTGAGGTGTAGAGGTTTGCCAAAGAGAACGCCACACTGCTCTATCCGCCGTCTTTTTCCTGGCCTCTTTCCAATCCATCCCTCTATCACTTAGGGACTGTCGTATGTTGTCTTCCCAACGTACTTTGGGACGTTCTCAGGGTCTGCGTCCTTGACTTTTGATCTCCCATGACCGCTTTGGTATCCGATCTTCTTCCATTCTACAGACATGACCAAACCACTGTAGTTGGGACTGCTCCACTCGTGTCTGCAGGGGTTGAACTTCAAGATTGCAACGTATTGTCTGGTTACGGATCTTGTCCCTTTTCGTCACCTAAACCGCCTTTCTTAGGTACCTCATTTCTGAAATTTGTAATTGCCTTTCTTGGGCTGTGATCATTGCCCATGACTCACATCCATATGTCAGGACAGGCATATAGGTCGAGCAGTATACATCCATGTTTGTTTTCCTGCTTATTTCTCTTCTGCTGATGAAACCTCTGTTTATTGCATGGAACAGTCTACCTGCTGCTGCCCTTCGTGCAGTTAACTCCTCTTTGATTCCTCCCATGCTGTCTATTACCACTCCTAGATATTTAAAGTTGCTGACCTGCTCCAGTGCTCGTGTTCTTAGGGTTATCTGATGTCTCTTTTCATCTCTGGCGATCACCATGGTTTTTGTTTTGGAGTTGCTGGTGTGCATTCCTCTCTTCTTCAACTCTTCTTCCCAGACCTGCAAGTTGATCTGGAGATGTGCTTCGGTTTTCGTGATCAGGGCCACATCGTCTGCAAATGCTAGTTCCGATATGTAACTTGGTCTCATCTTCCAGTACCCTACTTCATACTTTTTTGTCCGTTCCTTGCAGGCTTTGTTGACTTCATCCATGAGGAGTATGAAAAGTTACGGTGATAGAATGTCCCCCTGTCTTACTCCTCTAGTGGTCTTGAACTCTCCTAACTTTTGATTTGATGTCCGCACACAATTTCTGCATGTTTTATAGAAACTCTGTATGGCAGAGCTCAGGGGTTCAGTGATGTTCTTCCTTGCCAGGAACTCCCAGAGTTTGTCCCAAGGAACTTTATCAAATGCTTTCTCCAAATCCAAAAAGCAGAGCTGCATCTCTTTATCATATTCAAGAGCCTTTTCACTTAGCTGTCTGAGTGTAAAGATAAGGTCTTGAGTACTTCTGTTTGCCCTAAACCCGCATTGAGTTTCATCCATATTTGGCTCTGCTAGACCTATTAATCGCCGTTCTAGAATCCTAGAGTAGACTTTCCCGGAGACACTGAGAAGGGAAATACCTCTGTGATTTTCACATTGTCGATTGTCGATTTTTATTGCGACCTCCCAGTCTCTTGGTATCTTCTTGTGGTGCCAAGCTGCCTTGAGAATCTTCATGAATAGTATCTCTCCTGCCGCTCCCATGTATTTAACCATTTCTGGTGTTATACCATCATGTCCTGCTGCTTTACCAATCTTAATTTTCTCCAATGCTGCCTTTAGTTCTTCCATTGTGATATTATCGTTTCCCTCCATGGCTCCCTCTTCTTGAATTGGGACTGTTACTTCCAGAGCTTGGTTTTCCTCCACTCCAAGGAGATCTGAGAAATATTCTTTCCATCTATTCATTACCTCTTCTGGGGCAGTCAACAGCGCACCTTGTTTATCTTTAACAAATTTCAGGGGGCATTCCTTTTCCTTCCTCATGTTCTTTAAGGTCCTGTAGAACAGTTTCTGGTTTTCTCCAGCATTATTTTCTAGTTTCTCTCCAAATTCGTCCCATGATTTATGTTTGGCTTTGAGCACAGTCCTCTTTGCTTCTGTTCTAAAATGTACATATTCGTTATATTTCTTTGTTTGTTCTTCTGTATTCCTAGCCCCTAGGTATTGCTTCCATGCCTTTTTCTTTTCTCGTATTATTGTTTTCACTTCTTCTGTCCACCATGATATACTATTTCTCTTCCACCCTTCTTTGGTTTGACCGCATGCCTCTGCTGCAGCCTCTTTGAGGATGTCTTTGACTTTTACCTAAAGCATTTCCATATCTCCTTTAGATTTCTCTATCCTTTCTATTGCTGTTGTTATGAGCCCTTGGTATCTCCTCTTAACATCTGGTTCTCGTAGTTTGTAAGCCTTAATTTTATTTTCTCCTCGTGTATTATGTTTCATGCTTGCTGATGGGTGTTGAATGGCTGGATAGTGTTTTTCAATTTCTCTCTTTATTTTAACTAGGTAGTGGTCGCTTCCTATCTCTGGTCCTCTGAACACTCTAGCATCCTTTACATGCTTGAAATCAGCTTTCCTTACTATTGTTTAGTCAATTATGGATCTTTCATTTCTTGCCGGCTCACATCTTGTGTAGGCATGGATACGCTTGTGTGGAAACCTTATATTTGTAATAACAAGGTTTTGTTCTCTGCAGAATCTCAGCAGTCGTTTTCAATTGTCATTTAAGACATCTTCTCCATACCTACCGATCTCTCCATCCCATCTAGAATCACCGTTTCCAACTCTTGCGTTGAAGTCTCCAAGGAGAAGTATTTCATTATGGCAATCGTCAATGGTCCTTTGAAGGAGCTCATAAAATTCATCTTTTATGTCAGTGCTCTCATCTTCATTTGGTGCATACACAGTGGCGATATTCATTTTACTATCCTCCTCTTGCAGACTTAGAACCATCAGTCGTTCTGAAATGAACTTCCATCCTTTAATGTTTGCTTTGTTGTTACTATTCACCCTACAACCAACCCCTGCCCTGGCTCGTTCACTCATGGGAACTCCGCTGTAGTATAGCATGTTGCCAGCATGGTCTAGAAGACCCTGTCCCTTTTTCTTTGTTTCTGTAAGTGCCAGGACCGTCAATTTTGCTCTCTTCATCTCCTCTATTAGTTCATGTTCTTTTCCGTTTATACTTCGTACATTCCATGTTCCGTAAATCGTGGTCCTTATTTCTCGCCTGTTCGTCGCCGTTGAGGTCAGTCCGTTTTTCTCTTTGTTTTGACTTGTAATCATTTTTAAGACAAACAGGTGATTAGCCTGTTGTGTCTTTGCGTGGTGGAGGGGCTGCCTCCTTACAGCTTCCATGTCTGCCGACCCGTTTTTGTCCACGGCTGCTTATTTATTCGCAGCTAACCTCCAAATTATGAGGCCTTTCAGCAATCCGCAACCCTGCTGACGCGCCTGGTAGGAGGTAGGTGCCTCCCCTAGGACAATAAGACACAATAAGACACAATAAGACACTCATATGCAATAACACATTTGAATGGTGTACAAGTTTTAAAGAACGCCGTACATCCGTGAGTGTTGATCCCGGCCGTGGCTCTCAACACACCACAGTGAACCCTGTAAATATCCAGATTGTGGAACGCCTTATCTAGAAAATCGACGCATAAACTATTGCAAAATTGCAATTCTTTCTCTGGGTACTGTGAACACTATTATTCATGAAAGTTGGCATTTTCGGAAAGTTAGCGCACGTTGGGTTTGATCACAAAGGGCGTCCTGCTGCTGAAAGATAACTCTCGACCTTTTACGCACTATGTACCAACTGGGAGGTATTGCCCCATCTACCTTACAGCAAAGACCTCGCGCTAAGCGATTTCCACCTGTTTTGGACCCCTAAGATATTTCCGGGAGGTTAGCATTTCAGCACTGATGACGAAGTAAATCAGAATGTCCTCAGACATATTGACAAAACCTTTTCTGCTGAAGCTTTTCAAGCATTACTTAAACGCTGGAATAAGTATATAAACGTTACAGGAGATTACACTAAAAAATAAATAGGATTTTGACTTTTTTTTAAATGTCCTTTACAAAAAATATCCCGATTTGACTTGAACGTCACACGTAAATGAGGTCCCAGATATCCATATACATGTCCCGATAAATTAGGTCTCAGGTATCCAGAGAATTGCTCTGATAAATGAGGTCTAAGTTGTTCCAATCTGTAAAAGGGTCGTCACATTGAAATCTGAGAAGCAGGTTTTGTTAAATGAAAAGGAACTGAGACTAACATTTAATTAATGGTAAAATAATGGGACACAATTATTATAAGACATGTAGGACACCAACCTGGAGGATTACTGAGACTGATAATACACGAAAGTATTATTTTTTGACCTTCGTTTGTTGTTATATCATTACCTCCAGCTTTGGTGATCACAGGTGGGTCTGGGTGTTGATAGTGCTAAATATTAATCACAATACTATTGTAGTTATAAATGACAGATTTGATTACACAATTTTAAGAGTAACTTGTTGAAGAGAAGACACGAAAACGAATGAACATTTTGTCAAGAACAGTGGTGGGGAGACCATGGCTGTTGGATTTGCACAAGCAGAGCTGAAAAAGACTCGAAAAGATATCAGGTTGGTCACTACAACCTTATGTACTTTGTGGGAGTTGCTGTAGTTGATAGGTAAGGCACTCGCTTCTTGTAGCGATTAACAGAAACAGCGTGGGTTCGAGCCCCGCAGGTTTCAAGCGTTCCCTGGTCTCAAAGGAGGTAGAACCAGAGTTCCTGCATCCTGAATTATATCCAGTCGTCTTGACTTATGTCTTGCTACTGACCCAAGGGAGTTCGGGACCAGAGAGTGAGGTTGATTATCAGCGCAGTATCGTCCTCGTTATAATCCAAGTACAGCCCATAATACATCAATTTTAAACCGTCTGATGATATCGCCAACATGGCTTCCGATGGGCAACTTACAACTTTTTTCAATGCACTTTCAGAATCGAAATGAATGTTAGAGACTGGGCGGAAAACAGTTGATTCATGTTATCATCTTGTATCAATTATCAATTAAATAATAATACTCACAGATGATATAAACAGAAATGGTTTTCTCAAGTTAAATGGAAAATAATTCTCGCCTACTGTTGAGGCAATTCTTATATCATTACCATCTATAAGTGAAAACTGGTACATATGTGGAGTGGCATACAGTCATCTTAGATATCATTACCATCTATAAGTCAAAACTGGTACATATGTGGAGTGGCATACAGTCATCTTAGATATCATTACCATCTATAAGTCAAAACTGGTACATATGTGGAGTGGCATACAGTCATCTTAGTGTTTTTACTTATTTCTGTGTGATACGAATTGTTTTATATTCATCAAGAACAGATAACCATTTGCTACCCTTTGAGCAGCCAACTTTACTTCAACCCCCCCCCCCCCTTTCTTGTATATTACAGCTCCAATTAATTTTAACTACTTGACCTGTTCCAGAGACTGGTCCTCTCCTTGCACATTTCGATAACTTTCGATATATTTCCATTTTCAGTCCACTTATGTCGTTAGACATCGTGGGAAGGTGCGACCTTCTTTGTTTCATATTTTGTTGGCATGTGAAAATCCACTGGTAACTTGTCAGGTCAATCCCAGCATCTGTTCGCCTATGGAATATACGATCGCCTATTTTTGATACTGGTGGAGGTGGAAGCGTAAATTAGAGTGAGGTAGACCTGCAGCCTGTCATCAGCCATCTAAGCCGCTTCGCTAACCACATAACCAATACCTGTTGTTATGGCCACACAATCTCCTTTTTTTTTGCGACATATTCTCTGTGGTGCGAGAATCCCTAGAATAATTTGACTAGATTTTTAAATTGAATTTTGCCCGAGCAGTGACCGTTAGGCCTACTTATTTCGATTTCCAAGTGCTAAGGTATTTTAACGTGCGCGCCACTGCACACGGGTGTCTGATCTCACTACTCAGAGATCAGGAGAAATATTTGCCATAACATCATCCATCAATAACATGAAATCCGTCCTGTCTTACGCCACTGGTGCAGTTGAACTGTTTTCCTCTTTGGTTTCATATCCTGATATAGTTTTTGCGGGTCTTATAAAAACTCAGTTTAGCGCAGATTTAGGGTGCTTGAGTGTTGTTTCTTTCCACGTAGTCTTAGACAATGATCTATATAACTTTGTCGATTGTCTTTCCCAGGTCACAGAAACGTCATCCTAATTTAGATTTGTTTCACTTATTAATCGTAATGGGTAAAAAAGGACTTAAGTACTTCGGTTTGCTCCAGAACCGCATTAGGCTTTATCCATCTTTAGCTCAATCAGATGTTTTAAGCTCTGCTCCAGCATTGTGAAGTCGCTTTTCTAAGTGACACTAAACAGGGAAATGCTTCTATGGTTTACGTACTGTTGGTTGTCACTCCTTTAAAAAAATATAGTGATGGCCACTTTCTCACAGTCCTTTAGTATAAGCTTGTTGCTCAAGGATACATAGAGATCTTCCAGGAATAAAGTTCACATGCACTGGGCATTTTTTGGTACTGTGCCATCAAGTACAGCAGTTTGTCAACCTTTTATCTTCAGTGCTGATTTCAGTTCCTCGGTTGAGACTGTTTCCCCGTAAGTGAGGTTCTGCTCTGTGTTAGAGCATGTTGTACCTGAAGCTTCCTATTTTGCTCTGTATTAGAGCCTACCTGGAGCTTGATATTTTGCTCTGTATTAGAGCCTACCTGGAGCTGCTTGATATTCTGCTCTATATTAGAGCCTACATGGAGCTTGATGTTTTGCTCTGTATTAGAGCCTATCTGGAGCTGCTTGATATTCTGCTCTATATTAGAGCCTACATGGAGCTTGATATTCTGCTCTATATTAGAGCCTGTTGTACCTGAAGCTTGATATTCTGCTCTATATTATAGCCTACATGGAGCTTGATATTCTGCTCTATATTAGAGCCTACCTGGAGCTTGATATTTTGCTCAATATTAGAGCCTACATGCAGCTTGATATTCTGCTCTATATTAGAGCCTACCTGGAGCTTGATAGTTTTCTCTGTATTAGAGCCTACCTGGATCTACTTGATATTCTGCTCTATATTAGAGCCTACATGGAGTTTGATATTTTGCTCTGTATTAGAGCCTACCTGGAGCTTGATATTTTGCTCTATATTAGTTGTACCTGAAGCTTGATATTTTGCTCTATATTAGAGCCTACCTGGAGCTTGATATTCTGCTCAAAAGTAGAGCCTACCTGGAGCTTGATATTCTGCTCTATATTAGAGCCTAACTGGAGCTTGATATTCTGCTCTATATTAGAGCCTACCTGAAGCTTGATATTCTGCTCTATATTAGAGCCTACCTGGAGCTTGATATTCTGCTCTATATTAGATCCTGTTGTAACTGAAGCTTGATATTCTGCTCTATATTAGAGCATAACTGGAGCTTGATATTATACCTTGTATTAGAGCCTGTTGTACCTGGAGCTTGATATTCTGCTGCACAGAGAAGCTGTCTTTTATTTTCTTTGCAGTGATACGCGAAGCACCAAATTTATCTTACAATTTTCAGTAGGCAGTCTTTTTCTGTACTTAGATTATTCAAGATCACGTGCAGCTTTTGCTCTCTCAGGTCTGTTACATTTAAATGGTGAGGGAGCTAAGCCAACGGAAGTGAAAGATTCCAAAAGGGTCACCCAAGTTGGATAGGTCATAGGGGATGAAATAGACTAAATACGGACAAATCACTTAAAGTATAATAGGGTAGGGCCGACCACCCAAAATCTATTTTTGTTAAAGTAAGTAACGAAAACATCGATAACAATGCAAAAGCAAACGGCCTTGGTAAAGGAAGGGCCTTCGGAAATGAGAAGAATGACGCAGTGTAGTGAAAGCCGCAAAGAAGCTTCACGGCTGACTGCCCTTGAATGCAAAGAAGAAACAAATTTAGAGGCATGTATGGTAGAAAATGTTGCGGGCTGCTTGCTTTCACCGAGTCTCTATAACGCGTATTCTGATATGACCAAGATTATGCGGAGTTGTAATAGGGGTGTAAAAGTAATGGTATGAAAGTTAATGCCATCAAATTTGCTGAAGACCAAGCGATAGTGGGAGGATCAGTAGCAACGTTGCAAATGCTCCTAGATAAAATTAATATCACTGCAAAAGAGTTTGGTATGAAAATAAAAACATCGAAGACAAAGACTTTGGTAATATCCAAGCAACGTAAGCAAATAAATATATCCTTCAATACAGAAATAATCGAACAAGTACAGAAGTTTACATATTTGGGGCAAACCATAACAGAAGATGCCCGCAATGAAACAGCAATTAAGGCAAGGATTGCAATGACAAAACAAGGGCTTCAGAGAAAAACAAATTGTTAACCTCAAAGAATATCAGGATAGAACTGAGTAAATGAATAATCGTCACTTATATATGTTCAATTGCGCTGTATGGGGGTGAAACATGGACTTTAGCAAAGAAGGATGAAAAAAGCTTGCAAGCGTTTGAAATGTGCTGCTATCGTAGAATGGAAAGTGTGAGATGGACAGAAAGAAAATCCAATGAGAATGTACTTAATGAAGTGGGTGTACAAAGACAAATATTGCATATGATACAAAAACATCGGTTGAATTGGCTGGATAACAACATGAGATCTGATATTTTTTTACAGATGATACTAGAGGGCAAGATTCAAGAAAAGAGAAGACCGGGGCGACCAAGACTCATCTTTACATGTCAGGCATGCAGGGACATTAAAGTACCAAATTATGCTGCAATGAGGAGAACTGCAGAGGATAGGGTCAAATGGAGAGACATACTTAGACACTCGTACAACCAGTCTCGGGCTTACCAACTAGAGGATAGAGCCAAATGGAGAGACATACTTAGACACCCTGACAACCAATCTCGGGCTGACCAACCAGAGGATAGGGTCAAATGGAGAGACATACTTAGACACCCTTACAACCAGTCTCGGGCTTACCAACTAGAGGATAGAGCCAAATGGAGAGACATACTTAGACAACCTTACAACCAATCTCGGGCTGACCAACCAGAGGATAGGGTCAAATGGAGAGAAATACTTAGACACCCTTACAACCAGTCTCTGGACTGATCAACCATATGATGATGATGATGATAAGGACCGTGTGAGACAAGATGGATACAATCAGAAAAGATGAGACTTACTACTGGAGAAATTATAAAGTATTCTGGAAGCGAGGGAACTGATGCCCAACATAAAGAGGGAGAAGCACTGATGCTCCACAGAGAAGGACAGCGGGCGCTCATAAAGTCGGAGGCTATTACCAATCGAATCATGAGCGCAAGTCTTAGAACGAGGAACAAACACATCAATATAAACATCATTCAGTGCTTTGCCCCACTAAGGAAGACGACAATGATAAAAAAGCAAGAGTTTTACAACAAAGTGGAAGAGGTTTTTGACACGCAGAAAAAGCAAGATCTCTTAATTTTAATTGGAGAACTCAATGCTTAAGTTGGAGCAGACAACGTAGATTGCAATTATAGGAAGACAAAGAATGGGACAGATGAACGAAAATGGAGAAATGTTTGCAGAGTTATGTGCCCTACACAAAATGATAATTGGAGGAAGAATGTTTCCACATAAAAAGATACATAAGGTCACGTGGCGATCTCCAGACTTCCACACAAGAAGGTACATAAGGCCACATGGAGATCTCCAGGCCATGTAAGGGAAAATTAGATTGATCACATCTGTGTCAGTCAAGCGTTTAGAGGTTCACTACAAGATCTAAGAGTAAAGCCAGGTGCAGATGTAGCGTCAGACCACTACATGTTGCTTGGGACTTTGCAGATCAAACTAAAAAAGTACCCGGTACAGGGCGTAGGGATAACAAGATATAACGTACACTTATTGCAACACCAGGAGAAGACATAATTTAGCTTAAAATTTAATAACAAATATCAAGTGCTACAAGAGCTATATGAGGAGGAAGAAATGGACATTAATAGTACGTGGAACCAGGCTAAAGAGATGTAGCATAAGCCATGTGAAGAAACTGAGGGATTCAAGAGAAACCAACACATAGAATGCATCAAAGCAGAGACATTGCATTAAATAGAAGAAAATAAAAGAAGAAATCTATACTAAACAAATGTCGAACGCGAGTCGCCAAAGCAGTAGCACATAATAATTATACTGTTACAGACAAAGAAGTCAAGACATGTATAAGGAAGAAAAAAAGGGAATATATTGACAATCTGGCACAGGAGGCAGAAGAGGCAGCAGAGAGAAGAGATATGAGAGATCCCTACTATAATATCACATACAATGACCAAAAGATATAGACATACAGATAAACCAATCAAAGATAGAGAAGGCCGGATATTGGTATCATCAGAGGAACAATGGATTGAGTATTTCAAAGAAAGTTTAAATACTCAACCACAAGAAGCATCAAATACCCTACCAGCAGAGGATACCTTGGACTTGCACGGCAACCCACCAAGTAAGATAGAAATCCAAAGGGCCATATCCAAACGCAAGAAAGAGAAAAAGGTAGGACCAGATGAAATAACAGCAGAAGCCATAATGGCAGATATAGATATAGCAACTGATGCTTTGCAAGGCTTATTCAAAAAGATATGGGAAGAGATGAGAGTGCCGACAGAAAGGAAAGAAGGACATCTGATTAAACTGCCTAAGAAGGGGGCCCTGGCAGTTTGCAGTAATTAAAGGGGGATTCCATTGTTGTCGGTGCCAACATAATCATAATGACAAATTACAAACTGAAGTAGACAAAAAGCTCAAAGAGGCATACGCAGGATTTCGCCAGGGGAGATCATGCACAGATTATATAGCTACGCTACGCATCATAGTAGAGAACAAAGCATTCAATGGAAAGCATCCCTGTAGGCACATTTTATAGACTATGAAAAGGCGTTTGACAGTGTGGATTGAAGAACACTATGGTAACTGTTGAGACACTATGGAATACCAGAGAAGTACACAACCCTCATCCAGAATATGTACAGAGACACAGTTAGTAGAGTGGTACATGAAAGAGTACTGACTGACAGCTTCGGGGTGCAAACATGGGTGAGACATGTATGCCTGCTCTCGTTTTCCTGTTCTTGTTGGCTATAGATTGGATAATGAAGAAATCAAGCGAAGGCAAAAAAACGTGAATTTAGTGGACACTATTGTCACAATTGGAGGACTTGGACAACGCAGACGATCTGGTCCTTTTCTCACACAGTCATAGTCAAATGTAAGAGAAACTTGATACGGTGAAAGAACAATCGGCCAAACTGGGACTGAATATCAACATGAAGATAACCAAGCTCCTTAAACTCAATACTAACAACAAAGAACCAATCGTGCTGTAGGGAGAGCAGTTAGAGGAAGTGGATACCTTTACCTATTTAGACAGCACAATAAACACATCAGGAGGTACAGATGCAGATGTAAGGATCAGAATTGGTAAGGCAAGAGGGGCATTCCTGACATTAAACAATAAATGGAGAGCCAGAGATATCAAGATTCACACCAAAATTAAAATATTAAACGCCAGTGTAAAAGTAGGTGTTGCTGAATGGGGAGGAGACATGGAGAACGACCAAGGTCATACAACAAAGACTCTAGTCCTTCTTTAACAGATGCCTATAAAGGATAATGGAAATAATGTAACAGGGCATTTTGAGAAATGAAGCCAAGAGCAGCCATTGAAACAACAGATTAAGTGATGGAAGTGGGGTTGGTTAGGACAAACGCTGTGGAAGGCACAGTCTAACATAGCTAGACAGGCTCTTATGTGGAATCCCCAAGGGAAAAGAGATAGGGATAGACCTAAAAATACGTGAAGAATAGAATGTGAGAAGCAGCTCAGATTAATGACACCTGGAGAGAGGCAGAACAATCAGCCCAGGTCCGTGCACGCTGGTGAGGTCTTATCGATGGTCTATGAACCAAAAGGAGCCATGGTGTTTGATTGATTCATTGATTCGTTGATTCATTGACAGTATTCGACTTTCTTTGGCATTATTTTCTAGTCTTCCTCCAAAGTTCTCTTATGGATTTGTAGTTTACTATTAAAATACGCTTATCGTTGTTTTCTTGTGTTCCATTTTGAGCGTCATGTATTCTTTGTATTTCTTTTTGTTTCCCTACTGTATTTTTGTCTTATAAGTAGCATTTTGCTAGTTGCTTTTCACTTATTATTATTATGACCTCTTCTGTCGACCAGAATATTCTCTTTATGTTCTTCTTGACTTTACCAGATGGTTCTGGTGCCGTTGTCTTCATAGTAGTCTTGAATTTTAACCAGAGAGCTTCAAGATCGTGACGTGGTTTTTTTCTGCACTTGCCACTGATGTCGACTTAAATCGCTGTAATAAACATATCTCAATAACTTTCAAGAAAACATTAGTTGTTAGTGATTGACCAGATTGCAAGTGATTTTAGACACAAATGTATTATGCGAGTGACCATAGCAACATTTCATTTTTCTTTGTAAAATTAAATCAATGAATACTATACTATTTTTCTTAGTTCCTGATGAACATGTACCATTTATTTATATGTTGTTTAAATGTGAATGAATTCAATTACACCATTACTTAAAAATGTACATAACAATATTATACATATTTTGTACACGTGTATAATGAAATTGTCATTTAAAAAGTTAGATTCACAACATGTATGTATTCTACTCCAGAAACATCTATGTTAGATAGCGCTATCATTTATGTGTTTTGTGTGAAGGTTTGGGTTATCTGTCTTTGAAATTAAATTCTATATGCATTTTTTACCAACACCACCACGGATTTGCTGACCCTGCCTCCTTACAACGATGACAGAGAATTAATTGTTCTCATAAAAACAATGAATGGATGGTAACACTGATTACTGGTATGCCTTTTACGAGTTAACAGTCAACAGAAACAAAATGTAAACATAAAGTTCATAACTTACTATAAACTATAGCATAAAAATATACTGTTCTCGCTTTCTCATAATGAAGAAATGTTTGCAAACAAGTGCACGATATGTTCAAACTGGGAACATCAGGAACGGTTAGGCTTGCGGTCACTGATTTCGTGTACCAGATATTAATGTCTACTTCCGTTACATTGAGTATGGTCGGTCCTATTTTGAGCTGCAAAGTATCCGGTCTGTCATTGCAGAGAAGTAAAACAAAACAGATTAAATGATGTACTTCATAATCACAGAGACCCCTGGCTTCATCGCTGGAGCTACGGAGTTCGTGCTTTTTGCGATGCTCTCGACAGATGGAGCACTCATCTGCCGAGAGAGACCGAGCTAAATGGGGAAAACCGAAGGCGATAAAGTCGAGCCCCCCCCCCCCCCTAAAGTTTAAAAAAAATAATCAATACACACATATATACACATAAACATACATAATAATACTAATAATAATTCGTCCATCGTCGTCCATGAGGACCACCAACAACATCACATGTCATAATGCAACCTTGAGTATGTGTGTGGGCTCATGACTGATCAAGCCGATTCGATACTGGAAAGGTCTATGACATGACTAGCAAGCGTAGTCAGCAGTTGTCTCTTATATTTTCTCTGCTCCTGACTGCCTGATTGCACTTTTATCCTGCGTTGCCTGGATACAGAGACCCTCGCTGAGGTCAAGGCAGTCTGTGACCATTCTCTTGCATGTTGAGAGAATTTGAGCCAGGTTGTTCCAGGTGATCATGTCTATTTGACAGCACTTAAGGGCCTCCTTAAGACTATCCTTGAAACGCTTTTTTTGGACGTCCCAGTGATCGTTCTCTTTCACTCAGTTTGCTGTACATGAGCCTCTTTCGTTTGACATTCGGGCAAGGTAGCCAGACCATCTCAATTTGAATTTTTCAAAAGTGTATTAATACTTTGAATGTTAGCTCGAGACAGCACTTATGTATCTATGATATGGTCCTGCCAGCGTATATATAGTATGTGTCTCAGTCAGTTATATCACGCTGGTCACCCAGATAGCTCTGGTATCAGATTTTGTAAAGCTGATTTGACTACCAGAGCCGGTTTACGATGGGAGAAAAATTTCTACAACAACTGGTGCATGTATATATATATCCTCAGTCCACTTGTGTCGTTAGCATTTGTGGGCAGGTGTGAACTTCTTTGTTGCATTTATTTTTGGAAGGCGAAAGTCTTCTGGGGACTTGGGACAGGTCAATCACAGTATCTATTACCAAATGTTAGGATGATTGTCCCTGGAATATACGATCGTCTTTTTGGGACTGGGGAGGCTGAAAGCGCAAATTAGAGCAAGGTAGATCCACAGCATGGTAGCTGCCATCTATGCCGCTCCGCTAACCACATAACCAAGATCATATGATATAGCAAAACAGTCCCCTTTTTGCGACATTTTCTCTGTGAGAATCCCTATAATAATTTGAGTAGATGTTTAACTTGAATTGTGTTCGAGCAGTGGCCATACCGGCCTACTCTTTTCGATTTAAAACTGCCAATGGATTTGTAACATGCGCGCCACTGCACGCAGGTAACCGAACTCACTACTCTGAGACCAGGGAAACATTATAACAGATCATCAAGGTGAAGCAAATCTCGGTCTCCACCGTGATTTGAACCCGCGACTTTCAGCACCCGATGCGAACACTAAACCTCGGGACCACTGGGTCTCCGGTATGTGTGTGTGTGTGTGTGTGTGTATATATATATATATATATATATATATATATATATATATATATATATATATATATATATATATATATATTGTACACATACACACATACACATAACAAAGTGCATTATAAAGCGATGGCAAAGCCTGGCTACTGGACATCAATTACAGAACAACGTATGAAATATCATGAATTTGTAGTTGCAAATTCACATCAATAAAATAAATGTAAAATCAGAGAATAAAGAATGCGTGTGTGGTCTCAAAACTAGTAAATCAAGAGCTCCCTGTCCACACAGAGAAGACGTAGAATAACCCAGTTAGGATTTCATTCACAACGTTCACAACATTCATTTTCGCCATTCTAATTAAGAATTCTTCAATATCCTGAACGAAAATAGATATAAAGAGGTAAAAAAAGATATTCGTCCTTTAGCATAGTCTGTTTGGATATCCTCCTTAATGATAATATATCCTTCTCAATTCAATTCAATTAAAGTACCGTATTTACAACGAAAGTTGACTACAATGGATCTCCAATACCCTCTGCTTCTGGTCTTGGCGGTATACAGTTCCAGACTGACATTAGTCCATCCTTCTATGTTGCTCTCCAACTTTTAACACTGCTCGTCTCTTTGTCCGCCGACCTTCAACTTCCCCACCCCCAGTATTGTTTTCAATACAGTATCGTGTTTTTTTATATGTCCAAAATATTCACCTCGTCTAATTGTAATGTTTACAATAGTTCTCTGCCCGTACCTAATATTAACCTCTTCTAATTGTAATGTTTACAATAGTTCTCTGCCCGTACCTAATACCTTCAAGACATCACTGTTTATATGTTTGCCTTTCCACGAAATGAACCTAATTACATTCTACTGTGTAACAACATTTACTTCTAATCATTTGTTAATACATTTGGAAATGGAAAAAAAAACATTTTAAATTTAGATTGAAGGGGCATCTTCTTCTTCTTCTTTTTCTTCTTCTTCTTTCGTTATCAAACTCCTGCAATCAATCCCTGAAAAGGGCTTTGCAAGTAGTCTAGAGAACGGAATGCGTTGTGTCGTAGTTTGCAGTTTGACTGCAATATTTTCACTTTCCGATCAAACATCAGACTGCATTTTTGAGTACTGCGTTGCCTTCCCTCTTCGATCCCTTCTACTTAGCCAGTCTGCTCTGTTGCAGCCTGTTATCCAGGATTACCGTGTGGAGGTGCAGAAAGGTCTTGACAGCTCTGGTTCGCTGGTCCTGACGATAGCAGTCAGCTATGGGTCGCTGAACACGGCAGCTCATAGGCTGCTCAGCGTCTTGATCCCCGTTTAGGCATATTTCACACACATAAAATATATTTGGTTTATAATTGTTCTGACTTTACAAATGTTTTCGTAATTCTACCACAATAAATTTTTGGGGAAATATTGCAACATAGACTGAGTTAAACATCAACCGGTAAAATAAAACAAGGAATTTAATTATTACGCGGATACATTTCAAAATTTAAATTAAATAAAGAAATATTTACTAATTCCAAACACAATTATTTAAGAATCAGTAAGAAATTCACGTCCCAGCTTTCTGGTTTACAAAATTTACGTAAAACACAACCTTCAGTGCTGCCATTCATTATTTTTAATGTGTTTTGATGTGTCTACGGCGTATATTTGGAAATGGGTGGCAAGAGAGATTGTCACATAATACGGTCTTACAGAAAGCAGACACTCACAGCATGTACTCGATGCTAAGACAACCACATCGACGATGGTTGGGACATGTTCATCGCATGGAAGACGAGAGGCTGCCAAAGGATATCCTTAATGGACTTCTAGCCATAGGTGAAGAATCGGCGTCACACACTGCGATTCAAGGACGTATGCAAGAGGGACTTGAATTCATGCAACATCCCATCTATGGCTGGGAAGAAATTTCTCAGGATCGAGCTATCTGGAGACAGTCAGTTGGAAGGGACAAAGTGACTGCTGGTGCTCTCAGAGGTTTTCTAGCTGCAGAGAAAAGATAAAGACTGAATGGATCAAGGGACATCCAGGCTCAGCATGGACATTTTCTCTAGGTCTACAAGGCGACTTGCTCAGCATGGACATTTTCTCTAGGTCTACAAGGCGACTCGCTCAGCATGGAAACACGCTCAAGGTCTACGAGGCGACTGGCTCAGCATGAAAACACGTTCAAGGTCTACGAGGCGACTGGCTCAGCATGAAAACACGCTCAAGGTCTACGAGGCGACTGGCTCAGCATGAAAACACGTTCAAGGTCTACGAGGCGACTGGCTCAGCATGGTGTAACGCTCTAGGTCTATGACATTTGTTGGCACAGAACATGGACTTATTTCAGAAATAATTAGCTATTCAGTGTAAATAAGCACGTCTCGGAATTTTCCGATTCCGTAAAGTTTTCGAATCTGAAGTTCCTTTTGGATTCAACATGATATTTTAATGATGTAAGCCCGCAGCTTCAATGAAGAATTCAACCGGTATGCGAAGTATTTATTTTTATGTGTGTGTATGTGAAAAATTTGCATCCTATGCTATCTCCAGTCTTCTCGACTAATATCTTGCGACTGATCCTAGGTAGCTCGAGACTTGAGCGTGGGATTGATGACCGGCGCAGTTGCTTTCTTACTATAATCCAAATACAGCGCAAGCTACATCCTCAAGATAAAATCTTCTCATAATAGCGCCATCATCGCCTGCGATGGATAAGTAACTTGCTGACTAACTAATCAGCTAACTAATCAACTAACTAATCAACTAACTAATCAACTAACTAATCAACTAACTAATCAACGAACTAATCAACGAACTAATCAACTAACTAATCAACTAACTAATCAACTAACTAATTAACTAAATAATCAACTAACTAATCAACTAACTAATCAATGATATATATGCTCGTATAATCGCTTTCAAGAGCACAAATCAAAAATGGAAATACTTGATTGTGGAACCAACATGCTTTCTTTTCCACACACTGCAAATAACCAAATCATGTAAGGTCAAAATATGTATGACTTTTATATCAACCATTTTGCTGACATTAATTTACACATTTTATCGTAAACTGACTTTCCGTTTGACTTGGATGGATGCTTCCTATCAGGCGATGTTTGGATTAATCTTAATTAGCTCGTTCTATTTGTCCATTTTTATCAACATGCTAGGTGCGATATTAGTTACAGAAACTAACTTCTAGAATCTGCTATTTACACACTACATATTTCTCGCGAAATATTAAGTTAATTTACATTTTAATTTACAAGATATACATGATAGACATTTTTTTCATCGATGAAATATAGGAAGTGAACATTACGTTCTCAGAGCGCACACAAGAGTAAACCTACTAATTGTAGGCATTAGTGGCACCAAGAAGAATACTTTCAGCATCTGACTTCATTCAGATTGAGATAATCCAATCTGAGATAAACAGTATCAAGTCTATCTGATTTCATTCAGATTGTTACCCAAGTGTTGAAAGAATCCAATCTGAGATAAACAGTATCAAGTCTATCTGATTTCATTCAGATTGTTACCCAAGTGTTGAAAGAATCCAATCTGAGATAAACAGTATCAAGTCTATCTGATTTCATTCAGATTGTCCCCAAATGTTGAAGGAATCCAATCTGAGATAAACAGTATCAAGTCTATCTGATTTCATTCAGATTGTCCAACAAATGTTGAAGGAATCCAATCTGAGATTAACAGTATCAAGTCTATCTGATTTCATTCAGATTGTCACCAAATGTTGAAGGAATCCAATCTGAGATCAACTGTATCAAGTCTATCTGATTTCTTTCAGATTGTCCCCAAATATTAAAGGAATCCAATCTTAGATAAACAGTGTCAAGTCTCTCTGATTTCATTCACATTTTCCCCAAATGTTGAAGGAATCCAATCTGAGATAAACAGTATCGAGTCAATCTGATTTCATTCAGATTGTCCCCAAATGTTTAAGGAATCCAATCTGAGATTAACAGTATCAAGTATATCTGAATTCATTCAGATTGTCCCCAAATGTTTAAAGAATCCTTTACGACATCAACTGTATCAAGTCAATCTGATTTCATTCAGATTGTCCCCAAATGTTGAAGGAATCCAATCTGAGATTAACAGTATCAAGTATATCTGAATTCATTCAGATTGTCCCCAAATGTTTAAAGAATCCTTTACGACATCAACTGTATCAAGTCTATCGGATTTCATTCAGATTGACCCCAAATGTTGAAAAAATTTAATCTGAGATAAACAGTACCAAGTCTATCTGATTTCATTCACATTATCCCCAGATGTTGAAGGAATCCAATCTAAGATAAACAGTATCAAGTCTATCTGATTTCATTCAGATTGTCCCCAAACGTTAGAGGAATCAAATCTGAGATCAACTGAATTAAGTCTATGTGATTTCATTCAGATTGTCCCCAAATGTTGAAGGAATCACATCTGAGATAAACTGTATCAATTCTATCTGATTTCATTCAGAATGTCCCCAAATGTTGAAGGAATCAAATCTGAGAAAAATCCTATAAAGTCTATCTGATTTCATTCAGATTGTCCCCAAATGTTGAAGGAATCCAATCTGAGATTAACAGTATCAAGTATATCTCAATTCATTAAGATTGTCCCCAAATGTTGAAGGAATCTAATCTGAGACAAACAGTACTTAGTCTATCTGATTTCATTCAGATTGTCCTCAAATGTTGAAGGAATCAATCTGAGATAAACTGTATCAAGTCATGCACTATTTCTCATCAATTATATATCAGGATTTGTATGTTAATGAAATAAAAATAAACATTATAAATAGCTCAATGACATTTATTATTTCAAACTAAATGTGTTAAATATGTGGTAGGTTCGTAAGTTATTGAATTTTATTATACTGAAAAATCGAATGTAGGTTTTTTTTTTCTTTTACACAATTAAAAAGTCTTTTAAAAATATATATCGTTGTCGCCGGTCACTTTGCATCTATAAAATGGGGTCTCGATACGAAAAAAGTTGTGAACCTGTAAAGTAAATTACATAAGCGATGCCTTTTTCTGGGAATAGGTTACCAACCCCTGTCAATGACACAAGACGTTGCACCATTTAAAAAGCTCATGTTTGAAAGACTGTTCGTTTTGTGACAATCAATGGACAGCATCTTAACACTTGAATTATTTTGTGTCGCAAAACACTAACTTCTGCCATTTTGCATTCCGTGCCATGACAAATGTTTGAAGGAAAGCTACCAGGTCTATCAGACGGACTGAGCAGACTTCATCCTATCTGAAATAGATGTAGTCCCATCTTCACTTAACTTAACTAAACTTAATATTTGTATACTGGCTTTGAAAAATCTGTACAGTCTGCATACAACCAGTTTATTTTACATTCACTTGTTTAAAAACACCTTTTCGAATCCAATCTATTGTTGAATGCATTAATTGACCCTGCCTCCACTATTTTATGTGGCAAGGCATTCCAAGCATTCACTACTCTCTGACCAAAAAAATAGTTTATGGTAGCTAATAATCTAATTTGTGGCTGTGCCTCCTTACTAATGTTGGAGGCTGTATTTTGAAGAAAAAACAACTTGTCAGGGTCTAAGTTATCCTTTTAGATAATTATCTTATAAATCTGTATTAAATGGCATCGAATTCTTATCTTTTCTAAACTAAAGGTAGTTGATGTTGTATGTCATCCTCAATTTGAATGGACAACTAGTTGTTGAATAGCCACAATAAGTAATATTATATATATAATATTATTTTATATATATATATATATTATATATATATATATATATATATATATATATTATAAATATTATATTTTACCTGACCCTGACTAACATGTTCGATTATTATGTTCTTCTTGACCCTGACTAACATTTCCGATCAGTATATTTTGCCTTACCCTGGCTAAAATGTCCGATCAGTATGTTAGTCGCCTCATACGATAAGTGTGCAGCATAACTTTCAACAAATTTACACGATTAACAATACCAGCTTTTATACTTCATGTCGGAGGACAGTATTGGATAACGTTTCCATCTTTTACCAGTTGTAGTGAGGTCATGTAAAGTTATCATGCTTAGAAAAGCTGTAGCGATGTTAACAACAACATTACCCAAACGTCAAATATGGTTCTATAAATGACGATGTATTAGCATGACAAGTCCATTCAGCCCTGCTAGATAACTTCACTCTTTTAGGCCCAGATATGTAAAAATCTTTTGGGAAAACTGGAATAAAAGAGAGCAATTGTTATCATGACATCACATACACGTTAAGAGTTGAAGATCAGTAAAGATGGCGTCTTCCGGCTGTGGTCTACCATTGCTTTTGTGTTTTAGTTCATTATGGATGCCACAAAGTCACGGATTTGCCTACAAATTCATACTGGTCGACGACTTACATTTGTGTTCACGTATACGTGTCGTTGTTTTCCATTTGGACTAGTTAATTCGTTTATTTTTTTCTTTTCTTCTCTTTCGTGGCATGGACATCGGCTATGTGAATTAGTACTACGGTTAAACATGTGTCGTATTTTCACGGTCTATGGCACACGGCTGAACTTCACTGAGATTCGTTGATTCACCAAAAATCCGACACTGTCTGCGGCTGAGATTCGCGCGCTTCACCCTAGCCCCAGACAGTGTCGGATTTGGTGTGACTTTGAAATGAGACACGGGACTATAATAGACTGGAACACATCGCCTGGGAGAGATATCCAACACATCACTCAGACTTCGAGTGATGTCCCTACGACTTCTTGCAGTTATAGGAAAGGCAAGACCCCTAACATTAGATGTCGTCCCTCCTCTCCGCCCCCCCCCCCTCCCCCACTCCTTGCGGGATACCTGTTTACTGAAAAGTCTTCGTGAGTAAACCCTGAGGAAATATCTGCATCCTGTGATATCTTCGTCTCGATAATGTTTTACCACTTGCCAAAGGTTTCTCAGAATGATGGATTAGCTTCGCTTCGCTTGGCTTGGCTTGGCACTGTCACTTCTCAATCTACCTCTACCAAACTCTGAAAAGGTTTAAGTAGCAGAATGTAGTGCAGAGAACGGAATGCGTTGTGTCGTAGTTTACAGCTTGACTGCGATATTTACACCTTTCGGTCCAACACATCGGACTTCAGCAAGCATTTTTTTAGTACCGGGTTAGCATTCCCTCTTCGATCCCTTCTCCTTAGCTACTCTGCTCTATTGCAGCCTGTTATCCAGGATCACCACGTGGAGGTGTAGAAGGGTCTTGGCAGCTCTGTTTTGCCGGCCCTGGCCATGAGTCGCTGACCACTGCAGCTCATGCGCTGCTCAGCATTTTTATCCAGAATGATATTTGAAGTTGACAAATTATGCACTTTCCTCCTCACTTTAATCCAAATCACCGCGTAAGTCACTCATTTCAGAGAACACAAGAGAAAAGATTGTTCACACTGCTAAACTGAGATAGTGGTCTTCATCATTTCTGATGAACGAACATCATCACAAGAGTTTGGCTGAATGGAATTGCTCACGTAAAGATTATCAGCTGAAGTTGCGTATATTTATTCTCTGTTCACCTGTCATTTTTTTAGTCTAGTGCATACACGTATGAATCCCTTTATTTTCATTGTTCATGCTTGCTGACCGGCGGAGACATGCCCTCTTAACACGTTCGATATTTGTATAAATTTAGCTACGTATAAAACTTCTCTTCACCAGTAACTCACGAGGAAAGCGAGTTATTCATTGTTGTATTTACCTGTATGGTATCCAATCAGGGAGGTATATGTAGAGGTTTATGTAATACAAAGTCTCACATTTTCTTTCTCTCTCTCTCTCCATCACGTTATTTTCTTCTTTGCCCTTAAAGCTTGTGGGTAGACTTGCGATCAACCACCTCTCTCTAAGCATACATACCCTTTGCTATTTTCACCAGGGTCTCTCCAGCGTGTCCCTACATGTATGTTTCGGTCACTATGTATCTTCTCCATTTGCTCTCTGAACTTTCTTTGCATCTTATCCTTTGTCGGTTCCATGACAAAGATTATCTGATGATACTGGGCTTTTGTAATGTTAGGCTTATCTGTCGCTAATTTATTCGTAAGATATCCGGAACCATCTGTCTATATCCAGTTCTCTCCCATAAGCCTTTTTGTTGTAGCCGTCTTGATCTTCTCATGGATTTGTTCGTATTGACTTGCAATCTCTTCATATTGAGTTCAGTCATCCGCCATGTTTCCGCTCTACATGATAGGACAAACTTCACATAGAAGTTGATGGTCATTTGCTTGGTATGTGGTCTCATCATTGTAAAGTAACATACGGTTGTCAATATTGCACATGCCTTAATTTAGCTGTAAGCAGAGCATTTAGTTGAGTCATTTGAAGAATTCTCGTGATCCTGGATAACAGGTTGTAACAGTGCAGACTGGCTACGGGAGAAGGGATCGAAGAGGGAAGGTTAACCCCATACTAAAAATGTGTATGCTGAAGTCCAATGTGTAAAATATGACTTAATTCGTCCGTTCTCCGCGAAACATCCTGCTACTTGCAAATTCTTGTTCATATCTTGGTAGAGGAAGATTGACAACGAACGAAGAAGAAGGGAAAAAATGTATGAACAAGTTCTCCTCTATGGCCAGCTCTTGACGAACGTCTACATTCTTAATATTTTCGGTCCATTGTATTCTGAGAACGTTTCTATAACATTTCGAGTCGAAGGACTCAATTCTCTATTTTGAGGTTTTGGTAACTGTCCATGTTTCACTGCCGTATGCGGCAACGAAAAAAAAAAAACGCAGGTTCTCAAAACGTTCACTTTTGCTGATTTACTGATATTCTGTCATAGTTTTCTCAGGTAGTGTAGTTTCTCCCTGCATTGTCAATCTCCTTCTGATTTCCTTTGAGCAGTCATCATTTTGTCAATTTGGAATCCAGATACTCAAAGTTTGTGACCTGTTCTATTGCCACACCCCCAAATTAGAATTTATGTTGATTTCTTGTTTTGTTGGTGGTAATTAATATTGTTTTCTTTATGTTTATAAAGCGGGTTTGATCTTCGTTGCAACTGCTAAAGGTTACAATTAGCTGCTATAACCCTTCTTTACTGTTTGATAGTATAACAGTTTCGCCAGCATATCTTAGATCTGTGATTTTATATTCGCCGTTCGTAAAAGGATCGAAACTTTCGATATTCTCCTCCACTAAAAGGGTTGTCATTATCTCTCTGTATTAATCTTAAATAAGTAAGGGGAGACGATACATTCCTGACTTACTCCAATTTGTACTTCAAACCAATCTGATGTTTCATCATATACTCTAACAGCATATTCTTGTTATTGATATAATGATTCGATTAAAATGGTTTGACGTACTGGAAACCTCATATCTATCATGATTTCCACAATATTTAATATTTTACCCAATAGAAGGCCTTGCTGTAATCGATAGAGCATGTATATAGATCTACGTTATACTCTCTACATTTTCCATATAATAATAATAGTGTTCGCTTAGGCGTCTGAGGCCCGTTGCTTCGGTCGGCCAGATCCATAACCCACAGCTGCAGCGCGGTTCCAGACCTCGTCCTGGGGGAGGAGGAGGTTTCTACTTGCTGGAGCCATACTGTTCGGGGACGGCCTCTTCTGCGCATCCAACAGGTCGGAGGAAGACTTTTGGCTTTGAGGAACAACTTGTGTAATTTCTTGTGGGCAGGAGTTTCCTGGTGCAGCCGTACAACATGATCGAACAAAGAAACTTGGCGCCGGTCAAATGTTTCTGAGATTGGGTGGAGGCCTGTTTAAGTAGAGACCTCCACGTTGCGGATGTAATCGTTCCACGTGAAAGGCTTCCAGTCTTGACATATCATGTTTCAGCAATGTTCAGATTTCTGAGCCGTGAAGCAGAGCTGGGACTACGCTGGACTGGTAAATTGGAATTTTTGTCCCAAGGAAGATTTTATCATTACTCCACACATGTTGAAGGTTGTGCATAGCGGACGTAGCTAGTCCGATCCGCCTTGACACAACGGGACCGCTGCGCCCATCGGAGGATATCATGCTACCGAGATATATGAATCCGTTGGTACCCACAGCAGTGTGACCTTGAGTAGTTCACCCTGGGGGTGCTCTGTCGAAAATGAGGTTCTGAACTTTGGTCTTGGCCCAGAATATAGACAGACCTAGGGAGGGCGTTTCACTGTTTACCATTTCCAAAGAGCGCTGAAGCGCAGATCTTTATGTGCTGAACAGGGCAATTTCGTCACGTAAATAAGATCAGTGATCAATAGCTACACCCTCCTGATGCATATACCTTGGGCTATAGCCCCGTCAGAATAGGTCGGGGGAAAGAATACATCCCTGTCTGACATCCAAAGTCATGGAGAATCTGTCAGAGAGAGCGCCACCCAATCGAATTCTTGTACCGGTGAACTTGATTAGTTCCTTGAACAGGGTGGGGGGGGGGGGGGAGGGGGAGGGGCGTGGTTCCTATTCCCTGGAGGTATTTCTACGAGGCCGCCCAATCAACCGAGTCGAAGGCGGACTTCTTGTTCACGTATTCAGAGTACAAGGGGTTATTGAAGACCCGGTGCAGTTCGGCGAGAAAGCGCAGAGCAAGAATAGTGTCGGTTGTAGAATGAACCTGGGTTAAGTCAGACTGTTCTGGTCGACGTGTTGTCCTCAAGACAGGTTTGAATCTGGCTAGTAGCACGTGGGCAAACACCTTCCCCGGTACCGAGAGTAGAGTTGCAGGCCTGTTATTACTGCAGTCTTTACGTCTCCCCTTGCCTTTGTATAAGGAGACGATGGTTCCATTGCGCCAGTCGGCCGGGACCTGTCCCGTCCTCCATACTTGCAGGAATAAATTATGGAAGGCAGAGCTGATCGATTCGATGGCGGGTTTTAACAGTTCCAGTGGGATGTGATCTGGACCTGCCACTCGTCCATCTCTGATTTTCCGAATAGCAGCAAAGACTTCAGCTACTACAGGGGTGGGGGGGGGGGGGTGTCCATATTGGTTTGCGTATCTGAGAGAGGATCCGGAGATTCAGCAGACAGATCGGAACATGTCGTTGCTGGTCAAGAGCAGACGTGTAGTGCTCCTTCCACCAGTTCGCTACCTCCTCGTATGACGAGCACATGAGTCATCAGACTTATTGATGAACTCTATGCTATGTTTCTCGTTCTGCTTGCCTCCAGACCTAACGAGCCTGATAGCATGAAATGCGCGTCTGAGGTCATTAGATCTGAGACCAGTTTTGACTTCGTCAGCAATTTCGTTGAGAAAGCGTTCCTTGTCTGCCCTGGCCGCCGCGAGGAATTGGCCTTTCAACCGTCGTCGTTCTGCGCGGTCATTGCGAAGCCTGGCTGAGTTCTTCTGGAGTATGATGTCATACGAGGTATCGGAGAGCCATTCCTGTGATTAGCTTGGCGGAGTCGCATAAATTACATCTATTTTTCATAGATGTTTCTCATATGTGATCTCTGTCTTTTCTTAATAATAAGACCATACAAATGAGAATGTGTTATCAACAAACGATTTGTCTCAGGCTGTTCAGCAATCGGAAAATCTATCGAATATTTGCCTGAAGAAGAGCGTCAAAGAGAATACATTCACAATCTATTAGGATAATAGCCAGTGAATGCACGCGTACAAACATAAAACAAAATACGTCAGCAAACTTTGGACACGTTTTCTAAAGGCCCAACGAAACAACAATCCCATCAAGAAGATGATCCAGCAATAGCAGCACTAACCATACCACCTCACCCAGAAGCGATACTAGGACCCCTCACGCATTTCACTCTACACAATTCAGAGACTTGAAATGGACATTAATTATCCGTTACCGTTGATCACCTCTAACGATGATGATCAAGCTTCTCTACCACTATCCAGTGATCAGTGATCAGGAGAAAACATCAGATACGCATCTCTTTGAACACACGCACGCACCTACGCACGCACACACACACACCAGCCCATATATATATATATATATATATATATATATATATATATATATATATATATAATCGTAGTCTTTGTCTTAGTCGACCTGTACTCTAACGGGGGCAGATGCCCCATATGCAGGTCCCAGCTCTATCGTGTGCTGGATGTAGCCGGGAGGATTATTATTTCTACTTTAGCGGGTGCTCGGATCAGGCAGCTTATTACTCCGCTGCGTTGGGACAAGTGCTGCCATGTTATGCCATGTCACACAGTCGCCTCTTACGACATGCTCTCTTTTGGGCAGTAGTGCTATTCTTGTCTTTGTCATAAATATATATATAACCCCTTCAAATTTCCCTCCCATCTACTTTACCGCCTCTTCCAGACCTCTTGTCCTCAGAAACTCGCCATGCTGTCCAGTCAATGTCATCTGGAAAATCACCAGGTGAAGACGACATCACTGCGGAGTCTACCCCAGTCTACCACTTTATTAAGTCCTAGCGCAACGTTTTTCACGGACAACACATTTGGACAAGAAGTGAGACAAAGAGGATCTAGGAAACTATCGTCCAATTACTGCCCACCCGGTCACTTACAAACTGTGTACAAAATGCATCCTCAGTCAGAGTCCGCACCACTCTCGAAGAATCGCAACTTGACAAGTAGGCAGGCTTTCGGCGTTCGTACAGGACATATTTAAAACTATTGCCGCCTTATTGGGACAGCCCGAGATTTCCAGACGCTCTTCATATTCACTTTCATCGACTATAAAAAGGCTTTCGATTCGGTAGAACCACATTTTGTCTGGTGTTTACTGTTGGAACAAGGTGTCGATCCTTATTACATCGGAATTCTCGCCAACAGTTATACGAACTGCACTACCTCGAGGGGACCACCGAAGTCTTTGTGTAGGACAAAGAACAGAAAAACATCAGTGCCTCACAGAAAGCATGTCGTAAGCGGTGACTAACTGTGTGACATGGCAAAACACCGGTCATGGTTAGGTGGTTTGTTTAGAGCAGCATAGATAGCGCCTAACATGATGTGGGTCTACTTTGCTCTAGTGTTTGAGTCTCTTCTTCTTCTTCTTCTTTGCGTTCGGTTTCGTATGCTCGTTTTATGCCACCAGATGGGCTGCATCGATGAAGTGACACGTCAGTCGCCGGTCCTCAGTGGTTCCCCACAGTGTGTCTTGTTTGTTTCTTTCCTGGGGCCAGGTCTTCTCACGGGAGCCTTGGTGCAGTGGACGTGTTTGCTGAATGTGTTCTGCAAACTAGGGTCCTCTCTGACATGTGCATTGTGCAGTCTGTGCTGCTTTCATTTTATGCATGTGTGCATTTAGTCTGCAATGGCCGGTTCTGAGGCGGAAAATTATGGTATATTGTTTCTTATTCAGTCTATTGATTGGGTCCTGTGGGTTTTTACTGTTTGCTCTCTCTATCCACTATTGTTTATATTTTATTTTAATGTTTGTCTTTACTTCTGGGAGTGACACTGGGTGGGTGAATTGTTCTCTCTGTCTTCCCTCCTTGTCTAGCCTGTCCGCCCATTCATTCCCAGGTAGGCCGCAGTGAGCTGGAATCCACTGGAGGGTGATTTTATTGTGGTCTGAGAGTTTATTTAGCTGGCATATCAGTTCCCTTTCCATACTATCTCGTGGTTCTCTTTGTGTGGCCTGCAAAATTTCCATGCAGTCGCACAAAAATACTTTTATGTTATCCTTTAACCTATTTTCATCCAATAGTTTGACTGCTTCAATTATTGCCTGTTGCTCTGTTCTTAGATTTGTCGAGAGCTCCCCGGCAGCACTTGCTTTTTCTATAACGGTTCCATCCTGTAGAAATATGACGAATCCCGCCTCTCCTTTCCTCAATGCTTCCTCTGATGATCCATCTGTGTAGACGTGCGTCCACATGGGTTGAGGATAGGCGTCTCCTATATGCTTTAGGTTTTTTTCTCTCAATGCATGGTCTGATTCTTCCACCTTTCTATCAATACCTGGTATTTTCGTTTCCACCATGAAGTTGGGCTGTTGGTCTGTATTTTCATATACTTGTATCATTTCCCATGTCTTTAGACATTTTGATATGATGTCATTATTCCTGCCTGTAAGGTCTTTTGATAGATCCTTGAAGCTTGTACTTTTTATGCGATTTTTTGTTAATTCATTGACTTTTCTCTGCATTGGATGTTTATTTGTACTCTTGTATTTTTCTGTCAGGTTTAGTATTTTTCCTTCTCTGCGCTCACCGAGGCTCTGGAGGCCTGCTACCGCTTCGAGTTCTATAATTAGGGTGCTTCTCAGACCACCGGTAATAATTCTGAGTCCGGTATTCTGTGCCTTGTCTAGTTTCTGTAGGTTGGTCTTTGCCGCTGTTGCATAGGCACCCATGCCGTATTCCAGTGTTGGTCGTACGTATCCAGTGTAGACCTGTCTGATTGTGTTTACATCTGCGCTCCAGTTTGTCCCTGCCAGTTTTTTAATCAGCCTTAGTCTGAGTGTGGCCTTCTTTTGAGTGTCCTCTATGTGTGGGCCCCATGTTAATCTTTTGTCATATCTCATTCCAAGGTATGTAGGATTGTTTTCTCTAGGAAGTAGGCTGTTTTCTAAATATAGGTTACCTGCTCTGGCTTTGTAGAGAGCGAGAAGAGTTTTGGAGTGTCTTGCTTTTGTTTATTCTGACACCCCATGAGTTTTCCCATTTCTTTACTGCATTAATTGCTTCCTGCATTCTTGCTTTTGCTGTTCAAATGTTTTCTGCCTGGGTCCAAATAGCCAGGTCATCCGCATGGACTACCTTGTGGATGTGGGGTATGAACTGTTTTGGCAGATCATTAATGAAGAGGATAAACAAGGTAGGGGAAGTGATCCTCCCTGGGGAACCCCCTCATGTAGTTTGACCATTTTGCTCCTGTGTTTTCTCAGTCTGACTCTCGCACATCGTGAGTGGAGGTAGTTTTTGATCCAGTCAAGGTGTTTGAGTCTATTAAGAAGGACTTGCACATCGGTTAACCACCCTCCGGAAGCGTTTGTCCCAACGCCGCGGAGTAATAAGCTGCTCAAGCCTAGTCTGCAAAACAGGAAACCCTTCTCCGGCTACACCCTGCTCTTACCAGAGCTGGGAACTGCACATGGGAAGATGCCCCTGTATAACAAACTGTCTGAACTGACAAGACGTCGCCGCGCAGGTTGGGCAATCTTCTCGTCTATTAACGCGGGCCTAGATGGTTGACATGAACAAGACCTACGAGCCTCCCTTTTGAATTTCACTGTACTCCCTGCGATGTGCTACTGTGCCGAGACACTAACAAAATCGCTAGAGGACAAATTGAGAGTGACCCAGGCTTTTCTTGAGAGACGCTTGGTCGGAATCACTCTCTGGAACCAACATATGAAACGTCTTCAGAATTCTGCAATAAGACGATTGTCCCTGATGAAGGATGCGGTAACCTATAGAGACAATGCAAAACATAGATGGGGAGATCACATGTTCCGACGAAACGATGGTCGATTGAGCACGGCGACAGCAATCTTGCGCCTCCGAGGTTAGTATAGACTGCCAGGAAGACCTCCAATACGTTGGTCAGACTCCTTGCTGTACGCTGCAACATCCAAGACGCTTCTAGAGGAGCACTTACCTCCCCCACCCCTCCACTGGACTTCCATGGCCCAAGTTATAACTTCAACTCGCAGCTACGCTGAGGAACGGGTCATCAAGAACAAGATCAAGATGTATATATATCATTAATTTATATATGTTTGTCTCTATTCCCATCAATGGCAAATCCCCATAATACTTGTTTTATTTTGTTACATTTGTGCAGCATGATTATTCTCAAATGAATTTAGTTGACAATTACCAATCAATTCTGGAAAGAAAGACTAACGTCTGGTGAGGCAAAATTTACTGGACAAATCCCTCACCTTGACTTCCTTGTAGTTCCTACTGGAAACGGTTTTATTTCTTTGCAGTCTGGCTAATAATGTGAGGGATCGACGTAATCCTCGTAGTAGTGAGCGACAAGCAGATGAAGCAAAGCATAGCACAACTGCCTGCAAGATCCCGGTCCCCCATCATCAGCACGCTCGGGATGTAAGGAAAGCTAATGTAACCTGCCACTTAGCGTCCTTTTCAAGACGCACAAAAGAGTAACCAACTTATTGTGTTCATTCGTTAACAAACAACAACGAATCCATTCTACTTACCAGCAATGTGAATTATGTAAGATTGAACACTGGTACCATTAGCACCATAATCTCCAGTGCAATTAACATATGTTTTATGATCATCGACTTGACATACAAATTCCAAAATGTTCAAGTAGTGTGTGGTGTCCTGTAAAATTAATTAAAAGTTGTACGTATTAACCAGGATGGCAAAAAGACAAGCGAACAAGAAGAAAGACTGCTAACATTGTTAGTGTTGTGTTACCTCTTCTTCTTCTTCGATCAACTGATCCTATGCTTCTAGCCGGTGAGATTCACGAAGGAGACTGTACATTTCTGGTCTTGGACTGTCCCTCAGAGCTTTCTGAACATGGTCACTCCACCGAGCCAGACTGCTTCTCTTTGGTGTTGTGTTACCATTGTATTATCTGACAAGAATATGTATTTTTAATGTCTGAGCACTTCTCATCAAAGTGAAATTATGTTTGCACCTTTTCTCATTTATCGTCATCATATGCCCAACCTTGTGGCATCGTGGTGGTGAAAATAAACTCATTTCACAACTTTCTGTCCATTCTGCATTTAAAAATGTTTACGGTCTTTATTTTTCAAATCCAAGTTGTCATGCCATTCTATATATTTAATTTGTGTCGTCATGCACCTCTCTTCAGTTCAGTTCAGTTCATCCCGTAACCCATCAGGTCGTTGGGGCACACATGAAGACATGAAAATCCCACGCCAACCCTCTCTGTCTGTCGCCGCCTGACATATCTCACCGGGACGAAGGCCTGACCACTCAGTGATGTTGTCTACCCATCTCTTACTTGGACGACCTCGCCCCCTTTGTCCCAGTACGGACCCAAAGAGTGTCTAGTTGGTAATTCCGTTGGACCTCCCGACGTGCCCGTACCAGGTTATCTTTCGTCTTTTGATAGCTGTGAACAGATCTTCAAAAGGACCAATAGCGTCTTCAACTCTCAACTTCAACTCTCAACTTCAACTCTCAACTTCAACTTCAACTCTCAACTTCAACTCTCAACTTTAACTCTCAACTTCAACTCTCAACTTCAACTCTCAACTTCAACTCTCAACTTCAACTCTCAACTTCAACTTCAACTCTCAACTTCAACTCTCAACTTTAACTCTCAACTTCAACTCTCAACTTCAACTCTCAACTTCAACTCTCAACTTCAACTCTCAACTTTAACTCTCAACTTCAACTCTCAACTTTAACTCTCAACTTCAACTCTCAACTTCAACTCTCAACTCTCAACTTCAACTCTCAACTTCAACTCTCAACTTCAACTCTCAACTTCAACTCTCAACTTCAACTCTCAACTTCAACTCTCAACTTCAACTCTCAACTTCAACTCTCAACTTCAACTCTCAACTTCAACTCTCAACTTCAACTCTCAACTTCAACTCTCAACTCTCAACTTCAACTCTCAACTTCAACTCTCAACTTCAACTCTCAACTTCAACTCTCAACTTCAACTCTCAACTTCAACTCTCAACTTCAACTCTCAACTTCAACTCTCAACTTCAACTCTCAACTTCAACTCTCAACTCTCAACTTCAACTCTCAACTCTCAACTTCAACTCTCAACTCTCAACTTCAACTCTCAACTTCAACTCTCAACTTCAACTCTCAACTCTCAACTTCAACTCTCAACTTCAACTCTCAACTTCAACTCTCAACTTCAACTCTCAACTTCAACTCTCAACTTCAACTCTCAACTCTCAACTTCAACTCTCAACTCTCAACTTCAACTCTCAACTTCAACTCTCAACTCTCAACTTCAACTCTCAACTTCAACTCTCAACTTCAACTCTCAACTCTCAACTTCAACTCTCAACTTCAACTCTCAACTCTCAACTTCAACTCTCAACTCTCAACTTCAACTCTCAACTCTCAACTTCAACTCTCAACTCTCAACTCTCAACTCTCAACTCTCAACTTCAACTCTCAACTTCAACTCTCAACTCTCAACTTCAACTCTCAACTCTCAACTCTCAACTTCAACTCTCAACTTCAACTCTCAACTTCAACTCTCAACTCTCAACTCTCAACTTCAACTCTTAACTTCAACTCTCAACTTCAACTCTCAACTCTCAACTTTAACTCTCAACTCTCAACTCTATTCGTGACACGATCTTTAAATGTAACATTTAGGAGTGTTCTATAGCACCTCATTTCCATTGCATGTATTCTGCCCTGGATATCTGCTGTAATGGTCCAAGTCTCGCAGGCATACAGAAATATTGATAGCACCAAAGAGCGCATTAGTCTAACTTTTATGCCGAGGGCGAGCCGCTTGTCTTGCGTTATAGGTTTCAGCCGAGTTAGCGTCGCTGTTGTTTGTCCTATGCTTGCAATTACCTCTGGGTTCGATCCCTCTTCACTGATCAATGATCCCAGATATTTGAAACGTTTTACCACCTCAAGTTCCTGCCCATTTGCCTCTATTACAGATTTAAACCCTGCTACGTTATTGGTCATCAGCTTTGTTTTATCTGCATTTATTTCCATAGGGCCGTTCTATCCAATCTACCAATCAACTCCTGGAGTTCCCTTTCTGTGCCTGCCAATACATCAATATCATCAGCAGTTCGGAAGTTTGTGATAAGACTGTCACCTATTTTAACAGTGCCAACATGTTCTTTTAAGGTCGTCTCCATTATTCTCTCCAAGAATAAATTGAAGAGTGTTGTGGAGAGTATACATCCCTGTCTCACAACAACCGTCGTACGGAACCAATCGCCTAGCGTTCCCTCTACCGAGACTGCGCTTGTCGGATACTCATAAAGGTTTGCAATTACCCTCACAATATCACTGTTGAACTTATAATGCTTCATTGTTAACCATAGCGTCGCATGCCACACTCTGTAAAACGCCTTTCTTAAGTCAATGAAGGCATGGTAGAGTTGTTGTTGACACTCTTGAGTACTTCTCATTCATTAGCCGAAGGTTAAATATCTGCTCGATGGTACTCCTTCCCGTTCGAAAGACCGCTTGTTCTTCGGCAATGATATTCTCTGCCTGTGGTTTCAGTCTGTTAAGTATTATTCTCAAGAGAACTTTACTTGGATGACTTATCAGACTGATTGTTCGATAGTTCTGACACATATTTAGGTTTCCTGATTTAGGCAGTGGTAAAATGACTGATTTTGTCCAGCAGGAGGGCCACTCTCCTGTCTGCTAAATTCTGTTGCAGATGTAAGTCAGGGTATCAATTGTTGCCTCACCTCCCACTTGTAGGAGCTCTGCTGGGATATTATCCACACCTACAGCCTTCCCTCTCTTCAGCATTTTCACGGCTTCATATACTTCTTCCCTTGTTATCCTTTGATTTTCCTCTATCAGACTCACTTCAGGAGACATTGCATTTCTGGAGTGACCTCGACCTTCATGCTTATATAGTTCCGAACAGTACTCTGTCCAGCGCTCAGGAATATCTTGAGTTTCTGTGAGACATTTCCAACTCTTGTTCTCAATCGTTGTATTTCGACTTTGTACAGGCCTTACTAAGTCCTTGACTAATGTATATGCCCCCTTGGCATTTTTTCTTCCCAGATTTTGTTCGATATCTGCACACTGAGTCGTTATCCATTCCACCTTGGCCGGTTTCATCTTGGCCTTTATGTTTCCATTTATCTCTCTATATTGCTGAATCCCATCTAGTGTTTTCTTCGCTTTATTCATTTGTCGTCTCTTGTCACATAAATCCAGTATTTCACTCGTGATCCATGCTTTCTTCTTAATCCTGCAGCTACCTAGAACCTCAGATGCCGGGGAGATTAGTGCCGAATTTAGGGCTTCATTTATCGTCTCAACATCTGCCTTCTCGTTAAGAACCAAGAGAGGTGCGAATCTTCCCCCCATCACCGCTCCAAAGGTCTCCACTATATCCGGGTACTTCAACTTCTCTAAGTCAAATCTCAGTCTAGTTATCTCTCTTTTCAGAATTTTCTTTAATCTGAGATGCATGGTCATCAGCACTAAGTCGTGGTCGCTCCCTATATCGGCCCCTGTGAAACTTCTTGTCCGGGCGCTATTGACGCTAGATCTGAATCTCCTTTGGACCAGAATATAGTCTATTTGACTATGAAGCGTACCATTTGGTCTGTGCCACGTCCACCGTCTCTCTTGCTGTTAACTTAACTTAACGTCTTTATACTGGTTTAGAAGACCCTGCAGAGTCTGTATACAACCAGTTACATTTACATCACCTTGCTCTAAAAGCTATGCGCATCCAGTTTATTCTTAAATGCATTAGGTTTTAAATGTGTTTATTCTTAATTGTTCAAATACAAAAACAATTCATGGTCATATATATATATATCCATTCAAACCTCCTTGTACTCGCCTTTTCATTCAAAAGTAACAAGAATGTAATGTAACATATAGTTTCAATATGCTTTTCTTTCTTTTTTTTTCAACAAGGATTATACATTATATACAGTCCAAAATGCCCTTTTTGGCATTTAAATATATTACAATATATACAAGTTTATATACACGACCACACACACAGATACACTCCTACACACACGCACGCACCCATACAGCCACACGAACCGAAATTTCTAAAGATTTCAAAGGTGTTTCGGTAATATTAAAGTTTGTGTTTCTGCGCAAATATGTTGGTGAATATTTGTGTAGTGTAGATTCTCTGTTGATAAACTGCTTTGTTTCTACATATCCATATTAGGTGTCTGAAATCTGCGAGTAAAGTTAGTAGTCTATTCTGCGTGTTTCTGTCTGTTTTGGGAATGGTATTTAGCATGATTGCTCTGTACATGTTTACTTTAATTTGTGTGTGTTTATTTATTGTTTGTCTGAGTGTTGTTAAAGTTTCTGATATGATACTGTATTCATAAAATAGATGATCTTCTGTTTCTTGAATGTTCTGTCTGCATATTGGCATGCTTGTTTTTGACATGTGTGCTTTTTTGTATAGCATTGGTGTTTCACTAAATAAAAGTCTGTATGTTGTTTCTTTAGTTTTTGGTGCTATTTTTAATGCATGTAGACCAGTGAAAATATTTGAATAGTCTGTCATAAAAAAATTATATCCTCTTTTTATTCTATTTGTAAGTGGGGGTTCTTGGGTTTGCACTAACATTTTATAAATAGTTTTAGTCTCTTGCTTAAATAAATGTTCATTATTTTTGGATATGTCTAAGGCATTCTTTATAATAGGGGGGTAAATTTTAAAAAAGTGTGGCATATTATTGTTAAGTTAACAGAATTTAATATTTCTGAGTCCCACATAGTAGTGCGGTAGTGGGTACTCAGTTGGATTTGCGATTATTTGACCAATAAATTTAATTCTAAGGGCTTTAATTTTTGTTTTTATATCTTGTAGGGAGATCCCGCCTCGATATTTTTCCTGTATTAGTGTTTTAGTTTGAATGCTATGTATAGTAAATCTAAAAATGAAATTTCTAATGAGGGCATTTATTTCTTTAATGGTCTTTATTGGGGGGCTAAAGATGTTTGATATATGTATTAGTTTGGGTATAATAAAGGTGTTTATTATTACGCTTTTGCCAAATATTGTTGTAGTTTTGCATTTATATTTCTCTAATTTATTTTTAATGTGTTCTTTACTTTTCTCCACATTTCTTTATTTTTGTTCATAGGATTTGCCTGGAAGTCAATTCCCTATATTTTGAGCTTATTTTCTTGCACTAATTTCAAGGGGAAGTCTGTTTTAAATTTCCATTTGCCTATTCCCATAATTTTAGATTTTAATATATTTATTTTAGTGCCACTTTGTTTCCCAAATATTTCAAATGTATTTAAAATATTTTGTATTGATGTATAATTTGTTGGGAAAAATACGGTGTCGTCTGCTTATGCTATTAATTTTTTCTCTCTTATTCCTGGTACGTGTGTTCCGTTAATTGTTGTGTCTTGTCTGATTTGTTCTAATATTGGCTCTAACACTAATACATATAATAAAGGGGATAAAGGGCAACCTTGTCTAACTGATCTTGTTAAGTGTATGCTGTCTGTAAGTGTGTGGTTTATTAACAGTCTACTTTCTGGCTTTTTATATAGAATTTTAACCCAACTTGTAAAATAAATCCTGTGTTGTTTTTCTCTAGTGTTTTATGCATATATTCGTGTGATACTCTATCAAATGCTTTGTCTTGATCTATTGATACAATTGCTGTCTGTGTGTCTTTTTCGTGCGTGTATTGAATTATGTCTCTTAAAAAGTGAGCATGTTTAATGACGTTTCAATTTTGTACACTACACTGCTGATCTTCGTTAATTAGGTTTTTCATAAAAGGTTTAATTTTTATCGTAAGAGCTTTTGTTAATATTTTGTAGTCTGTGTTTAGAAGTGATATTGGTCGATAATTTTGTATTCCTTTTTTTGTCTGTGTCTGGTTTGTGAATTAAAGTTACGTACGATTGGTTTAAGCTATTTTAGAGTTCACCTTTCTCGAAGGCCTCGGTGTAAGACCTTGAGAAGGAGTGGGCTCAACACGTTGAAAAACGTGGAGTAAAACTCAGCAGTCAGGCCATCAGGGCCAGGACTTTTGTCCTTTTGAAAGGAAAGGAGAGCAGCTTGTAAATCTGTTATTGTTAAAGGTTCATTTATTGCTTGTTTGTCCTGCTCATTCAAGCGCTTTGTGAAGGTCTCACAATCCTCACGTGTACTTGTTGGGGTGCTCTCTGCTGAGTACAGTTTAGCGAAGAAAAGTCTAAACGCTTGACCTATTTCCTTTGTCTCTGTACAAATATTTCCTCCCTCGTCTTTTATTCCGTGTATCTGTCTATTCCTTTGTATGTTTTGTTCTACTGCTAAATATTGTTTACTGGGTGTTTCTTGTGTTATAGAGTTTAATTTTGTCCTTAATTGTGCCCCTTGTATCCTGTGATTTTCAATTTTGTCTAACTATTTCTTGCAGTAAATGAATTACGGGGGCGTTTTTGTCTATTTGTTCAGTTAGTCTAATGGCTTCTTCTATAATTTGTTAATTTCTTCTTATATTTTTATAAATAATTTTTGATATTGTTTGTGTTCTTTCTTTAATTGTTCTTTTTAATAAATTCCAATATTCTGCTAAATTTTCAGTTGGTGTGGTCTGTACATAATCTTGAATTAAATTAGTTACATTTTAAACAAAATTTTAATTTTTAAGTAGAGAGTTTTTAAATTTCCAATGTACAGACTCGGTGTAAATTGTGTTTGTGTGTGTTGAGTTTATCTACTGCTTTGTTGTCTGTAAATGTTCTTGTGTCTAAATGACGTATTTTGTTTATTATATAGTTTTCATGTGCATAGAATCTATCTAATCTATCTGATGTGCCATGCTTATGTGTTTTGTCTGTGTGTGTTGTCTCCTTGCCCTCTGGATATTTTCGTCTGTATGTATCTAATAGGGCATGTCGTTTGTTTTCCTTGTTTTAATTGTCACATGTGTTGTGTCTAAAGGGTTGAATATGCAATTGAAATCCCCACCCATTATGATTTTATGTTTTTTGTGTTGTTGACTTAATGTGTTTAAAAGATTGTTATAAAAAGTATACTGCTGTGTCTTAGTTGTGGGGGCATATATATTAACTAGTGTGTTTGTGTCATTACCATTAAATTTGTTTTTAACTTGTATTATTTTAACTCTACCCTCCGTGTCTCTATGGTTATGTGTCATTTCCCAACTTTCTGATGTCTGTAAAATAGCTAGCTACTCCTGTCTGTGTCCCTAAACTAAACTATGCATGAGCTATTCCTAATTTTGCTGTGAGTAAGCGTGCATGCATGTCGTGGTCTATGTGTGTTTCTTGTAAAAAGATGAAATCTGCTTTGTGTCTATGCATTAGAGTTGTTATGTGTTGTAGTTTGTACCTTAGGCCTCTGATGTTTAGAGATATGATGTGTAGTTTACTTGTTGAGGCCATGCGGTATGTGTGTATTGGTGTGTTGTGTTGCATAATCTGAGATAAATTTTATGAGGTTTCACAGTCAAACATATTCATACCTATATTTCTTGCTTGTAATTCAATATGACCTGTACAGTTTCTTTCAAGCGACGATCTATCTTTCTTTCTATACCTTTCAAACTGAACAGACATAAAGAGGCATTCATACCTAGGACTATTCATACGGAAATTGAGCATACTCTCCTTCCCATGCACCCACTTACATTCGAGTAATATAGTTTTGGGGATAAAGAAGGGGGACATGAAATATTGTGGAGGAGGGAAAGGATCTTTTCTATTGAAATATATACTAAGGCAGAGAAAGCGGAAGTTAGGGAGTAGAGTGGTTGGGGAACAATACATGATATAGAGAGGATAGAAGATATAAGGTTCAAACATCAAAACACGTACCTTGGAAGGAGAAACAGAAATCATTCACTCGAACTGAAATATCACACTTCGTAATGTTTAACTATTTGTAAAGCTGAATGTTCTGTCGCTGAATATATATACTTAAAACAAGTAGTCTTCCATTTTAAGTTCATCATCTGCAATGTCCATGATTAACTGGAGGCTGTTTTCTGCGTCTTCGGCGTCTGTCATGGTGTTCCAGGCTGGTCTGCTTTTGTCTGGAGTGGCTTCGTGTGTGCTGTTTGTTGTTATTTGTTGTGTTTTTGTGGTTAGAATGTTTATGGGTTTCTGTGGGCTTGTCTTCTTGTAGTGTTGTGTCCTCTGCTGTTCCTCTTGGGTCTGTTTCTTTTGTGAGGTTTTTTGGTGGGGCTTCTTGTTTTCTGTTTCTTTTGTGGGGTTGTTTTGGTGGAGCTTCTTGTTTTCTGTTTCTGTTGTGAGGTTGTTTTGGTGGAGCTTCTTGTTTTCTGTTTCTGTTGTGAGGTTGTTTTGGTGGAGCTTCTTGTTTTCTGTTTCTGTTGTGAGGTTGTTTTGGTGGAGCTTCTTGTTTTCTGTTTCTGTTGTGAGGTTGTTTTGGTGGAGCTTCTTGTTTTCTGTTTCTGTTGTGAGGTTGTTTTGGTGGAGCTTCTTGTTTTCTGTTTCTGTTGTGAGGTTGTTTTGGTGGAGCTTCTTGTTTTCTGTTTCTGTTGTGAGGTTGTTTTGGTGGAGCTTCTTGTTTTCTGTTTCTGTTGTGAGGTTGTTTTGGTGGAGCTTCTTGTCTTCTGTTTCTGTTGTGAGGTTGTTTTGGTGGAGCTTCTTGTCTTCTGTTTCTGTTGTGAGGTTGTTTTGGTGGAGCTTCTTGTTTTCTGTTTCTGTTGTGAGGTTGTTTTGGTGGAGCTTCTTGTTTTCTGTTTCTGTTGTGAGGTTGTTTTGGTGGAGCTTCTTGTTTTCTGTTTCTGTTGTGAGGTTGTTTTGGTGGAGCTTCTTGTTTTCTGTTTCTGTTGTGAGGTTGTTTTGGTGGAGCTTCTTGTTTTCTGTTTCTGTTGTGAGGTTGTTTTGGTGGAGCTTCTTGTTTTCTGTTTCTGTTGTGAGGTTGTTTTGGTGGAGCTTCTTGTTTTCTGTTTCTGTTGTGAGGTTGTTTTGGTGGAGCTTCTTGTTTTCTGTTTCTGTTGTGAGGTTGTTTTGGTGGAGCTTCTTGTTTTCTGTTTCTGTTGTGAGGTTGTTTTGGTGGGGCTTCTTGTTTTCTGTTTCTGTTGTGAGGTTGTTTTGGTGGGGCTTCTTGTTTTCTGTTTCTGCGGGGTCCCATTGTTGCTATTTTGTGTGATATTTTTCCGTTTTCTTTGGTGTTCAACGAGTGTGAACCCGTCTTCTGTTGTTGTTGATGATGGAGCGGGTTCTTGTGATGCTGCTGGTGCTGGTGTTGGGGGTGCTGGCGTCGGTGGTGTTGGCGTTGGTGGTGTTAATGTATGTTCTGTGTTAGATTTGCCGGCTGTCTGGTTTCTATTTTTCTGTGATACTGGCTCGACAAATGTGAGGTTTCCCTACAGAAATCGAATGGGGTTTTTCTCCCCGTCAGCGTCACCCACATCTTCCAAGTGGCGTTGAACTCGCCGGTTAAATTTGCATGTACATAATGCGAGATCGGTTTCTTTGGAGGTTTGTATTTGAAGTCCCATTTGTCCAAGCAATTTTTTGCTTGGTAACTATAGCTTCAGCATCTCCTGTAGCTGCAACTACAATCTTCTTAATGGCTTTTTCTTTGGCCATTGCGGTGGGGGGGGGGGGGGGCAATGGATAACACCTTTAGATTTAACTTTATCCTCATGTTCGATGAAGACTGAAATTTTGGGGTTGTCCCATTCGATGGATATGTTTTCTAGTCTAGCGTAGTGCATGATGTGGGCCGTTTGGTTGAGGGTGGCGAAGAAGACCTTGGGATCGGCAAATCTCCCAACGCAAACCACCCCGTTTGGGCCCACACCGGCTGGTCCAGCTAGTATACTGTATATCAGCGAATATGAGGTTATAAATGCTCGAGATCCGGAGACCGTGATTATCAATGTTCCTTGTTTATGAATCGCGCTATTCTGTACGAACTCATCTGCCATCTTAGTAAAATAAAATTGTAACACTACACTCACGAACAAAGAGAAAAAACTAAACCAATTATGAAGAAAACACAGTGTCGCACAGCTCTGTAGAGAGAAAACACGTCTACCCCCGCCTCCACTACCTCCCCTGGCAATGCATTCCAAGCAGACAACACTCTCTGACTAAAAAAATATTTCCTAATATCTAACCTGGACCTCTATTTAGTCAGCTTGTAGCTATTCCCTCGTGTTATTGTGGGTAGCTGTATTTAAAAAAAAACTTGTTATAGTCTAATTTATCCATTCCTCTGATCATCTTATAAACCTGTAATAAGTTATCACGAATTCTTCTCTCTTCGAGACACTGTAGGCCGGTTTTTCTGAGTCGGTCCTCATAACTGTAATTCTGGAATCCCACTATCATCTTTGTCGCCCTTTTTTGTATTCTTTCCAGCATGTTTATGTCCCCTCTATGATAAGGACTCCACACCTGTACACAGTACTCCAATCTAGGTCTAACTAATGCTTTATACAGTTTGACTATCACTTCCTTGCTCCTATGTTTAAGTTTCTTTTTATCATACCTAACATTGCATTTACCTTTTTCACTGCTACCTTAACTTGCTCCCTCACCTTTCCTGTATGATCTATTATAACCCCTAGGTCCCTTTCCTTATCTATCTTTCTAATATTGTTTTCTCCCATTCTGTAATTATGTTCCATATTGGTTCTACCGATGTGGAAGACTGTTCATTTATCCACATTAAACTCCATTTGCCAGCTTACAGGCCATTCTCGAATTGTATCTAAATCCGACATCAATATATCCCCTTCCGCTTTAGATGAGACACTACTGCATAGTTTTGTGTTATCAGCAAATTTTGCAATCATGGATCCTATATCAATGTCCAAATCATTTATATATATCAAGAACAAAATTGGTCCCAAAACCGAGCCCTGTAGCACACCACTTTTCACTTCACACCACTCAGAGTACTCCTTATTTATGCCCACCATCTGCCTTCTTCCCGTTAACCAATTTTCAATCCATTTGGCAACTTCCCCACCTATTCCATGTGATTTTAACTTTCGAAATAATCTTTGATGAGGTACTCTATCAAAGGCCTTTGCAAAGTCTAGATAAATAACGTCCACTGGCTCCCCTTTATCTATGATTTTAGTAACCTCCTCCATGAATTCTAATAGATTTGTTAAGCAAGATCTCTCTCTAGTAAACCCATGCTGACTATTTCTAATTAGATGAAATTTGTCTAAATGCATTACAATGTTTTCTTTGATTATTGACTCTAACAATTTACAGACTAAGCTCGTTAAACTCACCGGTTTATAATTTGCTGGATCTGATTTTTTGCCTTTTTTGAATAAGGGGATCACTCCTGCATCTTTCCAATCCCGTGGAACAATCCATTTTGTAAGTGATTGAGAACATAATATAGCCAATGGTTTTGCTAGTTGGTCTCTAATTTCATACAGCAATTTGGATGAATACCATCTTGACCTGGACATTTATTCACTTTCAACCCCTCCAATTTTTTAAAAACCATTTCCTCTGTAATACAGATTGATCGTAATCCCGCTGTATCCATGTCTCTTTGAAAAATATCTATAGGATCTGGGATCTCGGAGCAGTCCTCTTTTGTGTAGACTGTGCCAAAGTACTGATTGAGTAGATTAGCTGCCTCCCTATTCTCACTTATTATTTTCCCTGTACTGTCTATGAGAGGGCCTAGTTTGTCTTTCGTTCTTTCTTTATTTCTAACACAAGAGAAGAAGCTTTTACTGTCAGTCTTGATCCTCTGAGCAAGTTTTTTTTCGAAGTCTATTTTTGCTGTTTTATTCACTTTCTGAGATTTGTTCTGCTTGTCCAAATATTTTAAATATGTTTCTTTTGATTTACCTGCCTCTATATATTTTTCCATGCTTTATTTTTTGCTCTTCTACATTTCACTACAAATCTAGTTATCCACTTTTTACGCTTGGGGTTTACCTCCCTACATGGAACACATTTCTCTTTTAGCGTTTCTAGAACTGTTTTAAATTTCTACCACTTCTGTTCAACGTCTGTTCCTACGACAATATCTTTCCAGATTATGTGGTTTGCTGCCTCTTTCATCCTCTTAACATCTGCCTTAGAGTAGTCGTATGTTCGCGTGTTTATGTTTACTTCTTTCCCTGCAATAAGATCCCAACGGATGATTTGATGGTCACTTGAGCCAAACAGATCCCCAACAGTAACGTTTTCAATCATATTTTCCTTTGTAGTAAAAACTAGGTCGAGTATGTTTTTGCCTCTGTTGGCTGCTTCTACATGCACTTAACAAAAGGTTTTGACTCTACAAGTGCTTCTGCCATATCCCATTTTATTACTGGAAAGATGAAATTTTCCATTAATAATAATTTCCCTTCACTTGCCTTTGCTATGCTAATAATCAACTCCTCATCTTCCTCTTTTTGACTTGATGGTCATCTATAGCACACTCCAATCACTATTTTTTCACTCCCCACTTTCTATTTCTCCCCATGCACTTTCATTTTTGTTACCACATGATAAATCATCTTTGATCGTTATATTAACAGAATTTATACAGTATAATAAAACGCCACCTCCCTTAGTCTTGTCTCCAACTATTCTATCTTTCCTTAACATTGTATATCCCTCTATTTCAAGTTCACTATCTGCAAACTTCTCATATGTCCATGATTCTGTTAATTCTATTATATCTGGTTTTTCTTCTTCTACATACAGTTCCAATTCTTCTATTTTATTTACTATGCTTCTCACATTTGCATAAAAACATTTTAGTTTGTAATGTTGTTGGTTTTCCTCTTTTTGCTTCTGCTTTATCATTTTAGTATTTGCTTTTCCACAACTTATTTCACACTTCCCTGACCCCAACTCTCCCCTTTGACTACATCCTCTATAGCACCCTATTGTATGCCTATCTTTAGTCTCATACTTCATAGGCCTTACTAGTTTAAATTTCGAATACAATGATTAAACATATACTTTGCTACAACATGCTGTCCTATCTCATTTAGATGTAAACCTCCCCTAACATTTTACTTTTGTCTACTTTCACATCAATAAATTCCATCCCCGTGTCTGCGCACATTACCTGTAACCTAAGGTTGATACCTATTATTTTGCTATCTAGATAGTCTGACCCATCTGCTCTATCTAAAATGCCCATCATTGTGACCTTTCTAAACTTTTTTTCCTCAAGTGTTCCTATAAGACTTTTATATTTATCCATAATTATTTCTGTACCATCTCTCTTTACATTATTAGTTCCTGCCAATACCACAACACGACTGTTTCCTTTGTCATCTATCCTCTTTATTCTCCCCTCTATATCCTCTATTTTTGCTCCCTCAATATCCATTCTTTCAAACATGTTATGTTGTTTAGACAAACATTGTTGATAATTCATGTCTACACGTTGCAACATTTCTTAATATATATGAAATGAATTATACTATCTCATTATTTGATTTGAATTTAGTCAAATTTACAGCCTATATTTTTGTAAAATACTTTGATTTGATGTCTTATCTGTATTATGTTACCTTATATTCTCACTAAGGACAATATTTGTGTTGCTGTAAATGTTATTATTTGTATCTTCACTGTCAAATTTAGAGAAACAATGTGCGAGTCTACGCTTCCGTCTAGGTCAGGTTAAATATACAGACAGCTATGGAAGTCAAAGAGCGAATTAACAGAATGGAACGGGATCATCTCAACAAACTCCTTCCGAATAATTGACATCCAAAAAGCAGAATCAAACAAAAGTTTGTACTTAGCCATGTCAAAAAAAATCAAAGACATATACCATCTCCCACAAAGAATAGTAACAGAGAGTAGTAAATATGGTACCTCAAAAAGCATTTCTTAAAACACCAGAAATGCAAGCAAAATGAATAAATGAATCAATCAGAATTTCAGATCCAAGTACTCCCATTTGAGCAGCTCAAAGAACCATTGATGTCTACATCAAATGAATGAATACATTTATATGCTAATGAATGTTCATTTAGAGCCACCATCAAAGCAAGGTATGGCATTCATATAAAATACCCGTATGGATCCCCTGATGAGCTGTTTGTTGCTTGCGGGGTGGTTTGCTTTAAATATGAAGCTGAAGTCACTTGAAGCCGCTTTGTACCATCCAGGGATAGTTGTTGTCTTTCCTTCAAAGTCTCAAAAACACTGTTATTTTCACAGATTCAATGTTTTTCAAGCAAAAAAAGTTGCTGGTCATTGTAGACCTGATCAAAACATCTCTAGACATTGACCCCCATTATCACTTCTAGAGTTGTCAAAGTAGTTCTGCAGTGGATCCCTGTACACTCAAACACACCAGGCAATGACAAGGCAGACAGACTAGCAAAAGAGGGATCGAGGCAAGAATAGCCTCACAGCAACAACTTCAAAACAGCCAAACAGCTCAAAAAAACAGAAACAAAAACTTAGCTCAACAGATGGGCCGTGAAAAACACGGGAAGGAAGGTCTATAGACATATGACAACCCCCAAACTAACTCACAAGGGAAGATCAGACTGAGAACCCAGATCTTCCATTTAAAAAGAACATAAATCAATCACAACACACTCTTGATGGAAGCTGTGTACACACTCATATGAAACCGTTGATTCTCACTTTTTGAGTGTTTAGCGCTCAACAATTTCTGGAAAATACTTCTTCCTCTGACGCCAGATAAATGGAACACTTTGTATGGTACTAGACAACAGCTGATATAAACGTGATTAGTATATAAGGGGCATAATTGGGGAGTAAAGTTGGGGAGCAAAGCCAATGAGCACTTCTGGATGCGAGGTGACGTGGCTTTACAATCTTTTGTTCGCGCAGGAAGGGAATCGATTTTTCTTTTTAATCTTTAGGTCATATATTTTAACAACACGAATAGGTCATATATTTTTAATTATTTGGTGCTTGGGATAAAAAGGTTTGGGGTTGTTTTTGTTGGTATTCATATCGTATAAGGCAGCAGGAACAGTACTCATCTCGGTGTTTCATTGTGAAATATAGGTGTGCCACATCGAGTTCTGTTTCCCTCAAAAACGAGTGAGCTAATTGGATTAATTGTTGATCCTAGTGACCAACATAAGGGAGACCATTTGTTCGCGCAGGTGGTGAATCGATTTTTTACACATCCGGTTTTCGAGCGCACGTGACGACTCGATTTATTTATTATTTTTGGGTCACATATTTTAGAGATACTTTTAAGTGTTTAGTTCATATAGTGGAGACAAAAAAGGGTAGGGAGATGGTTTACGGCTTGTTTTTTTCGGTGTTCATTTCACATAATGCGACATGAACAGTAACCATCTTCAAATTGGTGTTTAATGTATACAACAGATATACACTGAGTATAAGCTAAAACTACGTGTATATTTAATTGGGTACAGAAAACGATATAGAACTATATAGAATGGGTGGATGTTGTATTATGTGTTATGTATATGGTATAAGGTGTATTATGTATTAAAAACCTGTATTTTTCAACAAACATAACAGTCATATAAAGTTTTGATTGGTACATCTACCGGGAATGTGTTGGTCTCATATGGAGATTGAAGGTGCAATTGGTTTTACGGTGTCAGGCAAAGATAGGGGCACGGCGAGGCTACTGTCGCTGATGACGAGGCTGGTGGGGTGCATTTGCTGTAGCTTTTTTCCCAATCATGAGGTCAGAGGCAGATATGTTAGGAATGTTTTGGTCTCATGTGGATGGTCAAGGTACAGTTAGAGTTATGGTCAAGTGAGTTAGTACCGCTTGTAAAGATGTTGGTGGGTTGGAGTTATTGAATTTTCCGTTCTCATATCGCCTAACGCAATGAGTCATCTTGCGTATGGATACGGCTATGAGTTCAGAACGCAGAAGTTTGTATTTCATGACGAGTTATATTGTTTCATTGGAGTTGTAGTCCCAGGTGTAGAAAAAGTAAAGGGAACTAGTCAAGGGAATGTTAGGGAATGTTTTAGCCTTATATGAACAGACAAGGTACAGTTGACGTTAGTGTCGCTGATGACGATGTTTTTTGTTAAAGTGAATTTCAAACAGAAAATATACACTCAAAAGATAAAACTTATAGATCGACTTTACGCCTGTGAGTTCTTTTAAACAAGTCGGTAATAGAGTGTCTGACGCACGTTTATAAAGGATAGTACGAGCTTTATTAAATTATCAGTGAAACGATGAACTTGTTAGGTACCTTGGTTTATTGTAAGCCATAACAAAAAAACACGAATCATGGGATGGGACATCAAAATGAATAAATTGTCCCCGCTTTAAAAAAATAAATCGATTACAGCCGATTTTTTTAAAATCGAGATGGGTAAAAAAAAAATTAACTGGGTTCTACAGTTACAAATAGTTTTTTTTCGTTTACCAATATGCTAAATTACGTATGCTTCAATTATATTACGATTGTCTAAATAGGTTTGTATAAATATCCTACTTTCAGTTATGAAGGACTGATACAGATAGTGTATACCTCGTCCTAACCATACATGGTCTGTCGAACGACATTAGACCTCAATTGCAACACAAATTTTATAGAGTATACTATCAATGGTTTTCAGCCGGTCTACTCGAGGATCGATCCGTGTTTATTACTAGTGCGGGCAAGACATTAGTTGACTGTAAGAAATGCCATGAGAAACGATTATACGACAACCAAACACTCAATCTGCTTAACTTACAAATTGGCGGTGATGGGGAGGTCTTTTTATATTTTTCTTTTGTCCATTTTCAGAACTGACATTTCCTCGGGATATTACAAAACGTCTTTGCACTAATCTGACACGTGACCTGTGCACTGCTTGCCTTTGTTGCCAGGAGGAACATTCAACTCAATTTGCCCACTCTTGTTTTGAGTTAAACATTCGAAGCTCAGGTTAATGCTCATTTCCATTTCATGTTGCAACACAATCTGTCATTGAACAAGACGACTCGCTGTGTTTTGCAATACGAGCCCTAAAAACCCTTGACCTTATCTACACCAAAGACCATAATTCCAAATGGACCTTCAAGAACCATATAAATCAAAAACATTATCTATAGATGTGTCCAATAAACGTTATTTGACCGCCAGTTTGTTCAAATACTCAGGATTAATACAATACCACCCCATCATAAAACTCAACAACCGCAACCTACGAAAATTTTGACAAGGTACACTAGCTCCTTTACTATATCTGCTCCTAAGACCATGTCCAAGTGCACACACAACACTCATATCAGATCAAACCGACTTTGATCCGTCTTGAAAAGTGGCCTGCGTGCTCCTTGTCTTGGTCGTCAGGAGCATCAAGCCAACTAATACGCTCACTTGTGGGATTGAAACATTTGAGGACCTCGTTACGTCACATTTATTTTTCAAAATGAAACACAACTTCCTCTGAGATGAACTCAAAGCCTTATCCAAGATGACTCACTGCGTTAGGCGATATGGGAACGGAAAATTCAATAACCCCAATCCACCAACATCTTCATAAGCGACACTAACTCACTTGACTATAACTCCAACTGTACCTTGACCATCCATATTAAACCAAAACATTCCAAACATATCTATATCTGACCTAAAGATCGGGACTAAAAGCAACAACAAATGTACCTCACCAGCCTCGTTATCAGCGACACCAGCCCCCTTGCCCATATCTTAGCTTGACACCATAAAACCGATTGCACCTTCAATCTCCATATGAGACCAACACATTCCCGGTAGATGTGCCAATTAAAACTTTATATGACTGTTATGTTTGTTCAGAAGCAGAGATTTTTAATACCTAATACACCTTATATCATATATCTAATACACATAATACAACTTCCACCCATTCTATATCGTTTTCTGTACCCAATTAAATATACACGTAGTTTTAGCTTTTACTCAGTGTATATCTGTTGTAAACATGAAATACCAATTTGAAGATGAGTCCTGTTCCTGTTGCATTATGTGAAATGAACACAGAAAAACAACCAGTAAACCACCCTTCTACCCTTTTTTGTCCTTACCACATGAACCAAATACTTAACAATATCTCTGAAATATGTGACCACAAAATAATAAATAAATCGAGTCATACCGTGCGATCGAAAACTGGATGTGTGAAAAGTCGATTTGTCACCTGTCTGAACAAAAGGTCCTCCTTGAGTTGGTTACGAGGAGCAACAATCAAACGAATTAGCTCATTCGTGTGTGAGTGAAACAGAACTCGTTGTGTCACACCTATATTTCACAGTGATAGACCGACATGAGTACTGTTACTGCTGCCTTATACGATATGAATTCCAAAAAAACAACCCCTACCCCTTTTTGTCCCCAACACCAAACAATTAAAAATATCTGTCATATACGTGTTGTTAAAATATGTGACCCAAAGATTTTTTAAAAATTAATTAATGAAATAAAAATTGATTCACCAAGTCCGTGAACAAAAGGTTGTGAAGCTACGCCAACTCGCATCCAGAAGTGCTCATTATCTTTTCCCGACAATTTTACTTTCCAATTATGCTAGCTAAAGGGTGCCTTATATATTATTTACTTGCAGATACCAATAAATGGCGTTGGTCGGAAGGCCGTAAGCCCGGATACTGCTGGATTTGTAACAACAAGAGCATCAGTACAGCTTCAAGAAGAGCCACTGAAATCCACAAAAGATATACTAATTTTGAAATTGAAGATCTTAGAGATACCTTCTTAATCATAACATTGTAAGATTTTCTATTCATTATAGAGGACTTGTTTGTGAACGTTCTTTTAATATTTAGGAAGCTCACTTTATATTTTTTAAACCTGTTTAGTATTTGCTGCACTGTCACATGCTGACTTAGAAAAATAAATTTTTTACTGTTTATTGTAATTTCTTTGTAAGTACATGTCAGGTCAGGTCAGGTCATCCCGTAACCGGTGAGGTCGTTGGGGCACACATGAAGACATCCTCACAATGCCACGCCACCCTTCTCTGTCAGATGCCATTGCTTGTGACTCTTTTGGTCGGAGATTGATCCATTCTTTTATGTTGTCCTCCAATCTCTTTTTAGGACGGCCTCTTCGTCGTCTGTCTTTGCACCTTTCCATGGAGGATTGTATTTGCAAGACCATTTGATCTCGATATGTGACCGTGCCAAGCGAGTTTCCTTCTTTTGACAGTTGCCAAGAGGCTTTCGAAAGGCCCTATTGCTGTTGTAATTCTATCTCGTATTTCTCCATTTGTAACTCGATCTTTTTACGTGACGTTTGAAAGTCTTCGGAAACATCTCATCTCCAAGAACTGTATCCTTCGTTGAAGGTCAGCTGTAACTGTCCATGTTTCACACGCATAGAGGAATATTGACAGGACCAGTGTACGCATTAATCTGATTTTCGTGCATAGTGCTAACCGTTTATCTTGCGAGATTTTGTTAAGCCGTGCAAGCGCCGCTATTGTCTGTGCTATTCTGGCCAACACTTAACATTTTGATCCTTTATCACTGACAATCGACCCTAGATATTTAAAACGGTCAACCACTTCGAGTTCCTGGCAGTTAGCTTTTATCCTACCGTTGAAGCCTTTGGCGTTGTTGGTCATTAATTGTGTCTTTCCAGCGTTTATCTCCATACCATAGTCAAGAGCTGTTTCATCGAGTCTTCTGGCCCATTCCTAGAGTTCTGCTTCTGAACCCGCCAACATGTCGATTTCATCTGCAAAACGAAGGCTGGTAATCGTTCGGCCCCCTATCTTGACAGTGCCAAATTGACCTCCAAGTGCCTCACTCATAATTCCCTCAAGGAATATCTTGAAAAGAGTTCGAGGTAGTGTACACCCTTGACTCACACCACATGATGTGTGAAACCAGTCCCCTGGCCTCCCATTCACAAGAGCTGCGCTGGACGCCTTGTTATACAGGTGTTCAAGGACCGTTATAATATTTCCGTTGATATTATACATCCTCATGGTTGCCCATAGCGCTTCATGTCATACCCATCAAACGCCTTCTTAAAATCCACAAACACATTTTACAGTGTTTGCTGCTGTTCTAGATATTTCTCGCTTAGCAGCCTTATATTAAATATCTGTTCTGTAGTGCTTCTTCCCTTTCTGAACCCTGCTTGCTCCTCAACAATGATGTTCTCTGCTTAGGGTTTCAATCGGTCGAGGATTAATCTAAGCATGACCTTGCTAGGGTGGCTGATGAGGCTTATTGTTCTGTAATGTTGGCACAGCTTTAGGTTTCCAGACTTATGTAACGGTATAACTATTGATTTCGTCCATAAGTCCGGCCAGTTTCCTGTCGCCCATATTTTGTTACAGATGTGTGTCAGGCATTCCACCACTACCTCTCTACCTGCCTGTAAGATCTCTTCTGGTATATTGTCCACGCCGACCACCTTCCCTCTTCTCAATGTCTTTACCGCTGCAGTTACCTCTTCCTTCGTTATCAGTTGGTTATCCTCTATATTTGTTGGTGTTGTGGGGATTGTTTTCTCAGGTTCGCTTCGTCCTTCATAGCTATATAGCTCGGAACAGTACACTGTCCATCGTGCCAGTACGTCATTTTCCTCAATAAGTGAATAAGTTATATTGAGTGCATGTCAACAAAACTAGTCAAACATTTAGCTATAAAGTGATTAGTGAACATATTCTAGGACTCACCCTACACCCACACTGAAAAGGATATTAATATCCCCATCTACTGCATTTTCTCAAATGAATTAACGCGTCAGTGTGGAGTAATAACTGGAAATCACCTCAACTCCTTCCTCAAATGCCATATTTATATATATACACATCTTCAAAAATTTTCAAATTTGACATTAGCGCATCTTCTGTCACGGGCTCACTCCACAGGTTAAGATCCTCTGATCTAGGATCATCTAAAATTCTATCTACGATCATCACCAATTCTATCTAAGATAATCCCCAATTCTATGCTCATCCTCAATCCCATTGAGGATAATCCTTAATCGTATCTTAGTTCATCCTCAATCCCATTGAGGATAATCCTTAATCCTATCTAAGATCATCCTAATCCCATCTAGGATCATCCTTAATTCCACCCGCTATTCTGAAATACTTGAACATTTTACCGGTATTGTTCCAGGCGTTTCAGATTTGGCAATACGTGTTCCCTTTGGAAACCCTCCATCTTTGTCCCATCGCAATGGGAAGGTGGTTAGTACATTGGATGGATACTCCGTTGTGCAGTTAAGATTGACTACTGCACCGCTCTCAAATGTTAGATCTCCAAAGATCTCTGGTCTCCAAATCTGACCTGAAAAATTGTTTGAAAACACAAATAGTTGTAACTATATCAAAATTTCATGTGGATTGGCTGTTCTGATCCAAAATTACATAAATTGAATCTATTTGCACATCTGTAAATCTGAGTAGTTCTAGATAATTCATTTGTTCGTGTACATTGAATAATATGGAGTACATGAGCAACTTAGTATCAATATATAGAACTAGTAAAAGCTCTATGAGAATTACGAGGCGTGTTCAAATGAAACCGGACCAAACTGCAACAAATGAACACACGTACGATGCGCATGATAAAGTTCCTTCTAATGTAAAGAGCAAATACTAACCGTCAAGTTTGCAAAATGTCATTATCCTCCGACTCATAGTTTCCTCAGCAGACCAACGAAAACATGGATGGTATGATGCGAAAAGACAAAAACGATCCTAAAAACTACAGGCCCGTCAGTCTCCTTCTGTGTGGGGAAACTGATGGAAAGACTGATAAACAAAAGACTCATCTGGTATCTTGAGACCAACTCGCGACTCGCCTCAACTCAAACAGGATACACGCAGCACATAAGCACAGACGACCAATTAACATATCTAACACGGGACATAGAAAACGCCTTTCAAGAGAAAAAGAAAGTTCTAGCAATGTTCTTTGATCTTTCTCGCGCCTTTGAAACTGTCTGAAGAGACGGCCTGAAGCTGAAAATTCTCCAAGCCAGACTTACCAACAACCTGTTCTCGTGGATAAAGAGTTACCTCTTCCAAAGATCTGCTAGGGTGTTAAATTAAATAACTATACCAGCAGGTCAGTCAGACTGAGAGAGGGAGTGCCACAGAGAACTTTAACAGCGCCTACCCTCTTCTTGAAACGACACCACTAAGCCATTGGGCAACAACGGCTAAAACAAGCACTGGAAAACTAGCCCGAGTCCAAAATATGGATCTCAGAGTTACCCTTGGCGCATCGAAAAGCACTCCTATTACAGAGCCAGTGAAAACAGCAAACTTTGAGTCCCTCGAATTAAGAAAAAAATATAAGTCCCTTTCTCAGAATGAACAACTTAAGAGACAAACTGATCACCCTCTACACCAGAAGTTCAAAATGAGAACTAAAAACAAACTATTAAGGAAACGCTCCAACTATCTGGTCAGAGAAATCCACAGAAAACACACAGACATCATTGAAGCCGATATTGAAAAGTGCGAAGCACTTATTCCAGAACCATGGCTTCGGAGCCAAGGCCGGTCAAAAATAATCGTGCAGGTTGCAGGGGTAACGAAGAAAAACCAGCAGTCAGCAAAGGTACCATAATATCCGTGTTCTGCGGAAGTTCAAGAGACAGTACCTTTGCAACTCTTGAACACACGTGTAAACAGATGGATTGGCCCCGGTGAGCGATACAAGGGGAGGCACAGCAATCTACATCGCACACCCCAATGGCGACATAGAAAATCGCTCCATACCAGCAGGAGAAACCTGTACCAATTTCAGAGCTGAAGCAACAGCTATTCATACAGCAATCCATATTCTTATCAGCCAAGACACAACTACAAAGAAAACAATTATTCTTACAGATTCCAGGAGTGCACTCCAAGCAATCTCAAACCCCAAGCAAGATATACTCTTACACGAAATAAAAAACAACATTGGATTACTGTCCCAAAAAGAGACGTTGTCCTATAGTGGATCCCGGCAGCTGTGGGATCACTGGAAACGAGGAAGCAGATGAGCTCGCCAAAAGCTGGAAATGGCGGCATGCAGACCCGTCATCAACAGAGTTATAAAAAAGCAAAGATACTCATCAAACGATCCACGGGGACAGAATTGAGAAACCAGCGCAAAGAATACAAGCCAGAAAATTACAGCATAGGTAAATTTAGCAGAGATGGGCAGACAAAGATCGTCAGACTCCGAACGGGACATTGTAGACTCAAGGTCCATCTCCACAAAATAGGTCTCAGAGACTCTGCCAAGTGTGATTGTGGAGCACCCAAGCAAACACCAGAACATATCCTGCAAGATTTTTATATTTGTAGACAAAAGAGAGGCAGTCTGGCCCGAGGGAGCGACCATGCTCGAGAAGCTGTGAGGGACCGGTGAAGACCTAAAACGCACAGTCTCCTTCGTGAACCGTACCGGACTAGAAGCATAGCAACAGTTGATCGATGAGAAAGAAGGTGAACAATTATTTTTATTAGAGCGAGAAATGATGTATAATGGCGACGAATTATTCTTATTAGAGCGAGAAATGATGTATATTGGCGACGAATTATTCGTATTGCAGTGAGAAATGATGGATGTTGACTTTATGGACCTGTATGTGAACTACAAAAGACAGTGACGCTTATACAAGAGACACCATTGTAGATATCGACAATATTTTAAAGCAAACGAAAGAAGAAGAACAAGAAGGATGTTGGATAATGATATAAAGTAAAGGTCTTCCATTGCAGAATTATCTTGTGTATGAAGTATTAGATACTTCATTTTTTTATGGACTGACCAGTTCCTCTTTCTATTGTCTTTACATACCTGACAATAATTCGCGTACCAATTTACATCAGTGTAGATCAGATCGTGTTGAGGTCAGAGCCTTAACAAATACTACACACTCTAAATAATAGTATAAACTGGAAATTGTTCAACCTTCAAATAGAGCCAGGACACATGCTGCTGGTGGATAGGATGATTGGAAGAGTGTTATTATCAGCTGAAGCATATTTCGTCACCAAGAGGCAAACCGGATTAATGCATGTGTCATTAGTTTTCTGTGACATTTGGCTTGGCTGGCTTGCATTCGTTCGTTCTCAATCTCCCGCTACCAAATCCTGAAAGGGCTTATGTAGCAGAATGTAGTTCAGAGAACGGAATGGGTTGTGTCGTAGTTTACAGCTTGACTGCGATATTTGCACCTTTCGGTCCAGCACATCCGACTTCAGCAAGCATTTTTTTAATACCGGGTTAGCATTTCCTCTTCGATCCCTTCTCCTTAGTCAGTTTGCCCTGCTGCATCCAGTTATCCAGGATCACCACGTGGAGGTGTAGAAGGGTCTTCGCAGCTCTGTTTCGCCGGCCCTGACGCTAGCAGTCAGCTATGTGTCGCTGACCACTGCAGCTCATGCGCTGCTCAGCATCTTGATCCCTTCTGGACATTTGATAGGAACATAGCGATTGTGTGGACTTGACGATTGACAACTTAAATGCTGATTACCTTGTCCGTAATACTTATCATACACGTGGCATTTCATAGTCAAGGTGGCGCAAATGAATTTCCAGCAACGATTGACTAGATAGTTTTTCAGCTGACATTGGTGACATTTTTGTGACAAGCTTCTGTGGCGAGGGCACATCATCATAATTTGGCTAGATTATCTTCCCTGCCTCCTGTGGGTTCAGTATATCCAAATTAATCATAATGGGTCTGTCACTATGTGGGTGGCTTTGACTTTCACTCGGTGAAAACATTTTGTGAATATCTGGGATAGTATGTGGTGCCAAGAGTTTCCTGTGCCATATATTACAAACATAGAGATTTTGTCCTGGTCATCCAAACCTATTTGCGGCATGCAAAGAAGCTGAATCACTTTCACACACTTCGTCTCATGACGGTAATGAATGTCAAAGGGCAAGACAGAGTCCTGGGCACTGCTGTTCTCGAGAGAGCTGGTATTCCGAGCATTGGTACCATCATGATGCAATCACAGACTCGCTGGGCGGGTCATGTGGTTCGTATGCCAGACTATCGGTTGCCAAAAATAATCTTCTATGGCGAGATGCAGAATGGCGAACTCTCCCAAGGAAGCCAAAAAAGCGCTTTAAAGACACACTAAAAATGTCTTTAAAAGCCTTCAGCATAAACCTCGAAACATAGAAAATGCTGTAAAAGACCCTACAGCCCGGCGTACAGCTCTCTACAGAAGATCGGTGTCAAGTGAGGCTTCTAAAATAACTGCAGCGGAACAACAGAGAAAGGCCAGAAAAGCCCGTGAAATATTACAGTCTCGCGAAGCGAACTTTCCATGCCCTTACTGCCTGCGAGTATGCAGATCCCAAATCGGACTTGTCAGCCATCTCCGCACCCATCCACAACTTAGAAGTACAGTGTACTCGACTGGAGGGACTGGCTAAAATGAAATAGGAAAGGTCCTCATCACGCGTGACGGACGAACTATAATTGGATGTCACACCCTTCTGTCTTGTGGATACCTGTTTAATAGAAAGGCTTCCGGGATAAACCCTGCGGAAAAATTTGCATCATGTGCTACCTGCTGTCCTCTCCAGAATGTCTAGTAATGGCCAAATGTAGCTTAGGACAAGAGAGTGAGGTTGGCATATTGTTCAAATCTTCCTTACTTTCATCCAAATCATCACGAATATCACCCATTTCAGCTGACAGAACAAAAGGAAACGATTGGCCACACGGATGAATAGAGAGTCATCTTCATTTCACGTAATGCACGAACATCAATAGTGTACATGTGCTAAAACTGAGACACATACAATTGTATAACACACACACTCAAATACAGTGTCGTGGGAAGTGCACAAGAATAAAAGAAAGGATAGATAAAACAGAAGAAGCCTCATACTGAGTGGTCTCGAGGTAAGACGTCGGCTTCGAGTTTTGGAGGTCGCGGGTTCAAATCATGGTGGAGACCGGGACTTTATAGGATTTCCCCGGATCTCTGGGTAGTATAGATCGGACGACAGTATGCAGTGTCGCGCACGTTAAAAATCCCTCTGCAGTTCGGAATTTAAAAGAATAAGGCTTAATGGCCGCTGTCATGGCAAAATTCAAAATGATGTTAAAAATCTACCCAATCTATGACGGGATCTGTATCTGTGCTATGAAGTTCGTCCATTGTGCTGAGATTCTCCAAAAAAACATGACAAAGAACAGAGTACTTATTGGTTAAACCGTGTGAAATGAGGTTGATTCTTCTACTAAACTAGCCTCGTACAACACAAATCAAGATAAGCAGTACAGACACGGTAATGTATGGTGAGCAGTAATTAAAATTCTATGTTCTGATAGCAAAGACACGGATTTATTCATCTATATTAATATACTCCAGTTTATCTTGATGCAAATTTGTATATGCTTAACTGAGACTTAAAACAGGTATGCAAGGAAGATGACTAGACTTTATAAACTTTAAATTGAAGTCCCTAATACTTAATCCCTGACAGCAGTGTTTGCTATTGAACTATGTGAGCTTGCAATTTGTACACACCTTGTACTTATTAACTAGTCACTCCTCCTCATCATCATAGTGTGCCATGCCGACAGGTGAATTTCGTAATGATTCTCCAGATATTCCTCACCAAAAAAATATTTAACTATGTTTTGCCGCTAATCGTGTTAATACAAAGTTAAAAATCTCATTAATTTACTGTTTTTCATTCTTTTTTATATTATATATTTGATTGTGTTGTGGGCTTCAAAATACCTCTTCTGAAATGTCACCCCCAAAACGATAGTTGGTTTATTATATTTCATGTTACAAACTGTTATTTAACATTATCTCCCTCAGAAAACCATCGTTAGTTCTCTCATTATCGCTCACTCATTCGTTATATTTTTCATTTACCAGTTCCTTCTCGTTTTAACTCCTCCCCTCTATGATAACCCGTCTTTCACTCCATCTATTTCCACATCCGTCTGAATGAGTAGGTACACAAAATTTACAAATTTACAAAAACTGAAAAGCAATACTCACATGACACTGGAAGCACAGAGTTAAATAAGATCAAGAATTGTAACAGATATTGTATGACTGGAAGCACATAGGACCACCTCCTGTCGGTCTGCTTTCTTCTGTTTATCAGTATCGGTTTGTAGTGCACGTGTGAAGAGCAATGAGTAGAAGAGGATATTAAATTTGTCTTCCTGACCCATTGGGTGACAGCGTCTGTAGCTCGCATGACACTTTGATGACTCTTGCTCATTCTGAGACGTTTACAATTTAAGTTAGATAAGTATAAGTAAGTGAATAATTAAATCGTATGTGCTCAACATTCATTTAGAAATTGTGATTTAAATGTTGATTTAATTATATATATATATATATATATATATATATATATATATATATATATATATATATATATATATATATATGTAGCCATATTTATGGTTCTAAATGTTGTTTAAGCTGGGGGGGGGGGGTGGGGTTGAGAATGAACTCTTAACACCAACTAAATGCTCCCATGGGGTGCGTCTCATATCGGCTCTGACAACAAAGTCCATCTCCTGGTCTTCGCACGGCAGAACTGTTTTGACTAACAGGAGAAGCGCCAGATGGCGAGTCACTGGCGCCTTAAAACCAGAAGTTTCGGGCAGATGGGGTTCAAAAGCCTAAGAAGGCAGCTCACCTAGGAGAAAGAAAACTCTGATTTCAAATCATCTGAAGCCTTGCAGATTAGATACTGGCTTATCTTGTCGGGTTTTGTCCGATAATGCTGGTGAAACCTTTTTTCTGATTACTCTGAACGTTGGTCTGCATCTACCAAACCTGACAATCGACAATGTGCGAAGGAGCACACGCAAGAGGATGCAATGCCTTATCCTAGAGCTAGGTAAGACAACCTCAGCTGAGTGTTGTGGCAGGGCAGAGCAGGCTCTTATCCTTGGTTAATGGCTGGTCTGGGATTGAAGCCTCGACAGGTGAATAGATAGAGCATTGCTCTGCTGATCCGGCAGCTTTTGCAGCTTGCCTTGTTTCAAATGTATTGGTATTACTATGCCCTTGAAGTCAACAAGGCAGACCGAAAGAGGGTCCATACTGCAAGGCCAACACATGGTCTCTATATTTCTGCGCGGGCTTTGTGCCAATGGCACAATTACTATCGTCTGACAAGATGAAAAGAGTCAATCATATATGTAGCCTAGTCGACTTTGAGTTGACTGGCTAATACTGGAATTACACCACGCCGGGGTTAGAAATCACGGACAGACAGAAATAATCCGGGAGTGGTTCGTTCCTGGTACGACCACTCCACCAGTTGACGCAGCTGTAAATGGGTACGTGACGTAAGAGTTGGGTAGGGTGTAGAGAGCAAGAAAGTGAACTGGCTACCCCACCTTACATAGGCTGTGGCTAAGTCCATGAATAGGTATCTTCATCCCCGACAGCAACGTTTCTCATTGGATCCACATTTACATATATTTCTCACTTGATAAGATTAATCACAAGCTATATACGACTGCATCTCGAGCGATATCTCATATCATTGTTTAACCTCACGTTCTTCTTTTGCATCGCATAAACTTCTACATTCAGTGACAGTTGCGACTCGGTAATGAGCTATCATTGTATCACTAGTATGCACTAGTATACAGTCAAACTGTATAAAGTATTCGTTAAACCTAGTTTGGATTACTGTGTACAGGTGTGGAGTCCTTATCCTAGAGGAGATATAAACATGCTGGAAAGAATACAAAAAAAGAGCGACAAAGCTGATAGTGAAATTCCAGAATTATAGGTATGAGGAGAGACTCAGAAAAACCGGCTTACAATGTTTGGAAAAGAAAAGAATTTGAGGTGACTTAATACCGGTTCATAAGATAATCAAAGGAAATAGTAAACTAGACTATTACAAGTTGTTTTTTTTAAATACAACCACCGACAAGAACAAAGAGGGCATAGCTACAATTTAACTAAAGAAAGGTCCAGATTAGATATTAAGAAATGTATTTTTTAGTCAGAAAGTAGTTAATGCTTGGAATGCATTGCCACCGGAAGAAGTTGAGGCAGGGACAATTAATGCATATAAGAAAAGATTGGATGCACATACAATTTAGAGCAAAGGAAATTTTATGAAACTGGTTGTTAACGGACTCTGCATATTATTATAAACCAGTATAAAAAGGTTAAGTTCAGTTATAAATAACACGAAACCGCTGGTTCATCTTCTATAAAAATCCTGTTCAAACTGCTCGGCTAAATTATGTGTACTAATTATGGCTGCAGCAATAGTTCTAAGACAAGAATACACTTAGCCAAGCTATAGGGAAAGTCGACCAAACGAGAGACAACTAACACTGCTTTATTAAGACAAAAATACACTTAGCCAAGCTGTAAGGAAAGTCGACCAAACGAGAGACAACTAACACTGCTTTATTAAGACAAAAATACACTTAGCCAAGCTATAAGGAAAGTCGACCAAACGAGAGACAACTAACACTGCTTTATTAAAACAAGAATACACTTAGCCAAGCTGTAAGGAAAGTCGACCAAACGAGAGACAACTAACATTACTTTATTAAGACAAGAATACACTTAGCCAAGCTATAAGGAAAGTCGACCAAACGAGAGACAACTAACACTGCTTTATTAAGACAAGAATACACTTAGCCAAGCTATAAGGAAAGTCGACCAAACGAGAGACAACTAACACTGCTTTATTAAGACAAGAATACACTTAGCTAAGCTATAGGGAAAGTCGACCAAACGAGAGACAACTAAAACTGCTTTATTAAGACAAGAATACACTTAGCCAAGCTATAGGGAAAGTCGACCAAACGAGAGACAACTAACACTGCTTTATTAAGACAAGAATACACTTAGCCAAGCTATAGGGAAAGTCGACCAACGAGAGACAACTAACACTGCTTTATTAAGACAAGAATACACTTAGCCAAGCTATAGGGAAAGTCGACCAAACGAGAGACAACTAACACTGCTTTATTAAGACAAGAATACACTTAGCCAAGCTATAGGGAAAGTCGACCAAACGAGAGACAACTAACACTGCTTTATTAAGACAAAAATACACTTAGCCAAGCTATAGGGAAAGTCGACCAAACGAGAGACAACTAACACTGCTTTATTAAGACAAGAATACACTTAGCCAAGCTATAGGGAAAGTCGACCAAACGAGAGACAACTAACACTGCTTTATTAAGACAAGAATACACTTAGCCAAGCTATAAGGAAAGTCGACCAAACGAGAGACAACTAACACTGCTTTATTAAGACAAGAATACACTTAGCCAAGCTATAGGGAAAGTCGACCAAATGAGAGACAACTAACACTGCTTTATTAAGACAAGAATACACTTAGCCAAGCTGTAAGGAAAGTCGACCAAACGAGAGACAACTAACACTGCTTTATTAAGACAAGAATACACTTAGCCAAGCTATAAGGAAAGTCGACCAAACGAGAGACAACTAACACTGCTTTATTAAGACAAGAATACACTTAGCCAAGCTATAAGGAAAGTCGACCAAACGAGAGACAACTAACACTGCTTTATTAAGACAAGAATACACTTAGCCAAGCTATAGGGAAAGTCGACCAAACGAGAGACAACTAACACTGCTTTATTACGTAGCAAGTGATCATGATCTGCATGAGATCTGAACATAACAGATTGTCTTGGCTTCGTTCGTTCTCAATCTCCAACTACCAAACCCTGAAAGGGCTTAAGTAGCAGAATGTAGTCCAGAGAACGGAATGCGTTGTGTCGTAGTTCTACAGCTTGACTGCGATATTTGCACCTTTCGGCCCAACACATCCGACTTCAGCAAGCAATTTTTGAGTACTGGGTTAGCATTTCCTCTTCGATCCCTTCTCCTTGGCCAGTCCGCCTGCTGCAGTCTGTTATCCAGGATCACCACTTGGAGGTGTAGAAGGGTTTTGGCAGCTCTAGTTTGCTGGCCCTGACGCTAGCAGTCAGCTATGGGTCGCTGACCACTGAAGCTCATGCGCTGCTCAGCATCTTGATCCCATAACAGATTGAAAGGTTTTTTAAACAGGCTAAATTGACTTCTTCCCCAACATATACGTGCGGACAAGCAGTACAAACCGACGAACATATCGTAGAAGGCTGTTATATGTTCAGTCATTTGCGTACTTAATAATGACCCACGGATACGTTCCACTGTAGAAAGCTGTTTGGAAGCCTTGAAGTACTCTCTACTACAGCAATCTTTTTCCAGAGAGTTGGACCACGAACATCATTAAATAAATACCTGCTAAACATCATTGTATAAATACAAATTGAACATCATTAAATAAATACCTGCTAAACATCATTGTATAAATACAAATTGAACATCATTAAAAAAATACCTGCTAAATATCATTGCATAAATACAAATTGAACATCGTTAAATAAATACCTGCTAAATATCATTGTATAAATACAAATTTAGCATCATTAAAGAATTATCTGCTAAACATCATCAATATGGAAAACATCATTTTATAAATACCAAATATATATCATTAAATGTATTAAAAAGCTCAACTAAAAATCATAATGTATTACCTGTTGAAAAGCATAACATAAAAGCAAAAACAAATCTTCACAGGATACCAGATAACTAATATAAGACCAGATAAACAGCCTAAAATAAGACCAGATGAATATAACAAAATAATACCAGATAAACATCATAATATAATACCAGATAAACATCATAATATAATACCAGATAGACATCCCAATATAATACCAGATAAGCAGCATAACATTATGCCAGATAAACATTATTATATAAGACCAGAAAAACATCACAATATAATTCCAAGTAAATATCATAATATAAGACAAGATACAAATCATAATAATATCATATAAACATCATAATATAAGACCAGATAAACATCCCAATATATTAACATTAACAAATCATAATATAGTACCAGATAATAATAATAATAATAAATAATAGTGTTCGCTTAGGCGTCTGAGGCCCGTTGCGTCGATCGGGCACATCCATGACCCACAGCTGTCACGTGGTTTAAGACCTCGTCCTGGTTGGAGGAGGAGGTTGCTATTTTCTGGAGCCAAATTCATCCGGGACGGCCTCTTCTGTGTCTTCAGTCGGTCAGGGGAAGACTTTTGGCGCTGAGGAACGACTTGTGTAGTATCTTGTGGGCAGGGGTTTCCTGGTCCAACCGTACAACATGACCTAAGAAAGAAATTCGGCGCTGATCAAGTTTTTCTGAGATTGGGTGGAGCCCTGTTTTAGAAGAGACCTCCTCGTTGTGGATGTAGTTATGCCATCGGATGTCCAGGATAGGTCGCTGGTTGCGCACGTGAAAGGCTTCCAGTCTCGACATGTCATGTTTCAGCAGTGTCCCGGTTTCGGACCCGTAAAGCAGGACTGAAACCAAGCAGGACTGGTAGGTGCGACATGTTTTCACAATGGAGATCCTGTCATTACTTCACACACGTTGGAGGCATAGCAGACGCAGCTAGTATGATCCGCCTTGACACAACGGGACCGCTGCGCCCATCGGATGATATCATGCTACCGAGATAGATGAATTTGTTGGTGCTCTCCGCAGTGTGACCTTCAGTTCCAATACCATAGACAAGCTCTATGGCAGTGTCGACAGCCTCAGGATGACCGCTGCTTTTTTCGAAAAAATAAAGGTTGACAGCGTTCGAAGAAGAAGAAGAAGAAGAAGAAGAATACCCTGGAGTGCTGTGTCGGAAAAGTAGGTTCTGAACTTTGGTCTTGGCCCAGGATATAGACAGGCCTAGGGAGGGCGTTTCCCTGTCTAGCATTTCCAGAGAGCGCTGTCGGGCAGATCTGTCTGTGCCGAACAGGGCAATGTCGTCCGCATAAACGAGATCAGTGAAGATTGACTGAAGGATAGCTATACCCTCCTGATGCGCGCTGAGGCGGTCAAGAAGCCAGTCGAATGCCCGGCAGAATGGGCCGGGGACAAGAACACATCCATGTCTGACATCCAAAGTCGTGAGGAATCTGTCAGAGAGAGCGCCACCCAATCGAATTCTGGCGCCGGTGTCCTTGTGTAGCTCCTTGAAAAGGTTCAAAAGGGCAGTCCGGGGGGACGGGGCTATTCCCTGGAGGGGTTTTCATAAAGCCGTCGATCGACCGAGTCGAAGACAGACTTCAAGTCCACGTATGCAGGGTACAAGTGGCGATTGAAGGTCCGGTGCAGTTCGGCGGGAAGCGCGGAGCAAGGATAGAGTCGGTTTTAGAACGACCTGGGTTGAAGCCAGACTGTTCTGGGCGCCGTTTCTGATCAAGATAAACATCCAAATATAATATCAGATAAGCATCATTGCATTATACCAGATAAACATCATAATATAAGACCAGATAAACATCCTGACATAATACCATATAAACATGATAATATAATATCAGATAGCCATCCAAATATAAAAGCAATTACATATCTCAACATAATTCCAGATAAACATAATATAGTGCCATATAAATATCCTAATATAATATCAGATAAGCATCATAACATTATACCAGATAAACAACATAATATAATACCAGAAAAACATCCCAACATAATACCATTAAAAACATAATAATATAATATCAAAAAGGCATCCGAACATAATAACAGATAAATATCTCTACAGAATACCAGATAAACATTATAATATAATGTCTACTGAACATCCCAACATAATACCAGTCAAACATCCCAACACTATATCAGTAAAACATCCCAACATAATACCAGTCACATCCCAACATAATACTAGTCAAACATTTTAATATAATGCCTTCTAAGCATCCGAAAATAATAACATATAAACATCTCAACATAATACCATATAAAAAATACCAATTTAAAACCAGATAAACATATGAATATAACAACAGATACAAATTCCAACATAATACCATATAAACATCCTAATATAAAGCCTACTAAACATCCCAAAACCATATAAACGTCCTAATACGAGTAAAATGACCCACTAAATAGTCGAATATAATTCCAGATAAACATCCTAATACGAGTAAAATGACCACTAAATAGTCGAATATAATTCCAGATAAACGTCCTAATACGAGTAAAAGAACCCACTAAATAGTCGAATATAATTCCGGATAAACGTTCTAATACGAGTAAAATGACCACTAAATAGTCGAATATAATCCCAGATTAACGTACTAAAACAATGCTAAAAACTAAAATAGTCGAATATAATTCCAGATAAACGTCCTAATACGATTTAAAGAACCCACTAAATAGTCGAATATAAATCCAGATAAACGTCCTAATACGAGTAAAATGACCACTGAATAGTCGAATATAATTCCAGATAAACGTCCTAATACGAGTAAAATGACCACTAAATAGTCGAATATAATCCCAGATTAACGTACTAAAACAATGCTAAAAACTAAAATAGTCGAATATAATTCCAGATAAACGTCCTAATACGATTAAAAGAACCCACTAAATAGTCGAATATAATTCCAGATAAACGTCCTAATACGAGTAAAAGGACCACTAAATAGTCGAATATAATTCCAGATAAACGTACTAAAACAATGCTAAAAACAATCATTATATAAATGATCGTCTGTGTCTCCTTAATCACGATGTACTCATATGGAGCAAATTGGTAATTTGTCTTCATACAACTCGCCCAAATGTCTACGACTGATGACAAGAAATTTAAGAAGTAATGGATGTCATAAATGTTAGTATTACCATCTCTGAAACAAGACAAAGATGGAGATCTTGAACAGTACATGCACTGCCTGACACAGCCCTTGACAGAGCACCCATGGTTGGTTATTCAGTGGATGATATACAACTGCATTATGGAAGGCATTGAAGCTGCAGACAGAATAATAAAGTATGAAGGTACTTTCACATAAACAGACCTGACCGTAACGTAAAATGAGGCAAAGAGCATTACTAAATATTTCAGGGGGAAATGGACTGATCAACACCCACACTTATTAAAAGAAACTAGCTTCCATGATTTAACTAGAGAAGAGCAAGTCGTCATCTAGAGACTGAGAACTTTACATTATAGACTCAAGGGTCATCTTTACAACAATATTAGGAATGGGACTGATGGCAGGTGAACATGTTGGGGTTCAAACTAACTGTTAACGTCAGGGCACGTGTCCTTCTTCTTCTTCTTCGTTCTTTCTCAATCTCCCACTATCAAACCCTGAAAGAGCTTAAGTAGCAGAATGTAGTCCGGAGAACGGAATGCGTTGTCGTAGTTTACAGCTTGGCTGCGATATTTGCACCTTTCGGTCCAACACATCCGACTTCAGCAAGCATTTTTTGAGTACCAGGTTAGCATTCCCTCTTCGATCCCTTCTCCTTAGCCAGTCTTCCCTGCTGCAGCCTGTTATCCAGGATTACCGCGTAGAGGTGTAGAAGGGTCTTGGCAGCTATGGTTCGCTGATCCTGATGCTAGCAGTCAGCTATGGGTCGTTGACCACTGCAGCTCATGCGCTGCTCAGCATCTTGATCCCGGGCACGTATTTAATAGCTGCCAAAACAATTTTTCCCCTCCACCTGGGGATCCTAGATAACAGGCTGCACCAGGGCAGATTTTCTAAGGAAAAGAGGAAAGGCTAACCCGGTATACATAAATGCCATGCTGTGGTCGACTGTGTCGGATCGAAGGGTGCAAATATCACAGCCATGTTGTAAACTACGACACAACTTATTCCGTTTTTTCGGACAACACCCTGCTGCTTGTCGTTTCGGGGCTTGGTTGTGGGTGTTTGAGATCGAACGACGAAGATAAAGAAGAAGAAAATGGAGAAGAAGAAGAAACAGAGAGAGAGAGTGAGAGAAAGAGAGAGAGAGAACAATACTGGCCTTGCCAGACATATGATCGAAGGAGCTGTACGTAATTAAAAACTGCCTTATAAAAACCGTTGACACTTGCATGTCATAGGGCTTTTTAATATTGCTGGGGTAGTCGAGGGGTTATTAATATTGAGAACTACAGGCCGCTTCGCCACTGTTGTCGCCATGACGTGTGTTGGCTAGGTTATTAATATTTGCCATACCGGCGATTCGAACCGCTGCCCTTCTTGTTGGCAGGTAGGCCTCGAAACCATTTGGCCATGCGCTCCACGCGAAAAGACGTAGCAGATGAATAACTGTCTATAGATGGAGAGGTACTGAGTACTTCTGTCCATAGTATGGAGAAAGTAAAATATTACACCGTTTAAAAGGAAATACGTCACGGTTTGAAACAAACAATAAATATAAATACCGAACTGAGACTCAGATAAGAACAGCGATAATCATGTCTGCTCTGACCAAAAGGTCGCCATGGACGGACAGAGGCATCAATCTGAAATTGTCACCTCAGATTCGCAGACGACGTCACAGAGACGCCCCTAGAAACGATATAGATGTTACATATACTAGACACGGAAGGCAGGAAAGCAGATCTAGCCATAAAATAAAAGTGAAAACAAAGGCTATGCGCAACCGTTTCGCAGAGCCCAACCCCATACTCTAGAATGGGACGCCCATAGATGACGCTGGTGAATTGGCCTACCCGTGAAGGCTCCTCAACATAGAGAACATAAAAACTGTGATTGCGAGAAAGGAGATGGGCGGGTAGGGCTGCCTTCAACGCCACCATGACAGTAACAAACGCCACCATGACAGTAACAAACGCCACAAAAGACGCCAGACTACGTGCAGACATTTTCGACTCTGTAGTCCAACCAGCGAACTGCTATGATACCCAAACCTGGTCTCTAAACCAAAGCAGCAGAGAACCAACTGAGAACAGCACACGCATATCTTATAAGACGCGTCCTGAGCCTAACTCTCAGACAACAGCAGCAAAGTGAACGACACAATAGCAAACATCCAGAGAATGTCACACATCAAGGATGTCCTACAGAACGTCAACCATTCAAAACACTGCTGGACTGGTCATATATCCAGAAGACAAGATGAAAGATGGAGTACCATAAGCACCATAGCGTACCCGCGCGACAAAAAGAGACCTTGGGGACGACCCCCCAACTCGCTGGCGAGATTCACTAGAACAGCATAACACACACGACCCCACAACAGACAGGCCACTGTCCCACTGGACGACCCACAACACACACGACCCTCACAACAAACAGACTACTATACCACTAGACGGCACGCGCCGGTGACAGAAATGACTGGATCCTGAGTTAGGGCCACTTTAAGGGTGACCACCCCTTGGCGAAGAACGGGTCGAATTAAAAACTAAGAACTTGTCACTTCCGTGTAACTCTAAAGACACTTGGATTTTGACAGCGGTTCTAGAGCGAATAATTTGTGCAATGAAGATGAGATGTCCGCATCGAGTCCTCGGTACTTCGTATCTAGACTACGTCACCAATAAGGCAGTTCGGGACACGGCTAAGAGAGAGTCGACCAATATAAAGACCTTTGGACTATGGTAAAAGCCAGCGAGATCACATGGTATGGGCATGTTTGAAGATCGTCTGGGTTGTCCAACATGAACTTGCAAAGTGCTCTGCTTGAGAAGCGTAAGAAAATAAGGCAGAAAAGAGATGAAAAGACAACATTAAGAAGTGGACCGTGAGCTAGAACAAATATCCTGGCATAAACCATGGCAAACTATAATTGAACACAGATGGCCATGCATAAACCGAGTGGAGTGGCGGGAACTGGTCCAACCAATTTGCAGTATTGTGCACCAATGACCTTTCAGGTTACGGGGCTGATGATGATGATGAAATACATCACGAAAGAAACACATCGATATTACAAAATACAACACAACCTACATCTGCTTGATCACTGGCTGAAAAAGGAGGTAAATAAAATAATTAAAATGAAAAAGAAAGTTTTGCTGAAATAGTAGACGTCCATTCAAAACGTGTTGTCAACGAGCATTAAATCAATGACGTAGAAAGTAAACAAGACAACGGATGGAGTAAAAACATGGACTTGCAAACAACGGTTCTAAATTATGGTTAAAAGAAACCAACGAGAAAATAAGAGACATGATTCAAATGCATGGACATATTCTAAACAATGGAGTTTATGTGTCACAATTCGAAAAATTGAATAGTTCTCCCGAGAAATGCTAACTCAGATGTAAGCGAAATAATGTACTATGGCGGATTTTCTGCCAGACGCTTTGTTGGCTTGGCTTCGTTCATTCTCAATATCCCACTACCAAACACTGAAAGGGCTTAAGTAGCAGAATGTAGTCCACAGAACGGAATGCGTTGTGTCGTAGTGTACAGCTTGACTACGATATTTGCACCTTTCGGTCCAACACATCCGACTTAAGCAAGCATTTTTATTAGTACCGGGTTATTCAATAAATTGAAGGTAGGTGGCTCTGACTAATGCACGTGCGGTACTGGGAAAATTACCGCTGAACATCTACTGCAAAACTGTCCGACATACAAGGATCAGAGAAAGCAGATGTGGCCATCACCAGTGGCAATACTAGACAAGCTCTATGGCAGTGTCGACAGCCTCAGGATGACCGCTGCTTTTTTCGAAAAAAATAAAGATTGACGTCTGACAGCGTACGACGAAGAAGACGAAGAGGAAGAAGAAGAGTACCGGGTTAGCATTCCCTCTTCGACCCCTTCTCCTCATCCAGTCTTTCCTGCTGCATCCTGTTATCCAGGATCACCGCGTGGAGGTGTAGAAGGGTCTTGGCAGCTTTGGCTCGCTGGCCCTGACACTAGCAGTCAGCTATGAGTTGCAGACCACTGCAGCTCATGCGCTGCTCAGCATCTCGATTCCAGTTGACAACGGAAAAGACAATGAGAACAACAAAAGTTTATTTCTAACCGACTGGATCTACAATCAATAAGAAACTATTTTCGCCAAACAGCTCAGACATTTGTTAATCAGTTGGCATCTCTTAAAACTGTGACTTTCTTATTTGACCAGAGACGAGACAAGGGATGAGCCCTGACTGTTAAAATGCCTAAAACAGCCACTAGTTTTTAATGAAAAGTGAATTAGGTTCCGATGCTCGCTACAGAACATAATTCTAGATGTACTTAGGGCAAGGCCAGGTTGGATAGAGGTCACTAATGAGGGAGTCTTGGACTTCTACTGGGCAGATGTTAGGTGGATGAAGAAGATCTTTGATCGGGCATATTTGGAGAATCAAATGAGAATAAAACATTTCAGAAATCATTATGAGCTCACAAGGAAAAACCTGATGGTGACAAATTGTAAGCGCCATCGCCGACAACTAGAACGAGACAGTGGACAAACTGAAGCTAAAAAATGTGATTTCTTTCCTGCTACATTTCAGATCTCGTCGGAGTTCCACATTTTTTTTAATGTTCCGCAAATGCCCTGGCTCCGTATGGATCATGAAACCAATAGAAAAGTCCCAGGGAAAAGGATTTTCAGATTAAACGCTAGAAAGATATTACGTATTGGAAACAGCGTGTTGAGTACTAGCCCTAGCTCGTATCCCCTGATGGAACTTCCCAAACGATAGACACATATGTGGTGCAGCGCTAAAATGAGAACCCTTACCAGATTGGTGGACGCAAGTTTGACATTAGGTGTATGTTTTAGTGACATTTTACATCCCCCCCCCCCCCCCCCCCCCTTGAAAGTTTGGCTTTGCAGAAGTGGGTTTGCATGCTTTGCAAACAATCGATACTCACTAACAAGCATTGCTGATAACTATGTCCACCTGACAAATGTTGCCATACAGAAAACAGCTCCTGACTACGACCCAGAGAAAGGATGTAAACTGTCCATACAACAGCTGCGCAAGTATCTCACAGCTAAACATGGACCACAAAAGATAAATCGCTTATTCCAACAGATGACACACATTTTTTGTGCTCAGTCTTCAGTCTTGTCAGTGAGTCATCATAAATGAAAAACTGCTTCGAACTGTACGGATGTGATATTCTCATTGATTGTGATCTTAAACCACGGTTGATTGAAATCAATGCCTCTCCCTCGCTGACTGCCAGTAACAAAGAGGACTATGATCTCAAGTTTGGGTTACTCAATGATGTCCTCAATGTGCTTTAGCTAGAGATCAATGTGGTGACTGGCAGAGAAAATAAGGTTGGCTTGTTTGATTTTATGTGAGATGATGGTCCTGTGTTCTCGGAAGAAGGAGGCATAGAAGATTTCATCAGTTCCTTCACCTCTATGGCCAACCCGAACTTAGGATCAACTGGAAAATTCTCAAGCAATTTCAGAGCGGAGGCAGAGGCACTGAAGGCTGCAGTAAAAGCAATGCTGACAAGCGAAAGCAATGAAAGCCAGATTGTCATGTTTACAGATGCCCTGGCCGTGGTTACAGCACTAAAAAGCCAGAAAAAATACTGAACTTAATGATTTAAGAGCAGTACTCTGTCAACTATGCCAGCAGTCCGTACCAAAAAGAGTAGTAGTACAGTGGGTTCCATCCCACTGTAACATCCAAGGCAACGAGGAGGCAGACAGACTGGCAAAAGAAGGTGCAAGACTACCACAACCAGATTCTAGTGTGAACTACGAAGAGTCCAAAAGGTTTATTAGGGCCAGATACATGGCCAAATGGGAAACAGAACATACTGGCTACACAAAAAATGATGTCTATTACCAGTTGAACAGAAGAGAGCAGGTCGTGGTCTTCAAACTCCGCACAGGCCACAACAGACTGAGGTACGATCTTTTCAATAAACTGAAGATAGGTGGTACTGACAAATGCACCTATGGTACAGGGAAAATGACCGCTGAACATCTGCTGCAAAATTGCCCGACATACGAGGACCAGAGAAAGCACATATGGCCATCACCAGTGGCAACACTAGACAAGCTCAATGGCAGTGTCGACAGCCTCAGGATGACAGCTGCTTTCTTCGAACAAATTCAAGTTGACGTCTGACAGCGTATGAAGAAGAAGAAGAAGAACTTAGACTCAGTACTTATTCACTTCCCCTGTCCATGCATCACGTTATATAGCTTGCATCCAGTATTCAGCGACATGGATTGCCTTGCCATTTGCCTCCAACATCCCGCGCTTAGTGTATGTTTTCTGGAGGTTGGGGCAGGTCATCAGGTGGTCTAGGTCCTGTATTGCGCCGCAGTAACACGTGTCATCATCTGTGTATCCCTATCGCTGCATATTCCTCTTGCACCATGATACACCAGCTCAGAGTCTGTTCAGCGACATCCATGTTGTGCATCGTAGATGATGTCCAGGAGCAGGTTCCTCCCGAAGTTCTATCTCTGAGGCCTGCACCAATTCGTGTCACCTTTCGATACGGCGACTTTCAGGGTTTGTATGTATGGGGTTTGTTGTTTTTAGAAAGCTATTTCTGTATTTGAGTTTTGCATTTTTTACCTGATATCCAAACATTGGGTGCCTTGAGTCTTGCTCCTGTTTTTCTCGTTCGACTTCTGCTGCGACGCTTTTTCGGAATTCTAGAGGTGCTATTCCAATTACGGGGTATATTCTATTAATGGGGTGGGTTTTAAGCACCCTGATACTATCCGACCAGCCTCATGTATTGCTGTATCAACTAGTTTAGCATGAGCAGAGTTTTTCAAGACTGACTCAGTAAATGACAGTCTTGAGAACTTGAGGGAGATCTAACAGAATGCTGAAACTTTGAAGAAGGTATCACTTTCTTCTCATTTATAGCTGGAGTTTGTCATTGTTGGCTTGCGTATAACTGTCTGCCCAGCATTACAAAGTCTCTAGATGAACTTATTTTTGTGGGTGAATCAAAGTATGTCGTAAAATTAGAGTAGAAACGGTTGTGCCTGGAACAGGCAACTTCATCATGTAAAACGAATTGTTACAGAAACCGTCTCTGCAAGAGCATAGAGAAGTGCTGTTTATACATACTTAATTTAAGTTACCAGCTGCAGAGGTGGCAATATCCTTCATTTGGAGCAAACACGAAACGATATGCAGAAGAAAGTCAAGGCAGGGAATGGAGTAGGAAATTAGTCACTCAACTCAGAAATAGAAGACAGTGAAGTAGGGAAGAAGGTTTAACGAGCTTAGTCTGTAAATTGTTAGTCAAAAATCAAAGAAAACATTGTAATGCATTTGGGCAAGTTTAATCTAATCAGAAAAAGTCAGCATGGTTTTACTAGAGGGAGGTCGTGCTTAACAAATCTATTAAAATTCATGGAGTAGGTTACTACAATGAAAGATAAAGGGGAGCCAGCAGTTGTTATTTATCTAGATTTTGGAAAGGCCTTTGATAGAGTACCTCATCTAAGATTACTTAACAAGTTAAAATCACATGGAATAGGTGGGGAAGTTGCTAAATGAATTTAAATTTGCTTAACGGGAAGAAGGCAAAGAGTGGGCATTAATAAGGAGTACTCTGAGTGGTGTGAAGTAAAACGTTTTCCATTGTTATTGTCCTAATATTGTTCTCTCCCGTCCTGGAAATACATTCCTTATTGTGATTTTCCCATCTGGATGATTGTAATGTAATTTAATGATTGATCAGATTTTTCTACGGAAACCTGTTTGCTATGGGATTTTTAAAAGTGTATTTTTTTTAACAATTCAATATGCAAGGAATTTCTATTGCTAATGATACGTTTCATTAGTTACCCCTACTCACAATAGGAGACTAACAGGTCAGTATCAGCCTGGTGTCATGTTGATTGTCCATGTTTAAGGATGGGAATAATCAGTTTATCTGTCTAACTATCCGTTTGTTTGTTTTTTTTTGGCGTTCGCCTAATTTCTCTAATCCCCAAGGTGGTGTGCGTTGCCCTGTGGTTTTTATTTTGCGACTGTTGCCCAGTGTATCCGAAATCATCATGCATTTTATGTAAGGGTCTGCTTCCTCTTGCATTTTCTAAGGGTTTGCTTTCCCGGGGGTAAGTGTCGGTGCTGCGATGGGGATCTAACCCAGCTCCTTCGGATTGTGAGCCGTGCCACTTAACCACTAGGCCACGCTGTCACCCTAATTATCTATGTAACTTTCTAACTATCTGTCTGTCTATCTATCTGTTAATCTGTCTTTTTGTCTGTCAATCTGTTTATCTGGCTATCTATCTGTCTGTCTGTATATCGATCTATATATCTATCTGTATTTCTGTTTGTCTGTCTGTATGTCTATCAATGTATGTTTGGGGGGTAGGGGGGGGGGGGGAGGTGACTAACGTCTGGTCATAAATATGCTAATTGCACATTGTTAGTCAGGATCAGGCGAATTATATTGACCAAGATCTCCATTTTCCATCCATGCAGTTTTTACTTGAAACAGACAAATCAACATATAAGGAAAAAATAGTCAACTTATCTTATAGTAGACCCAGTCTGTCTAAGCGACTGGTTGAGTCAGATGATTGACTGAATATGAAGGGGAGCGATCAAATAAGGTGGCCAGGAGAGCGTAAGAAGTGAGGAAGGAATGCGCTGGATAAGCTAGTGGCGGCCAAATATGGAAACGGTCAAATAGTGATCCAGGTGGGAGATCAAAAGAAGGTGATATACGCCGGGAGGGGGTGAGATTAATATAGGAGGCCACCTTATTTGACCGCCGCCCTTCATATTCAGTCAAGCATCTGGCCCAACCGGTCGCTTAGACATACTGGGTCTACTATTAGATAAGTTGAAATTTTTTTCTTTATATGTTGATTTGTTAGTTCAGTATTATTGTCCCTGATGAAAGCATATTGATCGTAACGTAGGTTTTGTTTGTGTTCTCGTCTCGCTGCGGTATCAGACCATACCCATTTTTTAAATTTTGATTAAACTCAGCCTTAATCAACTTTTACATTTTGTTCATGTTTGTTTCCCATTATATACATCCACAGAGCCGCCACAGGCTCGCCTTATTTTAGCTAAAATCAAGTGAGTAGTTGCTAAATAATTTAATATACATGAACACCTCTGCCACTTCATGTTTTATAAATAAGGAAATTATAGAAAATAATGAAATGCAATTGTGTAAATATGTAATAAAATTGCAACGAGGAAATAAGCCTGCAAGAGGACAGAACATTGGATTTTTATATTGGTTTCTTAACCTGCCCGTCAGGGTGAGAACAGTAACGACAAGTGAAACACACTGACGAAGACCCCCTACATCAAATCTTCGTAGGGCTCCAGGAAATGGCTGAGCTTAATCAGTTTGGTCATCGAGGTGGGGGTCGAAAGTGTGATCCCACCTGGGGTGTGCTGATTTTGGAGCCTCGTTTACCCAATAGACAGAGGGATCCAGGTCCACTTGCCCAACTATACTTCATGCTCTAAGATGAACCATTATAATTTCTCCCCATCCCCCCCCCCCCCCCCCCAACCACCACCTCACAATCTCCGCCAATGAAACGTTGCCAAGCGTTAAATTAACACAGATAGAACTATCCAAAAACAACAACCTGTCTGGCACGTTCATCTTAAAGATCCGGAACAACATAATTTGAATTTTAAGACTTGTTTTCCCATAAATAGCGTACACAAACCAGCATATTGAAAATCGCGGTCAACAATTACAACACATGAATATTTAATCTTTCAGTCAACTGTAATTTATTTCTAACAATAATGGCAAACATTTAACTGATCTCCACTGGAACTTATAAAGCTGCGGCTTATCAAGTGTTCATGGTGATTATCTGGACTCAATGGATATACATGGATACACGGTGAAGCTGATGATTATTTGGACTCGATGGATACACATGGATACACAGTGAAGCTGATTATTTCTCTCGTTGTTATTCTTATGGACTTTCGATGCTGTAAGAAAAAAATAGATTTAGTTTATAGGCCATACAAATGAGTAACAAAATCAGAATGTGTCCTCACTTAGAACTCAGAAATGGCTCTATAAATTAACTTAACTTGGCGTCTTTATACTGGTTTAGAAGACTCTACAGAGTCTGTATACAACCAGTTTCGTTTAGTTTTCTTTGCATTAAAAAACTAAGCGCATCTAATCTATTCTAGAACGCATTGATTGTCTCTGCCGTTACTACTTCTTGTGGCAATGCATTCCAAGCATTCACCACTTATGCAGTTGAACTTCAGCAATTGGAGTGAACACTGTAATTATAGATTGATTTATTTTTTAAATTCTTCTTCTTCTTCTTCCTCTTCATTTGTCCTGGGAAAAAAACGTGAAGTTATGTAGCAGTTTACATCGACGCTGCGATATCTACGCCTTTCGGCCTGGCACATCCAATTTCAACTGGCATTCTGAGGTTCCGAGTTTGCCGTCCCACTGCGAACCCGTGTTTGCTTAGCCAGACCACATCAGTGTAGCCTATTTCCAGGGCCCGCCGCTTTGATGCTGGTTTCCGCTGACCTTTAGCAGGCATTCAGCTACGAGTCATTGACTGATGTCAGCTATTTCCCAGGTACATCTTTGACCCATTTTCATATTTGAAAATCAAACATTTTGATAGCTTTTTAAAACACAAAACATTTGTCCGAAGACTAAAAAAAAAGTGTGAAAAGGATTACGAATAAAAACACTATGTGTATATTATAATTGTACTTAACTTAACGTCTTTATACTGGTTTAGAAGACACTGCAGAGTCTGTATGCAACCAGTTACATTTACATCACCATGCTCTAAAAGCTATGCGCATCCAGTTTATTCTTATATGCATTAACTGTCCCTGCCTACACTACCTCCCCTGACAATATATTCCAAGCAAACACTACTCTCTGACTAAAGAAATATTTCCTAATATCTTCTCAATGACAAAAGTGTAGTCTGTGTGTCAGACTAGTATAGCATATATAAATGTTTGAAAGAGAACATATTTGTACTTTAAAAGTAATATGCCGTGCCATATATAATGTAATCGACAATTTTTAAACTTAGATTGAGCTATTAACAATTTTATATATTTTTTGTATGCATGGCAAGAAGGAATAAAGGTTTTGTATTCAACGTCTCTAGAAAAAATAAATGTTTCTAGGTCAACAGTGTTGAGAATCTAGATGTATAAGAATATGGAATTACAGAACATGCCTAGAATGGAGTTCAACGGCTACTTTATTGTGCCGAACTCCATTGCCATTAGAAAATTGTTATTTATTCTAAAAAGTACAATTTTGGAGATAGCCGAGCCTTTGAAATGTAAGATCGCTAACACCTCACACCCCTACGGCAGTAATGCTATGGGATACTTTACTTTACTTTACTTTTATTTCAGCACTGATGGTGGAAGGGAAACAGGATGTCCTGGATTGGTTTAAACATACTGAAAAAACTTTCTGCGCTGAAGTTTTTTCAAGCATTACTTAAGTAGAAGGCCATTTTCAGGGCTTGGTAGCGGAAGATTAAGAACGAACAAAGAAGAATAAGAAAGGAGAAGAAAGATTGTAATTAGTTCTCATACACAATGGCAATGTGACCCAAACAAAGAAAGGATTTCGAACATTGCAGGAGAGATTGACCTATTCATGTATTCTATATCGTTAAACAATTTCTTTCCATGAAGAATACAATCCAAACATGACAGATCATCTGCATTATCATATTTTCAGGTCAGGCCTTTTGTAAATGAACGATTGTCCATCTATGATGTAGTCCTTTGACCAAATCGACGATATACTAGTGAGTAAAAACGTTGGGTCATTGGTTTCAGTCCGTCGTCCTAGCATGAGCCCAACTCTCGCTTGCTGTAACTAGAGCATATGTGCTTACGATAATAATAAGTAATTGTGTGTTAGCTCACCCTAAACGAGCAAACATATATTTTTTAGCACCGGATTTTGGGGTAGTAACGTCGTAGAAAAGTCCACTTTTTAGCTGTTGTGGGTGTGACACTTTCTACGAGAATAGCCAAGAATTTCTGCTTTATCCTGCTGACTTAACAACGAATTTATTGGGTTAGGGTTAGGATTACGACTAGGGCTAGAATTAGGATCAGGATTGGGGTTATGATTAGGGTTAGGATTTGGGTTAGGGCTAGGATTAGGGTTATCATCTGTTCTACACTTCTAACTTTATCTAAGTGTTTATTTATTTATTGAAAATAAGATTATATCGACCAGTTCACCGCTTAGCCCGAAATAGAATGCCCCGCTACAGTCATTAGTTGTCAAATACGTTCAATAGGAACAGATGGAACTCTGTTTGGGTTGAATTAAGACGCACGTACAAAATAATCCATTCGTGCATTCATAACTTCATAATCGTTTATAATGCATGAAGTATTACATTTAACCCTGGCCACATAGAAAACGATGCCTACCATCAACTCTCCAGGCGAGACCAGGTGATAATTATCTGGCTACACACAGCTCACAACAGACTTTGATGCCATCTGTACAACAAGTTCAAGATTGGCACTACAGATCTTTGTGCCTGCGGCACAGCCCCCATGATGGCAGAACATATTTTGCAGTCCTGTCCACTGTATACCGACAACAGAAGTAGTATTTGGCAACAGCCAGTGTCCTTCCACGAGAAGCTGTACGGAAGCGTACAGAGCCTTGAGTCGACTGCTGCCTTCGTTAGAGTCATTGAAGTTGAGGTCTGAAGATGAACGAGGAAGAGGAAGAAGAAGAAGAAGAAGAAGAAGAAGACATTTAACACCCTGGAATATCCCTAATGGTTTGAAGTATCGAATTACCAGGAACACCGTCCAATAACACAGAATCACTTCATTCAGGTAAGGCCCATTTTGACAGGATCTATCAAAGAACAGGTACACTCTAGCTGGCCGAAAGTTATCCAAACACGAACGCATGCACGTATATATGCACGTGCACACACACACACGCGAACGCACCTACCACCCCTCAACCACACACACACACGTGCACATGTACGAGATAGCTCCAGATGGAAACATTAAAAGTGGAATATAAATTAGAAAATCCATGTCTATATATTGTAACTTGTTAACATGATTGCTAGGGATGTCAAGAGTATCCTGCACGCACATCACGGTGCAGATGAACAACATGACGTCATAATTGCAGTTAACAGTGGGCGCCCTACTATTGACATGTACGAAACGGAAGCAGCGTTCTCTTATCTGTTTATTGAGAAGCGAAGGAATAGAAACTATAGAAATCTATGTGCCAGTAAAGGTCCAGTACGGTGATGCCTGCCTTTTACTCCAGCAAGTATCATTCACAATCAATTAGCGATTTTTCTTTACGCTGCTGTCAACGGCTGCAATCGACTGGAGTTACTACTCGATCATCAACAGTCTGCCACAGAACCCACGCAGTTTTGGAACTTCCTACTCCCCTCATACACTAGCTGGAACGAACGGCAGGCATTACCGTTCTAGATCTTCCTTTGCCGATGAATTGCTATAGATGTCACACATTCACTGCTATAAAAACGGATAACTGATCGCTGCTCCTCTTTGGTGCATGTCAATAGTAAGGCGGCCATTGTTAACTGCAATTATGACGTCATGTTGTTCGTCTGCACCGTGATGGCACGTGCAGGACACTCTTGACATCCTTAGCAACCATATTTATAAGTTACAATACAAAGGCATGGATTTCTAATTTCTTTCCTTTTTTTTAAAGTTCTCATAAGAAGGCCCATCGTGTATATGTATTCGCTCCTGTTCATTTAACAAGGAATAATAAAACCCGTACATCAAATCAAACCATACAACAAAGTTAAAGTAAGCAGCACATTAATGGTTCTGTGTGGGTTCCTCTCGTTCTGCAGTGGCCATACGTAACAAAAATGTCTTTAGAGATAGAGACTTCCCCACAATGCGTTAGTGTCCTAGCAACGAATCCAATGAGAACGGTGATTCCATGCTTCCAATGAACCAATAAATGGATGGCGATGATTCATTGAGAATACTGAGAAGAACACAGAAATGAATCTTCTTAAAGCAAACCTGCACAAACCACAGCCGTGCCTGCGCCTAAATGCTTCGACGCAGGCTTCCATTCATTACGACCATTGGCAGTTTAGATACCATGGTTCTATTAGAGCATGCAGACTATGGAGACGTAGCGAGAATATTGAGCTGGACAAAGAAAGGAATCTTAAACCAATGGGAGTATTAGGGATTGTAAATGAAACTAAACAGGGAATAACTCACTTAATACTCTGACTGTCTCCTAAAACTCGTTGGGGTATATCTACATCGCCCTTCTCAATCACCTCTTCACTTTGATGTTTTCTTGCCACCTTCGGAATCCTGTAAGATAATTGAGAATTACTATAGTGGTTATAGAAAAGGTCATATATACTAATAAACAATCTAATTTCAACGGACATGAGAAAAAGTGTCTCATAGCGTTAGGTGTGACGATAACTTGATCTCTGTACAAATCTGGTTTTTAAATAGCGCAGTCTGTAGATTGTTGGCTTACCTATTGCAGTTCCATTATCTAACATACGAACATTGATTTACATCACAATGTTCCCATTTGCATATGTAGCGTTCCCGTTATGGCGACATTCAATGCATAAGCATCAACTCTCTCAACGCCACGACCTTATGCCTGTTCGGAACAGTACATCCAAACTACCGTCTGGCTGTTTGAAGTCAAGACGACTGCCGGTAGCACGAGATGTATATTTGTCTTCAGTCTTTATTCCAGAAGCATTGTCTGTAAAAAGGTGTCCCACAAGGCAGCAGGGATCAGACGACCGACGTTACTCGCGGGCCATGTCGTCTATTCCCGAAGCATTCTCTGTAAATAGGTGTCTCACAAAGCAGCAGTGATCAGACCACAGACAACTTTACTCGCGGGCCATGTTGAACTATTCCAGAAGCATTCTCTGTAAATAGGTGTCCCACAAGGCAGCAGTGATCAGACCACAGACAACTTTACTCGCGAGCCATGTCGTCTATTCCAGAAGCATTGTCTGTAAATAGGTTTCCCACAAGGCAGCAGGGATCAGACCACCGACAACGTTACTTGGGGTGGGGGGAGAGGCATGTCTAAATAATACGTAATTTCGAGCGTAATTGCTGCACATAGTGACTCCATAGCGTAGGACTATAATTATATAAGCATATGACCTGTGCGCCATATCTAAATTACTGCAACCAACATTTCTTTACATCAGTGATAAGTAAATATTTTGAAAGTCTCATATTTATCGATGTAGCAAGTAACACAAACATGTATAGTCCCGTATAAATTAATTTATTTCACGTCCAAGCGAAATTTATTGGTATGTTTCCAAATGGCCAGCATTACGCCATATTAAGCAATACTCACGCTTGTTTGAATTTAACTATATATGTTCTCCATTTTGTCCCGACTGGTCCTCCATGGTCTTTGTATATGACATTCGTCTAGGGTTTCGTGTATGATAAAGACAAGAATAGCAGCACTGCACCACAGAGAGCATGTAGTAAGAGACGAATAACTGTGTGAAATGGCATAACACGCGCAACGGTTAGGTGGTTTGTTAAGAAAGACGTAGAAGGCTCCTAACAGGCTGCGAGTTTACTTTGCTCTAGTGTTTGTGTCTATTAAAATGGATTCGCACATCGGTTAATCGCCATTCCGGAGCGGAGTAATAAGCAGCTAGAGCCGAGGAATGGTATAGGTTTCATCGATTCGCTTCTTAAAAAATGGATAACAGAACGCTGCTGCACTTTGGTGCATGGTAATAGTGAATCAGCCATCTTTTAACTGCATTTATGACGCCATGTTTTTCGTCTGCAGCGATGGCACGTGCAGTACACTCTTGACATCCCTAGAAACCATTTTAACAAGTTACAATACAAAGACACGGTTTTTATTATTTCTATCCCTCATTAAAGTTTTTCATGTGAAGCTACCTCGTGCTACCGTTACATTTGATCAACACACTACACAAACTTAAGACATGCACAGTATGGTTTTTATCACTGAAACATCATCATGGGTTTTTGCAGTGGGACTACCTTCATATGTGTACACCATAATCCATGCAACACAAAATCTAGTATAAAGACACCTCCTCCCCTACAACTGTTTTTGCTATAAGACTACTAATTTGTTTGGTGGCTTGGCTTGGCTTCGTTCGTTCTCAATCTCCCTTTACCAAACCATGACACGGGCCTAAGTAGCAGAATGTAGTCTAGAGAACGGAATGCGTTGTGTCGTAGTTTACAGCTTGACTGCGATATTTGCATCTGTTGGTCCAACACGTCCGACTTCAGCAAGCATTTTTTGAGTACCTGGTTAGTATTCCCTCTTCGATCCCTTCTCCTTAGACAGTCTGCTCTGTTGCAGCCTGTTATCCAGGATCACCGCGTGGAGGTGTAGAAGGATCTTTTTCAGCTCTGGTTCGCTGGCCCTGACGCTAGCAGTCAGCTTTGGGTCGCTGACCGCTGCAGCTCATGCGCTGTTCAGCATCTTAATCCCCATATTTCTTTGCTCACCCCAACGTTATAAAACTGAAGATCCTAGCAGACCAAAGTTTCGATCCCCACAGCCTTATGTGTTAGCGATTATTTTGAACTACCTGTATTTATGACAAAAACATAACCTGGAACATTGAATTCTCGTTATTAAAAACAGTGTAAGAAATTTAAATATGTATAGTCAGATACGAAAACATACACGAATCCTACGTTACAACCAAAAGGTCTTCACAGGGATCAATAAATTTCAAAAACATATATGAGCTAGCGACTCAGAATAATTTATTCGTGTATTTTTGCTGCACGTTGTCACCGATAACGGCTGGTTGGTTGTAAAGTATGTTTCGAGTTTGTTTTCGTTTTAACGCGATTTTAAGTTCAGTGTCGCAACAGCCTTACCTTATTTTCATTGTTATTAAATACAGCAAACAAAAGACACATCAACAAATTAACTACATACTCAATATTCTCTTTTGGAGGTAAATCAGTTTCGCTTTCACAACACCCTGAAAAACAAAAGGCCAGATTACCATTCTTTAGAATGCGATTTAATTTTTCTCATCAGAGATATCATGTTTGTCTGTTTTTTGTAATACAGTCATCTGATATTTGCGATCTGTGCCAGTGGTGTGATAATATACGTTCTTCAAATACATTACAATGTTGTATATTGTAGTATGGTCATGTGATATTTGCGATCTGTGTCAGTGTTGTGAAAATATACTTCATTCAAAGACATTACAATGTTGTATATTGTAGTATTGTCATGTGATATTTGCGATCTGTGCCAGTGGTGTGAAAATATACTTCATTCAAAGACATTACAATGTTGTATATTGTAGTATGGTCATGTGATATTTGCGATATGTGTCAGTGGTGTGAAAATATACTTCATTCAAAGACATTACAATGTTGTATATTGTAGTATGGTCATGTGATATTTGCGATCTGTGTCAGTGGTGTGAAAATATACTTCATTCAAAGACATTACAATGTTGTATATTGTAGTATGGTCATGTGATATTTGCGATCTGTGCCAGTGGTGTGAAAATATACTTTATTCAAAGACATTACAATGTTGTACATTGTAGTATGGCCATGTGATATTTGCGATCTGTACCAGTGGTGTGATAATATACTTTATTCAAAGAATGTATGTAGAGGAGCAGACTACACGACATAAAATTATGTATGTGTTAATAAGAAATTCCGATCATCATTACAATATGCAAGAGAATGTAGTGGTACGGGCGTGACATGTGCTCCGGGAAGAAGAACAGTTCTGTCAATGAGATGGATTACAATTTGTCCAGCCAGTAACAATTATCAATCTCTTTGAATCGACAGATTCTTCTTCTTCTTCTTCTTCTTCTTCTTCTTCTTCTTCTTCTTCTTCTTCTTCTTCTTCTTCGTACGCAGTCAGACAGTAACCATTATTTTTTCGAAAAAAGCGGTGGTCATCCTGAGGCTGTCGCCACTGCCATAGAGCTTGTCTTGCAGTTCCACTGGTGATGGCCACATCTGCTCTCTCTGATCCTCGTATGTCGGACAGTTCTGCAGCAGATGTTCAGCGGTCATTTTACCAGTACCGCACGGGCATTCGTCGGTACCACCTATCTTCAATTTGTTCAATAGGTGGTACCTCAGTCTATTGTGGCCAGTGTGGACAGATTCGAAATGATTAATTGCATCTTTTGTGGAGATAATGATTAGCAGACTTGGATGAATTAGTGTATGTTTATCAAAACAATTGGGTGTACATACAATGACAACAATTGCATTTCAATTCAAATGCTTTAAGCAACATAAAATTAGCTGCGCAGTTGATACAACCGTGGGGTCTAATGGTGACCGAAGGGTTGTGCTAACTGTTGCATAATAGTGCCATTTTTACGATTGTACATAAAGGGCAACACAAACAATCAATAGATCTATCAAGACATTACGGAAATACAACCATGAACAAAAATAAACATAATACGACGAGAAATTAAGCTGCGTACTGTAAAACCTGAAAATATCATGTCATTTCTTTCCAAAAGTCCTAAAATATAAAAGGAATTCGCCGATGTGCAAAATTCTTAACATCTATGGACTAAATAATATTAATATTTCAGCGTCATGGATATTGCAAAGCTGCATGTGAAAAATCATCAGAATATGACATGCAGTTTTGTAGAAAACTGCTTGGATCTTTTTTATGAATGAAAAGACGGACCATTGCTTGTTTTCTCGGGTACATTAGTTTATATGCATATCATATCGTCGGTGGTTACAAACATCGGTTTGATATTAACACAATTCCTATCAAGTTTGGTTTTTTTTGGCAGTTCATTGGCTTTCCGTTACACGCAAAAACGTATTCTCACAAAAATAAAAAAAATAAAAAACCAATCGGGAGAATTAGTCACAGAATTTCACATTTTTCAAGGATGTGGATTTACCACAACGGCCCTTGCCGTTATATTTCAAACTCCTCCACAAAATTAATAAATCCAGACGTGCATGGATATGTATTATGGTTGCATGTATGGTTATAGATTTGTATTTGATTGTTTGTATGTAATGGGGGATACTTATACATGGGTACAAATTTCTATAAATCCGTGTTTTCGTGTAACCCTATTGAGCATTTCTTGTTTAGTCTTCTCTGCCCTACTTGGCATACCGTAATTGCTTTCTTTCATATATTCCAGCCCATGTCTCTGTCTACTAAACGACAGTCGACAGATTCGTATTTTGTGCCAAGTATAGGCTAACCTATGTTGTTGTATTCTGTTAGATGTTTTCATTATTGTTATTGATTTTTCATTGACGAAGAGCTTGTTGCCAACACGTAGATTCCGTTTTGTTTCTGAGACAGGTTGTTTTTTTTAGGTCATTATCGTCAAGAAAAAGGGAATGCAAGAAAAAAAAGATGTAAAAAAAGAAAGAAATATGTCATAATAAGTTCTCTTCGGCCACATCTGTGACCAGCTGTTGCGGCACGGTTCCAGACCACGTCCAGAACGGAGGGCAAGGAGGCTATCTGATGGGGCCGTACTGTGCGGGAAGGGCCTAGTTGTTGTTGTTTGCGAATGTCCACAACGAGTAGGTTACTCTTTTATGCGCCCTGAAAAGGACGTTAAGTGGCTGATTGCAATAACTTTCCTCACATCCCTAGTGTGCTGATGAAGGTGGACTGGGACCTCCAGGCGGTTGTGCTATGCTTGGTTTCATCTGCATGTAACTCAGTACTACGCATATCACATCTATCTCTCACCTTGTTAGCCAGGCTGTCATGAAGAAGCCCGTTTCCAGGAAGGGCTACTAGGAAGCTAAGGTGAGGGTCTTGGCCAGTATGTTTTGTCTGACCCCGACTAACATGTCTGACGAGTATATTTTGCTTGACCAGACATTAGTCTTCCTCCTCCTGGGAAGGCCTCTTCTGCGCCTCCAGTCAATCGGCTGAAGTATTTGGCACAGAGCAACTACCTGTGAAGTATCATGTGGCCCTGGGATGGTGGTGGGGAAAAGGTGGGCCTGTTCAAGCAGTATAACATGACACTACAATGAAAATTGGCGGCGGTCCAGTATTTCTTAGATTGGGAGGATGCCTGTTTTATCAGATACCTCCACGCTGCAATGTAGACATGCCGTCTAATGCACATAATACGCCGTTGGCTGCTCTTGTGGAATGCCACTAATCTTGATATGTCGTGTTTGAGTAATGTTCAGGTTTTGGAGCCTTAAAGCAGGACTGGGACTACGCAAGACTGGTACATGCGGATTGTTGTGATAAGAGAGTTCTTGCCGTTACATTGAATAGGAAAGGGATATGTAAATACATATATTTCATTTACAAATACATTCTTCATGTCCATTTTGTGTGACTCTTACTGGGTAGGAAAAACTATAGCTGCAACATCTCGTATGTCATTAATTAATATGGGAACGGCGTGGGCTAGTGGTTAAGTGACACGGCTCACAAACCGAAGGTGCTAAGTTCAATCCCCATCACAGCACCCGCCGTTACCCTGGGAAAGCAAACCTTTAGAAAATGCATGCCGAAGTCGGATGCACTAGGCTGTCAGGTGCAAAACAAAAACACAGTGCAACGCACACCGCCTTGTGGAATAGAGAAATAAGGCGAACGAAAAAAATATATATATTGACGAAAGAGATTTGTGCATGAAATTAGCAGACTCCTCATGTAAATTTCTACCAAAACAGCCACTGAAAGAACAATTAACAGAGAACACACAGCATGTTTTGGCATCAACTTCAGTGGTAGCTCTCTCTATGTTTGGTAGCGAAAAGGATAAACAACAAGAAGCGAATGCATACATTTTGATACATACCACGTAAACAGCAAATCCCTAACACCAATATCACTGGAATCATAACGCAAATGGCGACAACTGTAAGCGACATGTTGCTATGAATTGTGTCCAATTAGTTCATCTGTGTAAAGAATCATTATATTGTAACAGTGACATGTGTCATTGTCATATACGCCAGATCCGTGTTGAAGACAGTGCCATGTGTGTATCATAGTATGTGAAATGACATTTATAAAGCAAAGGAGTGAGCTGAGACAATGTAATATTTATGTAATATTTATGTAATATTTATGTAATATTTTAGCACAGGTGGAAGAGGTCAGTCATAGGCCAGCCACGGTCGGGATTCTTCGTCATAGGCGGGCCGAGTCTTACATTTAGTTATTATCCACGGTTTGGACGGAAGTCCACAAGTTAAGACGGATGTTCAAGATGATGAAGAGGGGCTAGATACTTAAAGGATTCGGGGCACAGCTAGCGTATCATCAATGTTGTTCATGCTTGTTGTTGCCAGAATTTGGTAAAGGGTAGCATTACACCCATTGCTGTAGTAGCTATAGACGACATAAGCAAGTTGGGTAGTGGGTTTCTGTGACATATGATTTGATGACAAGCTGTCACATTGAGATTGACCATGTGACAAGATAGCTAGAGAAATTAATGGTAGCGCCAGAAAGAAGGAACTTGACAGATTGACAAGCGGTCCAGGTGGTACAGTGATTCAAGCAGCTCGCTGGTGAACGAGATGGGGACAGAACTTCCTGGTGACCGTCGGCCATGTTGGATAGGGAGCAGCATAGAGGACCAATAAAGATGCAGAATTCACTTCAAACAGATCTGACAGAATGGCTATCCCACTATGTTCTTTTGGGAATTGAACTTTTTTCAAATGGAATGAAGGGTGGTACTTTTCCAGTAACTCAAGTGAGAGGAAGTTGTATACGTTTTCCTTGTGAGACTTGTCAATTGTTGATTTCACGGAAATTAGTTCTTGATGATCCGTTGATATGATAGCTAACTAAGGTGTATGTAGGACACCAATAGGGCAATCTCGTAGACTCTGTCGGACGCTGTCACTATAAAATTAGACAACTATCTCGAACGTTTACTGTTCGAAATTACAAGAGGTTTGTCATAAGTCTTTACCCTGACCATGAAGGAGTAGGAGGAGAAAGGTGAAATTCGGCACAGTGCTAATTCCTTCTCATTGTAGCCACCACCTGAATCTATACATTTCTGCGTGCCCTTAAAAAGACCTTCAGAATAAAGTAACCTATTTTTCAAATTAAACCAGTTATCGCAAGCCTGTTTGACATCTTCATTACTGTCAAATTGGTTTCCTAATTGATTTTTTTATTTTGGGAAATGAAAAAATCTGGGTCATAATGGTGAACCCAAGTCTCATCTACTGTCACCATGGTCGGCAACATGTTTTTTGAGCAACCGGCCACAGCAATCAACCCTCCTTTGTTTATGTTCTCATATCAGCAGACGCGGGACCCAGCGCGTACACACTTTTCTCATGTTTAAGTCTGTTGTGTAAACTTCTAAAAATTGTACTTTCATTTAGTTTTGCTGACCTAGATATATCTGCAATTGTCATTTTCCTATCCTGGTCAATGATTTTCTTCACTCTTGCAGCATTTTCATCGCTGCACTCTGAGGATGGTCTTCCTGATCTTGGAATATCAGCAACATGGGAACGGCTACTGCCTACTCCAGTTTTTTTTACAGAAGCATACGAAGGACAGAATTCCTCAAAACTCCCAGTGTATTTCTGTAGATGTTTTTCCCTGCAACATCAAGAATTTTATCACAGTCCTGGCCTCTGATTTCTCCATTGTTCTGACAAACCGTTAGAGCAGCAGATCCAGTCAATAAGGTATGTTGCGCCATGCTCAATACCGGGTAAACCCGTCGAGGAGGGAAATTCATACTTCTCAACTCCAGTACAAATTGAATGAGCTACATATGTGTCAAATTTCAACTTTTGTCTCCTACTATTTCCTAGTCAGAGAAAAAGACTTATGACAAGCCCCTTGTAGTCAGCGGGGCCGGGCAGAGCTCCCTAACAAATGTCTAGTGTTTGTACTAGTGATGGCCACAGGTGCTTTCTCTGGTCCTCTTATGTCGAGCAATTTTGTCCATGTATCTAGCCTTAATCAATCATTTGTACTATCCGTAGGTCACACTTGAATCTGGTTGTGGTAACCTTTCATCTCCTTTTTGCCAGTCTGCCTGCTCCTTGTTGCCTAGAATGTTACGGTGAGATGGGCCCACTTTACTACGACTCTTGTTACCAACGCCTTTCTTATTTACCCCGTTTCTGGCATTTGAAGCTGACTTTTATGGGTTGTAGTATTTGCTCACGAACCATATCAATAAGACAATATAGGTACCAAGGTGGAGCCATTTACATATTTTGATGTAAGCTTCCTACAAGAAGGCCAACTGAAATGGTGGCCCTATGCTGCTACTGTAGTACAAAGACACACATAATGATGATATTATATTCAACACAAATGTAAAAGCACATTGCCTGGTGTGGTCTCAACAAGCTTCCTTTGCTTTGGGATTACAAGATGCAAAAATCAAGAACATCATCAGAAATCAGTATATACACCAATGGAGAGAAGACAGAAACATAAGCAGTACACCAGACCCAATTAACCAACTCAAAAGAAATCAACAAACTACCTTATTTCGCCTGAGAACTGGACACTGCAGACTACTAGAACATCTTTACCGACTGAAGATCTCACACACCGATGAGTGCACATGTGGAACAGGATGCCAGAACCCTGAGCATATTCTAAAGGAATGCCCAATCTATAGGGAAATGAGATGCCAGACCTGGCCAGAGGGTGCGGATCTGAGACAAAAAGCTGTGGGGCAGCCGCTCCGATCTGGTGAAGACTACAGACTTCATCATGGCGACTGGCCTGCCGATATAGCATGACCAGAAGATCCTGAACACAAAGAAGAAGAAGACAAGATGCAAAACGATGAGGACAAACATATTTCAATGGACTTGAGGTTATGTTCTTGCCTCGGGTACCATAGGTTGCGGGTTCGAATCACGGTGGAGACCGTAATTTTTCTCACGTGGATTTCTCACGGAATCCACTATATTCACAATAGAATTAAAAGAAGCCGTCATACTAAAGAAACCATAAACAACAAGCACATGGAAAGACGGCCACGTCCTATAGAAACTATGCACCACAAGCAAATGGAAGGAAGGAATCGTCCTATAGAAACTATATACAACAAGCAAATGAAGGGAAGACCTCGTCACATAGAAATTATACACCAAAAGCAAATAAAGGAAAGGTATCGTCCTATATAAATTATACACCACAAGCAAATGGACGGAATACCTTGTCATATAGAAACAAATAAAGTCACAAGGGAAAACTAAAAGACGTTAAAAACTAAAAATACATAAGAAAACGAAGAGGAGTGGTTAAGGACATCATCATCATTAATATCATCATCATCAACATCACCATCTAAGATGTGATCCATGAACGTTCTCCAATCCTATATCCATATCCAAGGTCCCCACCATGGGGACAGACCAGAATATCAAGGCCAGAATATCAACACTTTCACTGCTGCAAAACGCAGCGTAACCAGAACATCACACCCCTACATGGCAGCAAAGGTTTTAGATCTCTATGTCCTCTTTCCACTTCTGCCCTAATTAGCGCTCCTGTCCCATCCAAAGCAAGGACTGAGAGTTCAACACTAGGACAGGCATGACCCCATTGCTAAAATCGTTGCCTCGATCTTCAAGCCCATACTGCTTGCTATATATGCCCCGCTGCTCAGTAGCAACAAATCTTCTCGTTCTAGTAGAAAAAACCCAACATGATTTTTCATAGCGCAATACAGGCAGCAAAAGGCAAAGGCCGCCGTCCATCGTAGACGATGGTAGCATCATTTATTTTGCTAGCACTATTTTTGGTAAGGATTAAATGCGCTACTTTTTATTATCACTCTCTCGTCTCGAGCCGCCCGACCCCAGTGGCAAGTCAAGGACAAGCCGACTAGGCGGCGACTACGAGATGCAGGGGACTCCGCATCAAGCACCCGTGAAAAAGATGGCGTCGAAGTCCGGAGTCGAAACCACACCACCTGATCACGAGGCCGACGGCTTAACCACTTCGCCATTAAATCCTCGCAATACAGATTCCATATATATATATATATATGGCATCATTTTTCAGAACATTATGACTAACAAGTTCAATAAGCTCTGTCCACTTTCCCATTGCACTAATCTGCATTTCCTGCCAAGAATTATGGTTACTGTATGGTGGCAGTTAGTTAGTTAGTTAGTTAGTTAGTTAGTTAGCTAGTTAGTTAGTTAGTTAGTTAGCTAGCTAGTTAGTGTTGTTAGTTTGAATATGAAATCCATGTAATGTAGCAAAGTTTTGAGACATTTACTTCATTTTTGTTTATATGAAAGGCTAAAATGTCGGCTGATCAAACTTATTCTTACAGGTTACAGGGTTTATCAACAAATCCCTTAAAAGGATTATGGGCACGCAAAGGTTCGACAGGGTTACAATCTAAAGCTTTTAGTAGTGAATAGGAAAGTAAAACATGAAACAGGAAATGTTATGAACAAGATGCAGATGATTAGACTACACAGTGTGAACTTCCCTCCCAAGACAGTACCACAATTTACAATAGTACTCTTAGGCGACCAGGACCCGTCGTGTCGAATGATGATATCCATGACCACGTCAGTTGGACGCGTCAGAGGCGGCTTTCAGTTCTGTTGGGGAGGAGGACGATCTGTTATTGTCAGGTTTTGCGAGGCCGACTCTGCGGACGTCTACAGTCTGAGCACGGTCTCTTCCCGTCCCTCGTCTCACGGCATGCGGGAGCATCTCGTGGGCTGGGACTACGCGGGGGAGGTCGGCAACGTAACCGAGGAGGGAGAAGCGACGGCGATCAATCGTTTAGATAATGTTTGCAAGTTGAGTACTCCGAACTATACACTGTTGAAAATCCGGTCCTGACAGTCGATCCTGAGGATGCAGATCTGGTTCCGCGGGTGGAAAGCCTCAAGGCGCTGCCGGTTCCAGTGTATACAGTATTACTAAACAATTTATTATCTGGAAAGAGCTGTATAATATAGTACATGACCTGTCAGCTTGAAGAGAGTTTGTTGATGGCCCATGCTTCCCAGGATGATACCGGCAGCAAAGAAGAGGAATGTGAAGCCTCATGGCATGATATGCTATCGTTCAAGAAGGGTTAGATACTTTAGTGTGCAAGGTCACAACATGTTTATGAGATGCGGTGACCAGTCATCTATACTATGTACCCATTTACAGCTAGATCGACCGATGTTGACCACTTGCTCTACAATATTCTAATCAGACGTTAAAGGTAAAAATATGAAACATTGAACAAATTAGTGTATATGTCTCATCCAGAACACACGAGCCTGTGTGTTACTGGGACCAGCAACGTGATAGCACCAGTGACATCTGACAGACTTCTCGTAAATAATGGCTAACGAGTGTTGAGCAAGCTGTTGTCTACATTATCTTGTAAAAACACACAGCACAGGCAATTGGAAAGAATACTTCATCCTTTATCAACTTTAGTCACAACCAAGTGAAAAGAAGACCACTCCCTTTAGAAACTAGTCACAATAAAAGGGAATAAAGACCCCATCCTAAAGAAAGTATAATTTCTCAATAACGTTATGTAGCAGGTCTTTTTGTGCCGGCATTGGCATGTTCAGCCACATGCGCACCCACACCCAACAGGGAAATCTGTGACAAGGATGATGTCGACGGTCCTCATCGACAACGATGGACAGCTATTATATGATTTCTTTCAGTTTTACCCCATTTTCACATAAACAAAATGGAAACAAACGCTGCTTCTCTTCAGTGTAGATTGTGAGACGGCCATTTTTGAATTGCAATTATGACGTTATGTTACTCGTCTGCACCGCGATGGCACCATAAGCAAACATATTACCAAGTTACAATACAAAGGCATGGTTTTTCAATTGTATTTTCTACTCTCAATGTTTTAATTTGAAGCCCTCTCGTATAATGGGGGTAAGTAGCAATTGAAAGCCGATTTTTTGATGGCAAGCATACGGATTCATTCTAGTGTCTAAATACGTCCCAGTAAATCCTGTTGTCAGTGGGGACAGGGTTTAATGTTAACGAAAATTGAAGATCACTGGACACCCTTCCTCACTAAAAGCTTACATTAAACTATCTAACACAGGGCTTTTCAAATTAGGAATCGCGACCCCTTTGGGGATCGAGTAAATATTATTAGGGACCATTGTAATATTCGAAAAAACATTCCATCAGACCCCAAGCCATTGCCCAGGTGGAACTATAATTGGGCAGACTGGCAGAAGTCTGCAACAAGTACAAATCTTTGTTGCCAGTCCATCAACACCAATCACAAGAAAGTAGGCAAAATGGTGGAAACATTTAACCAGTGTCTTCTAAAGGCAGCAATGAAAAACATCCCAAGAATTACCAGAAGAAATTAAAAGCCGTATTGGTCACCTGAAGTGCAACAGATAGTACGAATTAAAACAGGAAAAAGAAAAAGCGGAAATTGGCCAAAATCAAGACAGCTGCTTGCAAGATATAGGAAAACAGTCAATGAAGCTGACAAGAGCATATAGAAACCCTCAACTTTGATAGACAGCAAGAAGCTCTGGAAGCTAGCAAAGGCGTTAAGTAACGAAAACAGCTCTAGCAAACAATTGCAACTGAAAATAAAGGAAAGGTACAAACTGGGAAAGCAATAGTGGATGTTCTAATCCAAAATTATCCAGAAACTAGTAGAAATAAAATCAAAGCATAGATCACATCTTTAACACAAGTTGGAAATAAGGAACTACCCTTACAGTGTGGAAGGAGGCAAGGACTATCCCCATCCTTAAACATGCCAAGGATTACATGAAGCCAGGCAGTTACAGACCTATTACTCTATTCAGCTGCGTGGGGAAACTAATGGACCGAATAGTTAACACTAGAAAAACTAGCATATGGAATTTAAAAATGTACTTTGCATATTTCCAAACCAGTGGAATCATCTTTTTTGCAACTGATTGAGAACATAATATAGCCAATGGTTTTGCTAGTTGGTCTCTAATTTCAAACAGCAATTTTGGATGAATACCATCTTCTCCTTGACATTTGTTCACTTTCTACCCCTTCAATTTTTTTTAAAACCATATCCTTGCTAATACAGATTGATCTTAATCCCGCTGTGTCAATGTCTCTTTGAAAAATATCTACAGGCTCTGAGAGATTGGAGCAGTCCTCTTTCGTGTAGACTGTGCCAAAGTAATGATTGAGTAGCTTAGTTGCCTCCCTATTCTCACTTATTATATTTCCTGTGCTGTCTATGAAAGGGCCTATTTTATCTTTAGTTTTTGTTTATTTCTAACATAAGAAAAGAAGCTTTTACTATCAATCTGTATCCTCTGAACAAGTTTTTTTCGAAGCCTATTTTTGCTGTTTTAATCACTTTCTTAGCTATATTTTACTTGTCCAAATATTATAAATATGTTTCTTTTGAGTTAACTGCCTCTGTATATTGTTTCCATGCTTTATTTTTAGCTCTTCTACATTTAATTATAAATCTAGTTATCCAGTTTTTACGCTTGGGATTTATCTCACTACATGGAACACATTCCTCCTTTAGCTTTTCTAGAACTGTATTAAAACTCTCCACTCTTGTTCAACATCTGTTCCTCTGACAATATCTTTTCAGATTATATGGCTCGTTGCCTCTTTCATCTTCTTAACATCTGCTTTAGAGTAGTCGAATGTTCGCGTGTTTATATTTACTTGCTTCCCTGCTATAAGATCCCAACGAATGTGTTGATGGTCACTTGAGCCAAACAGTTCCCCAACGGTAACATTTTCAATCGATTTTGTCCTCTGTAATAAAAATTAAGTCGAGTGTATTTTTGTCTCGAGTGGCTGCTTCTACATGTTGAATGAAAAAAAGTGTCAGTTATGCACTTCACAAAAAGTTAACTTGTTGAGTTTCACAACAGTTGCCCAACTCGCGTTACTAAATAGTTCCGCTCGACGTACAAAGATGTTCTGGACGAGCGAAAAAAATGTTCACCAATCATTGACATGTATTCATGTACTGAGGATCTTTTTGTTACTAATATGTTTTGTTTTGATTTCATTAAACGGATCATAATTGATCAATTGGTATGCGTGGAACACAATTTGTGATAAATATTTTTTTCATCGAATTAGACAATAATCAGCTGGATTGGAATCATAACTATTTTATCATGGAAATAGAAAATGTGAAATACCTCCTGTTGAAACCTAATGGTCAATTTGCAGAATTTTCAAATGATTCAAATCTCAACTTGAATTTTCAAGAAAAAGTTCGTGAATTCGAACCTTTGCACACTGTAATCCCAGTAGAGTAAGCCGACTCGCTGTCGACTAGACTATACGCTCCACCTACAGGTGTTTTTGATCATCAATCTCCAGACATTCCTATCCCAGGTCATGTTCAACCATATTGCCACTGACCATCTTCCCACCACGTTTAAAATAACACGTCTTTACCGTCTATCATTCTCTGTCCGCCTCTTATAGCGTTACACGTTTATTATGGTTGCAGTTCCCCATTTCCTCTTCTATAACATCATAAAGATAGTTGGTTTATTCTTGTTCATGGTGGTCTCCAGGTAAGGTGTCGTCTCGGGTACAGGAGGTCGCGTGTTTGAATCACGATGGAGACGGATTTTTCACGTGGATCTGCTGGTAAAAAATTGCACTGAGTAGTGAGATCGGACTCCCGTGTTCAGTATCCAACACGTTGAAAATCCCATCGAAGTTAGAAATCGAAAGGAGTAGGGTTAAAGGCCGCTGCTAGGACAACATTTAACAATTTTAGTTACAAATTTGCCCAAATTATTTTACCTCCACCCTTTCCCCCTCCCCCCAGGACTAGTAAGCCGCTGGAAGTGTTAAAATACCTGCTATGGCAACATACATTAATATTCCTGTTTGAATACCAGGATTCCAAGTATTCCAAGTATGATTCAAACTGTGTCTTAGACTCGGTCTCTCTCAGTGAAACCATACTAGTCATTGCATGACAAGTTGGTCGATCGACTCCCACAACTTTCAAGCGACCCCTGGTCTCACGGATTGTACGACCTGAATGTCTGCATCTTGAGCTACTTCCAGTCGCCTGGATTGTATGTCTTGCCACTGGCTCACGGTAACTCAGGACGAGAGAGTGAGAGTGATGTCCAGCGCAGCTTCTTTCTCACTATAATCCAAATTCAACGCAAGTTGCATCTTCAGGACGAGGATAGTCTAATGATGTCGCCATCTTCGCTTCCGATGGGCAACTTACTTACTGACTAGTCATCTCTCACTCGTTCATTCTTTCTTCCACTTACTTATCAATTCTCTTGATCACTGTACCTTTCAGTTAAAGTGTCTCTTTACTTTTTCCAGATCCTCCCCTTGTCGCCTACAAACGAGACAGGAACCTGAGGGACTTGCTGGTCAGTAGTCGCCTACACACCAGCCCTCATAGCCTTCCAGGCACCAGGCCGTGCAAAAATACACGTGGCTATGTTACCTGCCCTCATTTCATCCTTTCTCGAACCATCACCTTTCCCAAAGCAGAATTCTTCATCAAAGAGGGATCCACATGCAATTCTCGTAACCTCATCTATTCTATCATCTGCCGCCAGTGTGGTATGACATACATTGGGGAAACTGGTATGGAACTGCCGGAGTGTTTCCGCCAACACCTCAACGACATCCGCAACCGCACTGGTTCACCAATTACCAGCCACTTCAATGGTCCTGAGCACCGGGGTAAGGCTGACGTCAGTGTCACTGGTCTAGTTTCGTGCTTCTCTGACGATCGTCATCGATTCGCCCTTGAGAATAGACTTATCTCTAGTATGGGCTGTCTCCAACCACATGGCATTAATATCTTCCCTACTTTTTATGAAATCCTCACACTGGCCCCCATCTATTTGTCTTCCTTTGCCCCCCCCCCCTTCTTCTATCAGTTCCCCCCCCCCCCACTCATATATCAATCTCACGCCCTTCCGGCTTATATTGCCTCTCTTTGTTTTCCCATCTGGACCACTATTTGGCCCCCATTGGCTTATCCGGTACATTCCCCCACATTGCTGGCGCTCTCTTGGCCACTTTGTGTTTGACCGCTCTGATTCAGTTTCAATCAAGCGTCTGGCCCAACCAGTCGCTTAGACAGACTGGGTCCACTATCAGAAACAGATGAGTTTACCATTTTTTCTTATATGTTAATTTGTTAGTTCAGTATTGTTGTCCCTGATGAAGGCCTATTGGTCGTAACGTAGGTATTGTTTGTGTTCTCGTCTCGGTGCGGTATCTTCTTCTTCTTCTTCTGCGTACGCAGTCAGACAGTAACCATTGTTTTTTTCGAAAAAAGCAGCGGTCATCCTGAGGCTGTCGCCACTGCCATAGAGCTTGTCTTGCAGTTCCCCTGGTAATGGCCACATCTGCTCTCTCTGATCCTCGTATGTCGGGCAGTTCTGCAGCAGATGTTCAGCGGTCATTTTACCAGTACCGCACGGGCATTCGTCGGTACACCCTATCTTCAATTTGTTGAATAGGTGGTACCTCAGTCTGTTGTGGCCAGTGCGAAGTCTGAAGACAACGACCTGCTCTCTTCGGTTCAACTGGTAATAGGCATAGTTTTTGGTGTAACCAGTATGTTCGGTTTCCCATTTGGTCATGTATCTGGCTTTGATAAGCCGTTTTGACTCTTCGTACGTCATACTGGTATCTGTTTGTGGTAGTCTTGCACCTTCTTTTGCCAGTCTGTCTGCCTCCTCGTTGCCTTGGATGTTGCAGTGTGACGGAACCCACTGTACCACTACCCTTGTTGGTGCGGACTGCTGGCACAGTTTGCAGAGTGCTGCTCTTAAGTCATTAAGCTCAGTGTTTTTCTGGCTTTTTAGCGCTGTGACTACGGCGAGAGCATCTGTCAGCAGGACTATATGGCTCTCATTTTCACTGTGTGTCACCATTTCTTCCACTGCCGCCCTCAGTGCCTCTGCCTCCGCTCTGAAATTGCTTGTGTACTTACCAGTAGCGAATGACAGTGTTATTTTTCTGTCATTTGGTAGGTTCAGGAATGCTCCTGCCCCTCCGTTCTGTGTTTTGTTTGTTACAGAACCGTCGGTGTATGCATGGGTCCAGTCCATGCTTGGGTGGCTTTTCGTTATGAAGCTTAGGGTAGTATCTCTCCTTTCTTTTTCAGTCTGGCAGTTTTTGTTTGCAATACCTGGTATATTTTCTACCACCTCTGGAAATATATTCTGCCTCCAGGTAGGTTTTCGTACAGTAGTGATGGGTTTTGGTGTTGTTAGTGCGTTTATGGGATCTTCGTGCATCTTTGCTTTGGCTATTTCTGCAAAGTTTCTCCGCTTTAGTTTCCCATTTCCCAAGTTGTTTAGTCTCTGGTGCATTGGATGGTCGGTCAGTCTTCGGAGTTTCTCTGACTGCAGCTGGGCTCTGCGGTCTCTTCTATCGGTCATGGATTGCAGTTTTGTAATCTTTTCAAGTTCTACAATTGGCTTTGACTTCATGCCACCTGTTATAATTCTCATGGCTTGGTTTTGAAGTTTGTTAACTTTATCGAAGTTCGCCTTCGCTGCTGTTGTCCATGCCGCAATGCCATACTCGAGAACTGGTCTCACTCTTCCAGTGTACAGTTTCTTTAGTATGCCGTCGTCTGCTCCCCAGCTTGTGCCAGCAAGTTTCCTCATGATTGCCATTCTTTCTCTGGCTTTCATTCGGTTTCTCTCAATCTGACTGTTCCATGTCATGCGCCGATCAAATGTGACTCCCAGATAGGTTGGGTTGTCGTTTGGCTGCAGGATTTTGCCATTTAGACTTAATTTGGTACTTTGGGGTTTTAATGAAAGCGAGAATATTGTGCATGTGGTTTTCTCCTCGTTTATTTTGACCAGCCATGAGTTCGCCCACTCTTCCAGCGATGTTAGGGCCGTCTGCATCTGATTTCTTGCTATTGTGAGATTCTTTTCAGAGGTCCACATAGCCAGATCGTCTGCAAACATTGAGCTATGGACTCTTCTTGGTATATTCTCTGTAATATTGTTTATATATACCAGGAAGAGTGTGGATGACAATACTCCCCCTTGGGGTACTCCCTGCTCGAGTGTCACCTTTTTGCTCATCTGCCCGTGTACTTGGACTCTGGCCGTTCTTTGTTTGAGGTAGTGGTTGATCCACTTGTACATCTTCCCACAGACATCGCTTCTTCTTAGCTTGACTCTAAGTCCATCTTTCCAGACTTTGTCAAATGCCTTTTCCAGATCCACCCAAACAGCTACTGTGTGTTTCTGTGCCTGGTATGCATCTTCTATCTCCTGGGCTATGAGGATGACCTGGTCCTCAGTGGATCTGTGCTGTCTAAAGCCGGCTTGCTGTGGAATTAGTATTCGTTTTTCTTCCAGATGCCACATCAGTCTGGTGGGTGCGGTATCTGACCATACCCATTTTAAAATATTGATTAAACTCAACCTTACAAGTTTTTTTTTCATGTTTTTTTCTCTTTACTTTGATCACTCTATTTGACACATACGCATACATCCACTGCTTAACTAATTAAGAATTTTGACACAAAAGAAAGCAATACATTGAGCAGAAAAGATGGCGCCATAACTGGCTGCGGGTCTACATTGCTTTTCTCTTTTAGCTCAATATAGATGCCGACAGAACAAATATTTGCCGGGAATTCACACTAGTCAACGACTTACACTTGTGTTCACGGAAACATGCTGCTGTTTTCTATTTGGACTGGTTAATTCGTTCGTTCTGTGTGTTTTCTTCTATTCCATTATCCTGGAATGGACATCGGGTATATGAATAGCAAGCACTACGCTTAAACATGTGTCATATTTCACGGTCTAGTTTACACGGCCGAACTTAACGAGATTGGCGCCCTTCACCATAGTTGCAAATAGTGTCAGGTTTGTTGTATGAAATTTAGACACAACTATAATGAGCTACCACCTGGAGAGAGATGGGCTCCGTCAGGTATGTAGCGGCCCAAGACACACCGTTATTGTATGACGTGAGCTGGTACTACAAACTGCAATAAAGGTGCCTCAACGACCTACTAGGTTATAGAACTGATGATAATGATAAAAGCAATACTCACATAACACTGAATGTACACAGATACATAAAATCAAGAATTGTAACAGAGACTGTCAGACTGAAGACGCATATGGCCATCTCCTGCCAGTCTGGGATCACCGTGAGTAACAATGCGTATAAGAGAAGATTAAATTCCTTGTCTTCTTGACCGGTGAATTGGCAGCATCTGTAGCTCGCATAACACGTTTAAGACTCTTGAACTCCTGAGATAAAATTTGAAATGTATATTAAACAAAACTGTCATACGAAATTTGTCTCATTGCTGGGGTAGTCGAGGGATTTTGAAGCCTGAGAACTACAGACCGCTTCGCTACTGCTGTCGCCACGTCGTGTGCTGGCTATGTTTGTTTATTTCACCCTCAACAACAAAAAACAACATGTCATACTGGGGATTCGAACCGATGTTGGGGGTGAAATAAACAAACATAGCCAACACACGACGTGGCGGTAGCAGTAGCGAAGCCGTCTGTAGTCCTCAATCTTCAAAAGCCTTGAGTACTCCAGCAATAGAAAAAATGTCGCATGACAGTAAAAAATAATAAGAGTTAAACCCCCAAAAATGAATAAAATATGCACACAACAATAGTAAATAAAAGTAAGAACCAGGATTATCAAAGTTAGATTTACTTCCCTCCTTTTCGACTCAGTTTAGAGATTCAATTTTCTCACAAATAGATAGGTGTTCAGCACTACTTTGACAAAGAATCATAGCCGCTGACCTTATTCAAAATCATTATATGGCCGAAACAAACAAAACTTCACAGGCGCGCACAAACACGTTCATACGCACACATACACATACAAACACATACACACACACACACATATATATATATATATATATATATATATATGTATATATATATATATATATATATATATATATATATATATATACGAGGCGTGTTCAATTGAAACCGGACCTAACTCCACCAAGTGAACATATGTACGATGCACAGGATGACGTAATTTCTGGCGTATACAGCACATACCAACCGTAAAGTTTGCAAAATAATTTCATTACCCTCCGACTCATAGTTTCCTCAGCAGATCGTTGAATACAAGGCGGGTGTGATACTGAATCCATCCAGAGTTGATCAGCGAGCGGTGATTCGGTTTCTAACAGCTGACGGATGTCGACTAGTTGACATTCATCGCAGAATGCAGGCAGTGTATGGTGACAAAAGTGTGTCGAAGACAATAGTGAAAAACTGGACAACGATGTTTAAAGAAGGACGTGAGTTAACGAAATATCTTCCGAGACCAGGTCAGGTGCATTTTGTTGCGTCAGAAGATTCCATTGTCAAAATTGATGCAGCAATTCAGATGCACCGTCGCCGGAGCTTATGTTCATGAGACTATGATGAAATCGCGTGGACACGTGCATAGAAGTTGCCACAGCAGTGACATTGGCATCAAGCAATTACGAGAGTTCAAATATCTAGGTAGTATGTTCACCCATGACGACAGAGTGAGGTAGTATGTTCACCCATGACGACAGAGTGAGGTAGTATGTTCACCCATGACGACAGAGTGAGGTAGTATGTTCACCCATGACGACAGAGTGAGGTAGTATGTTCACCCATGACGACAGAGTGAGGTAGTATGTTCACCCATGACGACAGAGTGAGGTAGTATGTTCACCCATGACGACAGAGTGAGGTAGTATGTTCACCCATGACGACAGAGTGAGGTAGTATGTTCACCCATGACGACAGAGTGAGGTAGTATGTTCAACCATGACGACAGAGTGAGGTAGTATGTTCACCCATGACGACAGAGTGAGGTAGTATGTTCACCGATGACGACAGAGTGAGGTAGTATGTTCACCGATGACGACAGAGTGAGGTAGTATGTTCACCGATGACGACATAGTGAGGTAGTATGTTCACCGATGACGACAGAGTGAGGTAGTATGTTCACCGATGACGACAGAGTGAGGTAGTATGTTCACCGATGACGACAGAGTGAGGTAGTATGTTCACCGATGACGACAGAGTGAGGTAGTATGTTCACCGATGACGACAGAGTGAGGTAGTATGTTCACCCATGACGACAGAGTGAGGTAGTATGTTCACCCATGACGACAGAGTGGACAGACTTTTCACAGATAATTCAAAAGGTGAACAGTATCCACTATCAAATTGCACCGATTTTGAAACACCCTAGAGTGCTTCTTTCAACTAAAAATAGGCTGATAAATGCACTATTTATTTCTTCATTGTGTTACCAATGTCAATCTTAATGCTTACTAGAAATACATAGGAGTAAGATCCAGAGATGGGAGAAGTGCAGCCGGAAGACAATCTATGATCGGATCGGCAACACCGCACTGGGGCAGATAGTGAGGACATACCCAGCTTGTAACTACATTGCAGCACAACACATCAAGTGGTTTGGTCATTTAATTAGAACACATTATGACCAGCCTGTGGAAATAGCATATCATATGCAGGTCTCCGGTCTACGAGCAAGAGGCAGACCTCGACGTCGGTGGATCGAGGGTGTCTCTGACATTCTCAGTAAGTTACACCTAACGACAGCGAAAGCCCACTTGGCGATAACAAGAAATCTGTTCATACCACCTCTCTGCGGCGCCGTATGGCAAGAGCAGTAGGACAAAGGAAAGAAGAACAGATACAAAGAGTAAAGGTGATGATTATAGTGGTTCATGTAGCACGCTGGTGTTACACACTCATGTTCCTTCCTCTCATGCCCCATTTATAGTCGACCAAAATTCAACATTCTACAGTCTGCGTGTTGCAAATTATTTGATTGCAATGTTGTCATTCAACTGATGACCATTAATTGATTTCAGTATATCACCCCTGTCAGTGTTCAATGTCCCATCTATTGGTATATTCATTGCCAGAATGGCAGCTCTTACATTGCCATGAACCCCAGCAAAGACCAGACCCTCTTCCTCGAAGATCCTTGTACAGTCAATGACAAAGTGGTCAGTGACCATTACATTTGATGGAATCTATAAAGACAGCACCAAACGCAATCCTCTTCACGCAGTGTACATCCATCCGTCACACTATGACCATCTCTGACTTCATTGGTGGCTGCTATAGTTCGTCACTAAATTGTGCTTGGTTGTCCTGTCTTTCGCTTTCTTTCTGGAGTCAATACCTCATCGGTTCTGGCGATTGTGTCAATTCTCTTCTTAGGATATGGTCAATTAACCCCAAGCACCATCGGGTCAAGAAGGTGCTTACCTTTTCCCGATCGCTCCAGGCAATCAGACCTTGCCTTACCATAAACTAAAAATATCGTAAAGATAGATGACATTCTCCAACACTCCTCGAGGGGGCACAGATTGTATGCAACTCGTGAATATTCACTGTTTGGGGCCGGATCTCCAGGGCAAAGACCTTCGAAAGTTACCTAGCCTAACAACGGTAAACCTAACTCCGCTCATAACTCTCTTGACTTTCACGTCCTTTTCACCGGCTGATGTCCCCATTGCCCCCCCCCCCCCCCCCCTGACGTATGTTACAGGAGATCCACAAAAACCTCTAAAGGTTTAAAGAATCGGTGGTTAACACAATGTCATGAGTAGACATCCCTTCAGTACGTTCCGACGCAAGAACTGAGAGTCCGACACGGTAGCCACCATTTTAAATGAATTCCTTTTAGATAGACTCAACCAAGCTAAAACATTTGCAGCGTTTTCCATTTGTATGTTGAAGGTTAATGCTCTGTATCCCTTTCACAGCTCTGCATCTATGTCATCTCATATGCTGGAAGAGAAGACTCGATCAAACTGAATTATCCACGAGTAGCACCAATCACAAAGGATAAGGTAAAGTCAGTAAATAGGTCACCGTGATATGTGATAGCAGTAAAATGTGGTTGCTAGATTCAAAAGGTGTCATTAGAAGGCAGCAACATCCAGCTTTGTTATTACTGTAAGTAGCAGTCGACGCAGGCAGGTGCAAAAGAGATACAAAATAGCGTCCGTGCTCATAGAGTGAACAATCATAGAACACTGTACTGTTGTGCGTTGTTTGGGCTGAAAGAACTTGCAAATGATTTTCATCGAAATATCTTTTCTGTTTACGGTGAGAAGTGTGTGGTGAGCAAAGCTTACTCATGAAGCCAAACCTGATCGCTCTGTTCAGATTGCGGCAAAAGCAATTACACAAGGTCGGGGGTGATTCGAGCCGACAGGCGATTAACTATAGTGTAATAACTGTAATATCCGGTTCGCATGGTTTAGCCTACATTTTAATGCAGGCAGCTGCAATAACTAGAGCCATCGTGACGTCATGAAACAAGCAGACATCTGCAAGAACCATAGGTATCATGACGTCATGAAACAGGCAGACAGCTGCAAGAACTAGAGCCATCATGACGTAACGAAACAGGCAGACAGCGGCACTAATTAGCGCCATCATGACGTCACGAAACAGGCAGACAACTGCAAGAACCATAGCCATCATGACGTCACGAAACAGGCAGACAGCTGCAAGAACTAGAGCCATCATGACGTAACGAAACAGGCAGACAGCGGCACTAATTAGCGCCATCATGACGTCACGAAACAGGCAGACAACTGCAAGAACCATAGCCATCATGACGTCACGAAACAGGCAGACAGCTGCAAGAACCAGAGGCATCGTGACGTCACGAAACAGGCAGTCAGCTGCAATAAATTTCGATGATAGAATGTCGCCGTCATTACCCAGACTCCTTCCCTATTGATGGTGTCAAAGGCCTTGGCCAGGTCGACAACAACTGTGTACAGGTCAAATTGATGTTTACTTAACTTAACTTAACTTAACGTCTTTACACTGATTTAGAAAACTCTGCAGAGTCTGTATACGACCAGTTTCATTTGCATTACCCTGCTTTAAAAGCTATGCCCACCCAATCTATTCTTAAATGCATTAACTGTCTCAGCCTCCACCACCTCTTGGGGTAATGCATTCCAAGCATTGACCACTCTCTGACTCAAACAATATTTCCTAGTATCCAATCTGGACCTTTCTTTAGTTAATTTGTATCTGTGCCCTCTTGTTCTTGTAGGTGGTTGTATTTTGAAAAACTACGTTATAGTCTAATTTTGCCTTTCCTGTGATTATCTTATAAACCTGTATTAAGTCACCTGGAATTCTTTATTTTTCTAGACACAGTAGGCCGGTATTTCTGGAATCCAACTATCAGTTTTGTCGCTCTACCTTGTATCCTTTCCAGCATGTTTATATCTCCTCTACGAAAAGGACTCCATACCTGTACACAGTACTCCAATCTAGGTCTAACTAAAGCTTTATACAGTTTGACAATTACCTCGTTACTACTATGTTTAATATTTCTTTATATCATACCTAACATTGCATTTGCCTTATTCACTGATACCTGGACTTGCTCTTTCATTTTTCCTGTATGCTTTTAAGCTTTATTATAACCCTTAGGTCCCTTTCCTTTTCTATCATTCTAATATTGTTCTCGCCCATTTTATAATTATGTTCCATAGCCAGTAAGGCTTTAATAAATCTCAGGGCAACAACAACAAAAACACTGAAAACATCACCTTATTACGGTAAATGAGTTATCGATCATGAAATAGGCCATTAGTATTTTGGCAAAGAATAAAATACAAGTAATTAACTAGCAGAACTACCGTCTTCTGAAATGCCAGGCGTTACTTACAGTCAACATGGCGTAAATATATGACGTAGAAAGTAAACAAGGTAACGGATGAAGTAAAAACATAGATCAGGAACAATTTATTTTAGATTATGGTCAGGGATCAAGCTGCTGAGCAGTACATTGGCGTGATCCCCTTATTAAAAAACGACACAAAATCTGAACCAGCAAATTATAGACCTGTGAGTTTAACGAGCATAGGCTGTAAATTGTTAGGGTCAATAATCAAAGAAAACATTGTAATGCATTTAGACAAATTTAATCTATTCAGAAATAGTCAGCTTGGGTTTACTAGAGGGAGATCGTACTTAACCAGTTTATTAGAATTATTGGATGAGGTTACTAAGATGATAGATAAAGGGGAGCCAGTGGATGTTATCTATCTAGATTTTGCAAAGGCCTTTAATAGAGTACCTCATAAAAGATTATTTAATCACATAGAATAGGTGGACAAGTTGCCAAATGGATTGAAAATTGGTTAACCGGAAGATGGCAAAGGGTGGGCATAAATAATAGGTACTCTGAGTGGTGTGAAGTAAAAAGGGGAGTGCCACAGGGCTCGGTTTTGGAACCAATTGTGTTCTTGATATATATAAACTATTTGGACATTGATATGGGATCCATGATTACAAAATTTGCGGATAACAAAAAACTATGCAGTAGTGTCTCATATAAAGCAGAAGTGGATATATTGAGATCGGATTTAAATAAAAATTCAAGAATGGTATGTAAGCTGGCAAATGGAGTTTAAAGTAGATATATGTACTGTCATCCACATGGGTAAATCCAATATGGAAAATACAGAATGGCCGTGAACAGTATTACAATGATGGAAAAGGAAAGGGACCTAGGGACTAAAATACATAGTTCAGGTAAGGTGAGTGAGCAAATTCATGTAGCAGTGAAAAGGGCAACTGCAATGTTAGGTATGATAAAAAGAAATATTAAACATAAGAGCAAGGAAGTGATAGTCAAACTGTATAAAGCATTAGTTAGACCTAGATTGAAGTACTAGGTACAGGTGTGTAGTCCTTATCATAGAGACGATATAAACATGCTGGAAAGGATACAGAAAAAGAGCAACAAAACTGATAGTGGAATTCCAGAATTGCAGTTATGAGGAAAGACTCAGAAAACCCGGCCTACGGTGTCTAGAAAAGAGAAGAATTCGAGGTGACTTAATACAGGTTTATAAGATAATCAAAGGAATGGATAAATTAGACTGTAACAAGTTTTTTCTCTCAAAATACAACCACCCACAAGAACAAGAGGGCACAAATTAACTAAAGGGAGGTATAGATTCGATATTAGGAAATATTTATTTAGTTAGAGAGTGGCGAATGCGTGGAATGCATTGCCACATGAGGTAGTGGAGGCAGGAACGAGTAATGCATTTAAGAATAGATTGTATGCACATAGCTTTTAGAGAAAGGTAATGTAAATGAAACTGGTTGTAAACAGACTCTGCAGAATCTTGTAGATCAGTATAAAGACGTTAAATTACGTTAAAACATGACCAGCCCAGCGGTTATCTGCGCTGTAATATTGTTTCACCGACGTCCCGATATTTAGTTTGCTGTCTCATTTGTCATCCAAGCAAAGAGCTGATTGCGGCTCGAGAGGTGAGCAGAATGACCGGGTAAAGTAATAAAGAAAATACTAGTACCAAAGGAGATACTGCTGTTGGGTATTAAGTATTTTGTAATTACGTCTCAGGGTTTTCGAAGGTCGTATAATTAAATCCCTGTCTAGCGGCTTTGTATTCCTTAACTGTAAGTCATTTACACTATTACAGCTGGGTTGACAGAAGTATATCGAGACCTTGGACATTGTCTCTGTTGTTGTTACTGATCCAACAGTTTTCAAGATTGTGCCCTTCGGCCCAATGTCATGTGGTAGTATTTGCACATGTTTGTTGATAAGCCTGGCACCTTAAACTTCTCATGTGCTGCTGGAAGCATAATCAGTATCCAGTCTGCTTCTCGGGCGTCCCTAATGGAGTGAAAAGGACGTATCATATCGCTATATTAAGCCCAATTATTTTAACTGAAATACGAATCGTGTCAGGAAATAAGTTTAACCTTTTCTAATACTGTGGACTGGGCTCACGTTAATTAAATACTGGAGTATGTGAGCTCGCGCGGTGATTGTATTATGACGTGTCGTCGATATTCGATAAGTCAGTCAGCGATTGATCACAGCGATCGACTTTGCGGCAAAGGCTGCAATTATCAATAAGGAACACCACATTGCAATAATGAAAACTATACAAACGTGAGCTGGCACAAACGTGAAGTCAACAGCAGATACAAGGGGTATACCTTTATTATTTGTGTGGCAAATAAAAACAGGACCATATTGTTAAATACTGTTTTTCTGGCTGTTAAAGTGTTTGGATTGTAATTCATTGATGTCGAACGTGACCTTTCAGAACGCTTCGTACTTAAAAAATTGAAGTGTAAGATTCGCAGTAACGGCACGTTTCAGTTCACCTACCTGTAAACGGATGAATGGCTCTGTTAGAGTTACGCAAATCACAACATCCAGGGATGGAAACTGGTCATTTATCATACCTCAATAAAAAAAAAAAAAACAAGACTTCGCACAATGAAATCTTTAAACCCTTATAGGGCAGACAATTCTAACTTATGACGTTGCACACCGTACCCTTAATAAATGCTATAGGTCTGGCGAAATTGAGACGCTAGTTCGGTCAACCCCAACATACTGATCAGGACGTCGCGTCAAGGTCAGGGACAATATACTGGCCAAGACCACAATATCTCTTCCATGTAGCGTTCCTTGGAAACAAGCTGTTTTCAAGGCATTCTGGCTGACAAGATGTGGATCGACATGATCCCCATAGTAGTGTGCGTCACACAGATGAAACCAATCACAGCACAACCACTGGAAGACCGTGGTGCACCTTCATCAGCTCCCTCGGTATGCGAGGAAAGCTAATACAGCCCTCTACTAAAAGCCCTTTTCAGAGCGCACTAACGAGTAAGCATATTCATTGTGTGCATTCAGCAACAACATGCTAGAGGCCTGCTATATTTGAAGTAGAAAAGATGAAAGGAATAAAGGAAGAAAGTAAAGTGCGCAGTAGAAAGGAAGTTATTGAAAAAACGCTCCTTACATGATACAGAAAGAGATGTGAGAATCGCTAATTGTTATTTGGTTCAGCTTGCAGTCTCTTATACTTCATCTCCTACAGCTGCGTCCGAGAGGGCTCACTTTATATATTTTTAAAGATACACTTGCAAATTTACGGATACATCCACCCATATAAAAGAGAAATTTATTTTACTATCTTACATGCATTTGAAATTTTATGTACGAACCATGAAGACGAAACTGAAAATATACTAATGTGAAACAATGGCTCCTATCGAAAAGACTTGATGATGTGAACTTTGCCGATGACTTTGCTCCTGCCTCACACTCAAATGCATTATACAACAAATACAGTTACTGAAGGGTCACTGAAATAAGGTCGGAGTGCACAGAAAAACAACAAATTACGACAATAAAAACGCCTAGCAACAACTATTTTGCACTCCGAGACAGTGCACTACTAGAGGTAGAATCATTCCCGTATCATAGTAGCAATACAGACAAAGATCGGGCGAACTGTTAGGGACGGCAAATTAAGAATACAAATGGCGAGATGGACTTTTATTGCTTTAGGGTAATTGGGGAAATCGTAAAAAATTAAGTCCGCCACAAAAAAAATGCAGATCTTCAACTTTAAGTCCGGCTTATTGCACGGTTCGGTGATGTGGGGAACAAAAAAAAATACAATTAAAAACGTTGACACTTTCATCAATGCATGCTTACAGAGAACATAAGGAATAAAATGGTATGATGAAGTCACTAATAAAGAATTGTGGGAAAGGATCGGTCAGATGCCAGTGGCGCGTGATGTAAAGAGAAAGCGCTGGCGATGGACAGGACACAAATTGCGGAAAGCAGCTGATAATATTGCAGGCAGTCATTATTAAGGAATCCTCAAAGCAAGAGAAGAAGGGGCAGACCTAAACAATTAAAGAGAACAGAAGTATGGACGAGCGTGAACACAGCAGAAAAGCTGTGTGGCTAACTGAAAATGATAGTCCTTGACAAGAAAACTTGGTAGTATTTGTTGAGGACCTATGCTCCGCAGGGAGTAGATAGATGTGAATTACACTGATTGATATTGTCGACACTGAAAGTGTACACTATTGTGGGCGAAAAATAGTTTGTGTATTGCTAGGGCTGAGATGTAGAACTCTGCCGTCATAAATAGATGATTACGCAATTTAGAATGATTAAAATAGTTTTATAAGATTATTGATGAAGAACACTTGGAAAGAACCAGTCGAACCTCGTAATAATGGAAGGTGAAATGAAACTTTCACTCTGTTAAGTCATACATTAAAGAAACCAGCTTATCACATTACAGCAATACTTAGATAGAGGAGGAGCAGAAATGACACCAAATAAAACTGAAAACAAACATTGTGAAAAAAGAAGGACGCTGAGAGAGCGTGAACTGATGGATCTGGACAGGATGGTGTGGCATTTATTTATTGATTACCTGTGCTCCACAGAAGGCTGATGTATTGTGATTGATTGATTGAGATAGAAAGAGAGAGAGAGAGAGAGAGAGAGAGAGAGAGAGAGAGAGAGAAACAGTCATATAGAGGTAAGGGTGGAGCTATGAGTGGAGTGTAGTGATCAGAAAGATTTATAGTTAGTTGGTGACTGAATCAGAGAAATAGATTGATTAGGAACCAGTGTCAGAGAACGAAAGATATTGTCAGGTATATATATATATATATATATATATATATATATATATATATATATATATATATATATATATATATATGTAGAGAAAGAGATGGAGAGAGAGAGAGAGAGAGAGAGAGAGAGATATTAAGCAATCTACCCCATTACATCCACGCATGAACCGCTATACGAACCAGTGCTCAGGCGTGGCTCTACTACTTGGTAACTAAGGACTCGTCGCCTGTAAAAACTGTATGCGTAGCTATGATTCTGTAACACTGGTGGTTGGTCGGGTGCGGTACCAGCCACAGAACTGAAAACAGGTTTCTTGAACTTCCACTAAGCTCAAGTGATTGGGACACGTCATTCACAATGAGGCTATCTCGGGTCTGAAAACAGCAGGTAAATTTATGAACTGTAAAAGGAACCTGTGAAAACAAAGTTTATTTGGCAGCTTGGTAATTGTTGCAAACAGATTTTAGCATGTTAACTATGTTTGCCATACTATTTCATTTCGATCAGAATACGAAAGATGTGGTTGCAACTTATTTCTAGTTCAAGTAATGATAGTGCTAAAGAAGGGACTGTCGCTGCAGATTTAGTGTTATACATTTTGTTGCATAAATTCCCGATTTTTGTGAAGAAAGGTGACCAGTTCATTTCTTTGCTGTATTGTGGGATTACATTGTCTATTTTAACTAAGGTTACGTGCAGCTGTCGATGAGATGTCCGATGTGGTAAGTAAAAGTGCTAAATTAGCATGTTGTAATTCAGTGTTATCATCATTTGGTTGATTAGTCCATTGACTGATTGTAAGGTTGTCTGAGTATGTCTTTCCTTTTGACTCTATCTTCTGGTTGATCAGTAAGACTGATTGTAAGGTTGTCTGAGTATGTCTTTCCTTTTGACTCTATCCTCTGGTTGATCAGTAAGACTGATTGTAAAGTTGTCTGAGTATATCTCTCCTTTTGACTCTATCCTCTGGTTGATCAGTCCCTAGACTGATTGTAAGGTTGTCTGAGTATGTCTTTCCTTTTGACTCTATCCTCTGGTTGATCAGTCCATTGACTGATTGTAAGGTTGTCTGAGTATGTCTTTCCTTTTGACTCTATCCTCTGGTTGATCAGTCCCTTGACTGATTGTAAGGTTGTCTGAGTATGTCTTTCCTTTTGACTCTATCCTCTGGTTGATCAGTAAGACTGATTGTAAAGTTGTCTGAGTATATCTCTCCTTTTGATCCTATTCTATGGTTGATCAGTCCCTTAACTGATTGTAAGGTTGTCTGAGTATGTCTTTCCTTTTGACTCTATCCTCTGGTTGATCAGTACCTTGACTGATTGTAAGGTTGTCTGAGTATGTCTTTCCTTTTGACCCTATCCTCTGATTGATCAGTCCCTTGACTGATTGTATGGTTGTCTGAGTATGTCTCTCCTTTTGACCCTATCCTATGGTTGATCAGGAAGACTGATTGTAAAGTTGTCTGAGTATGTCTGTCCTTTTGACCCTATCCTCTGTTTGATCAGTCCTTTGACTGATAGTAAGATAGTCTGAGTATGTCTCTCTCCTTTTAACCATATCCTCTGCAGCTTTCTTCATTTCAGCATAGCTTCGTACTTTAATGTCCCAGAATGCCTAGGATGTAAAATTGAATCTTAGACGCTCGGGTCCTCTCTTTCCTTGAATCTTTCTCTCTAGTATTTTCTGTAGAAGACTTGCGTGTCTCATATTGTGATCAAACTCAACCTACGTTTTTGTATCCTTTGCAATATGTGTCTTTGTACGCTCACTTCAGTGAGTACATTGCCATTATATATCTATTCTGTCCAACTCACCTTTTCCATTATACGGAAGCACCACATTTTAAACGATTCCAATTTTTTTAATCCTTCGTTGCTAGAGTTCATGTTTCAGTGCAATTGACCAAATATGAGTGCTGATTTTTCTATCAAGATATTCTTTGAGGTTAACAATTTATGTTTTTCTCTTAAGCCCTTTTTGCCATTGTAACCCTTGTCTAATTTAGTGTTAAGGAAAGTAATTAAACAAATCAATTAACTCAAGACTTGAATATAGCATATACCAGTCTTTACATCTAGATGCGATTGCTGAATGTACAAACAGAGACCGAGTTCCGTAAAATAATGTAAGATTACTTCATATTTTTCTTTGTAACGATTAAGTCATCAGTTGCAATGTCTAAGACACACAGTAGTCTAGCCAAGATTATTTGTGTTTCCAGAGAACTTTCCTAATAAATGTACTGATGATGGTTATGCAACAACTTAACGTATTTATGATGGTTTAGAAGACTCTACATGAATAGAAGAGTATGTATACAACCAGTTGTTTGGGGGTGGCTTAACCAATGTGCGAGTCCATTTTATTAGACTCAAACACTAGAGCTAAATAGACCGGCAGCCAGTTAGCTCTTAACAAACCACCCAGAGAAAGGTACAAATAAATTGGGATAGACCAGCAGCCAGTTAGCTCTTACCTAACCACCTGGAGAAAGGTACAAATAAATTGATATAGACCCGCAGCCAGTTAGCTCTTACCTAACCACCCGGAGAAAGGTACAAATAAATTGGGTAGATTTTGAACTTGAATTTCGCTTGAGCAGCGGCCTTCTCTTTTCGATTTCCAATTGCCAAGGAATTTTTCTTACGCGCTGGACACTGTACACGGGAGTCCGATCTCACTACCCAGAGATCAGGGAAATTTTTACCAGACCATCCACGTCAAAAAAAATCCCGGTCATCCCTGTGATTCGAACCCGCGACATCCAGCATCCCAACGTATGTGTATCTTCTCTGTTACTTAGATTTTGGGTACATGTGTAACAGGTGTTCGACAGTCATTTTAGCAGTACCACAATTACACTCATTGGTAGTGCTTACACTTAGTTTGACTGAAGATACGTACTTTTTCACTTCTCTGAGGATCTGGTCATATTTACCCTTATTTCTGACTATTTTTGACTATTTTTCAGTCTTTACTGTACGCTTGTTTCTGTATCCACTTCTTGTACATTACTTCGTCTGTGTATAAGCTATGCTTATCTCATGTCCAGGTAGTAGTTCATATTACTTTTAGTGCATGTCATCCTTGTAATTGTCAGGTATATTGCAATGAAAGTAACTACACTGTGTCAGAGCGTATTTGAACGCGTTGTATAGTTAAAATAGTACTAAAGTATTCAGTCAACAAGTCAATAACAATATGTCTTCATGTGGTGCATAGGTCTTTAACTAATACACACCTGCCCTTAACTTAACGTCTTTATACTGGTTTAGAAGACTCTGCAAAGTCTGTATACAACCAGTTTCATTTACATTACCTTGCTCTAAAAGCTATGCGCATCCAAACTATTCTAAAAGGCATTAATTGTCCCTGCCTCCACTACATCCTGTGGCAATGTCTTCTAAGCATTCACCACTCTCTGACTAAAAATACATTTCCTGATTTCTAATATGGACCTCTTTTTAGTTAATTTGTAGCTATACCCTCTTGTTCTTGTGGGTGGTTGTATGTTGAAAAAAATTGTTAAAGTCTAATTTATCCGTTCCTTTGATCATGTAACATCCGTCCATATCTTTTCTTTATGGTTGTCTCATCTTTTCTTTTCTGTATTGATACAAGTCTGATCGGTGTAGTGTTCGTTGTTCCTCACGTTACAGAGCCATACAATGTGACGGATTTGAGTTAAAGTTTTTTTTAAATTGAATGCTGTGTTTGATGGAAATAATTTCTTTAGACTTCTAGAAGTTCATATGAAAACCACAATGAAATTATCTCCCTCTTCTTGTTTGTATTCTCAATATGACGTCTGCATCTGTACCTGTCATTTTGCTTATATTAGTACCCCGATACTTGAATGATTCCACATCTTGATTTAGTTTGTCACCCAACACAGCTTCATCGCCATTATATGCATTTATTCTCATAATTGTTATATTTTTTCTCTGTGTATCTTCAGTCCCAACTTCCGTTACCATTCTTTGAGTGTGCTTGTTTCGTTTTGAATTTGATTGCCAAGTCATAGGCAAAGTCCAAGTCATCATGTTGACTAGTCAAATTCAATTAAATTTAATTTTCGTTGGTGAAAGTCATTGTCTTCAGAATCCAGTGAAAAGTAAGCAGACACAGAAATTGTGAAAATAGGCATTCTTGTCGCGTGTACCAGTTCTTATCACAAATGACTCACATACCTGTCCCATGCGTAGAACTCTACACTCCATAATTTCTTAGCTTACTTTAATGATGTTAGTAAATATCAGGAGCACTCGCCTGAGCAACTTTCAAAGTGATCAAAGTGCTTATCTGTCAATCTTTCTTTTTTTTCCTCTTTTCTCTTTTTGTCCTGTTTGTGCCGTTCGGTGTCAGGTTATGAAGAGGTATCTTGATTGGGCCATATTATGTAATTCGAACACGGAGAGCTGCGCTGCTTCTGTTATTTCTACTATCCATCTTTTGCGTGGTCGGCCCCTGACCTTGTATCCATGTTATCTGTATATCATTGCTTTCTGAAGGATACTATCTGGCGTGTGACGTGAGCGAACCATTTGGTTTGCTGTCTCTTGATAAGGTCTAGCCCTGCTACTGTACCTACTTGTCTCATAAAATCTTCCTTTCTGATTCTATCTATTCTTGTTACTCCAAGCATTCTGTGCATCTCACTTCTGTTGTTGCGATGGTTATTCTGTCTTTGTTTTTCCAATTTGGCACTGATAGCAATATGTGGGTAGGAATATCGTGTTGTATAGCATTCTTTTTGTGTATATTGTCATTGCTTACATTGTAATATCGGGGACATTTGCCAAATGATTTGACTTGTTTTATTTCATCTGTTTGGGATTGTTGCTGGTTCCATTCAAAATTACAAAACAAAAACAGTTTCATGACCACAAGTAGTGATTCTTAGTTGCTAAATGAGAGCAAAGACACAGTCCTATTTAGAAAGTCAAAACACAGACCCGTCAATATTACAATAATATAACGTGACCAAGAGCGCAAATATAAATAACAACAAAAAAGTTCTAAAACAATACATGGAATCCTGGTGTTCAAACACACATATGTATACGTGCTGCCAGGTACCTAAAGCTAACCATATTGCATTCTTCCTGCAATGATACTGCATACGGCTTACCAGACCTGAAAGAGGTTAGGTCGCGTATTGGGTAGGAATTTCATTATTTTTCATAAAATTGACCCGATACTCGGAAGTTGCCAGCAATCCCTGTTCACAAGAGAGGTGAGATCGTGCGCTAGTCCTTTCGGATCCAAACGATAAACTCGGAGGTACCGTACATGCACGGTGTAGGTAAAAAAACTTCCTGCAGTCGATGAAACAAAACATAATTTTCTGTGAAGTCTCAAATTCTATTTCTAAAGCAATAAACATGTTTATATTCACTTTTGAAAGCCGGGTGTCTCCAGAGCCAAAAAATAAACACTTTCTCTAAGATTCAAAACGGCAATACGAACTAAACACGACTTGGAGAATTCTTCTGCCTTGTTTTGCCTTTCGCTAACTAATATATAAAATCATTACCACTATAGTAGCTATGCATATTTATTAGAATAATATCACCCCTACAGTAATTATGAATATTTATTAGAACAATACCACCCCTACAGTAATTATGAATATTTATTAGAACAATACCACCCCTACAGTAATTATGAATATTTATTAGAACAATACCACCCCTACAGTAATTATGAATATTTATTAGAACAATACCACCCCTACAGTAATTATGAATATTTATTAGAACAATACCACCCCTACAGTAATTATGAATATTTATTAGAACAATATCACACATCCAGTAATTATGCATCTTTAATAGAACAATATCCCCCTCCCCTTACATTAATTATGCATATTTATTAGAACAATACCACCCCTACAGTAATTATGAATATTTATTAGAACAATATCACACCTACATTAATTATGCATATTTATTAGAAAGCATCTTTTATTCGTGTCATTATCATCGACAGTATCCCCATTATTATCATTTTCTTGACAATAACAATCGTAATGTTCTCATCACTTTCATATTAAAACAATTTTTTAGATCATCCTCATAATTTCTTCGTTCTCCTCTCCTTGTGCTTTATCCCTCCAAGCGATGCATAGAACCACTATTGCAGTTGACCTCTTTAATGACAGCTTCACCGAAGCCCTTTCCGCAACTTTGTGGCAGTGTTTGTTTTACACAATGGCGTTGTTAGCCCCTTTCACAAATCAATCAGCCTTTTACAAGAAATTCTTACTCCACTGTAAAGACCTGTGGGATTGATATTGCGACGATCTTTATTAACTTCATTATAATTATCCTTATTATTCTTTGTCATGATCCCACTAATCATTGCAAACAAATAGAACAGTTTTTACACTTCCAATTATACTGAAACGTTTGGCTCGTTTTTGCTAGACTGAATGTACAAACAGAGACCGAGTTCCGTAAAATAATGTAAGATTACTTCATATTTTTCTTTGTACCGATTAAGTAATCAGTTGCAATGTCTAAGACACACAGTAGTCTAGCCAAGATTATTTGTGTTTCCAGAGAACTTTCCTAATAAATGTACTGATGATGGTTATGCAACAACTTAACTTAACGTATTTATGATGGTTTAGAAGACTCTACATGAATAGAAGAGTATGTATACAACCAGTTGATTGGGGGTGGCTTAACCAATGTGCGAGTCCATCTTATGCCAAGGGCGCATTTGATGGTTGGGGAATGCTTACTGCATGGGCGATGAGAGGCTGCCAAAAACGATATCCTAAATTGACAGTTAGTCATTGGACTTAGAAGAATAAATAATCCCACACTGCAATTCAAGGACATATGCAAGAGGGACATGAAGTCCTGCGACATTTACTCAAAGCCTGGGAAACGACTACTCAGGATCGATCTGTTTGATGATAGTCAGTTAGAAATGACATAGAGGATGTAGACGCTCGTAGAGGGCTTCTGGTTGCAAAGACAAGAGAAAGAATTTAAAGGATAGGATGACAACCCGGCAAACTAGCCTTATCATCGTAGAAGTACGATTTGTAGCAGGTACTGATTGTCATTCGCGGATTGGCCTTACAGTCATAGCAGATTTTGTCGATATACTGGTGTCAGAGCTGAACAAAACTCACGTGGAGTTAAGCACATGTTCTAGAGAGACTGAGGCCCCAATGAAGATAATGATGATATACACCATATAACCACGGACACAAGTTCATACACATACACACACATAAACACCCATATGTGAATGAGTAAAGTATGTGAGTATATATATATATATATATATATATATATATATATATGTGTGTGTGTGTGTGTGTGTGCGTGTGCGTGTGAGTGTGTTAATAAATAGGTAAACTCTGCATTTCAAATACATATTGATAGAAAGGTATTCATACAATAAACGAATCCATTAACTTAACTAAACTTCATTATACTGGTTTAGAAGACTGCAGAGTCTGTATGCAGCGAGTTTTTGTCTTGTCTTTCCTATAACCGCAAGAGGTCCTAGTGGTATCATTCAAACCTTTGAATCATGCTAACCGAGTAATGCCCAATATCACCCTGGTGATGTATTCTCTCACTTTGTCTGTCTATGAGCAAGATTTCGTAAATGGCTGTCTGTTTATTCCACGTCTGCTTGGTAGATTTGCTTGACTTGTCGATATATCTGGTCATTACTTCATAATTTTTTGGATTATGTTGTTTAATAAATACACAAGACATCTATTCTGAACGTGTATAACCAATCGGCTTGATGGTCTAGAAATGTGGTTTTGGCTTAGGATGCAGGGCTTCTAGGTTTCAAATCATGGATGATCCCTCGTATTGTTCACTTCTCATTGTCTGTTGAAAAGCTTAATTTCACATTTGATCGGCGCATGACATGGAAAAGTCAGATCGAGAGAAACCGAATGAGAGCCAGAGAAAGAATGGCAATCATGAGGAAACTTGCTGGCACAAGCTAGGGAGCAGACGAAGGTATACTCAAGAAACTGTACACTTGACGAGTGAGACCAGTTCTCGAGTATGGCATTGCAGCATGGACAACAGCAGCAAAGGCGAACGTTGACAAAATTAGCAAACTTCAAAACCAAGCCATGAGAGTTATAACAGGAGGCATGAAGTCAAAGCCAATTGTAGAACTTGAAAAGATTACAAATCTGCAATCCATGACCGACAGAAGAGACTTCCGAGCCCAGCAGCAAGCAGAGAAACTCCGAAGACTGACAGACCATCCAATGCATCAGAGACTAAATAATTTTGGAAATGGGAAACTAAAGCGGAGAAACTTTGCAGAAATAGCCAAAGCAAAGATAAGGGAAGACCCTAGGAACGCATTAACAACACCAAAGCCCATTCCTACTGTACGCAAGCCTACCTGGAAGCAGCATATATTTCCAGAAGTGGTAGAAAATATACCAGGTATTGGAAACAAGAATAGCCTGACTGAAAAAGAAAGAAGGGACATAACCCTGAGGCACATAACGAAAAACTACCCAAGCATGGACTGGACCCATGCATACACCGACGGCTCTGTAACAAACACAACACAGAACGGAGGGCCAGGGTATTCCCGAGCCTACCAAATGTTAGAAAAATAACACTGTCAGTGGCAACTGGAAAATACTCAAAGCAATTTCAGAGCCGAGGCAGAGGCACTGAGAGCTGCAGTAGAATAAATGGTGACAGGCAAAGGAAATGAAAGCCATAGAGTCCTGTTTACAGATGCTCTGGCCCTAATCACAGCACTAAAAAGGCCAGAAAAATACTGAACTTAATGATTTAAGAGCAGTACTATGTCAACTATGCCAGCTGTTTGCACAAAAAAGAGTAGTGGCACAGTGGGTTCCATCTCACTGTAACATCCAAGGCAACGAGGAGGCAGACAGACTGGCAAAAGAAGGTGAAAGACTACCACAACCAGACCCTAGTGTGACCTACGAAGAGTCAAAAAGGCTTATAAGAGCTAGATACATGACCAAATGGGAAACAGAACATACTGGATACACAAAAAACGATGCCTATTACCAGTTGAACAGAAGAGAGCAGGTCGTGGTCTTCAGACTTCGCACAGGCCACAATAGACTGAGGTACCACCTATTCAATAAATTGAAGATAGGTGGCACTGACGAATGCTGGTGTGGTACCGGGAAAATGACCGCTGAACATTTGCTGCAAAACTGCCCGATATACGAGGATCAGAGAAAGCAGATGTGGCCATCACCAGTGGAAACACTAGACAAGCTCTATGGCAGTGTCGACAGCCTCAGGATGGCCGCTGCTTTTTTTCGAAAAAATACATGTTGACGTCTGACAGCGTACGAAGAAGAAGAAGAAGATGAAGAAGAAGAAAAGCTTATTTAAACTATCATCAATACATTCCATTTTATTATAAGGTCTTTTGCGGGTGACATGATACAAATATTTTATATTTGGAGAAAGTTGGATCCAATTGTTTGGAAGAGATGTGCGGGTTGAGTAGGGAAGTGCGGAGATGGGAATGGAATTTATTGATGTTAAAGTAGACAAAAGTAAAATGTTAGATAGGGGAGGTTTACATCTAAATGTGATAGGACAGCATGTTGTAGCAAAGTATATGTTCAATCATTGTGTTAGAAATTTAAACTAGTAAGGCCTATGAAGTATGAGACTAAAGATAGGCCTACAATAGGGTGCTATAGAAGATGTAGTCAAAGGGGTGAGTTTGTGTCAGGGAAGTGTGAAATACATAGTGGAAAAGCAAACACTAAAATGATAAAGCAGAAGCAAAAAGAGGAAAACCAACAACATTACAAACTAAAATGTTTTTATGCAAATGTGAGAAGCAAAGTAAATAAAAGAGAAGAATTGGAACTGTATGTAGAAGAAGAAAAACCAGATATAATAGGATTAACAGAATCGTGGACATATGAGGAGATTGCAGATAGTGAACTTGAAATTGAGGGATATACAATGTAAAGGAAAGATAGGATAGCTGGAGACAAGACTAAGGGAGGTGGCGTTTTATTATACTGTATAAATTATGTTAATATAACGATCAAGGATTATTTATCATGTGGTAAGAAAAATGAAAGTGTATGGGGAGAATTAGAAAGTGGGGGTTAAAAAACATTGATTGGAGTGTGCTATAGATGTCCATCAAGTCAAAAAGAGGAAGACGAGGAGCTGATTAGTAGCTTAGCAAAGGCAAGTGAAGGGAAATTATTATTAATGGGAGATTTCAACTATCCGGAAATAAAATGGGATATGGCACAAGCACTTGTAGAGTCAAAACCTTTTGTTAAGTGCATAACTGACAATTTATTAATTCAACATGTAGAAGCAGCCACTAGAGGCAAAAACATACTCGACCTAGTTTTTACTACAGAGGAAAATATTGAAAACGTTACCGTTGGGGAACTGTTTGGCTTAAGTGACCATCAAATCATCCGTTGGGATCTTATTGCAGGGAAAGAAGTAACATACGACTACTCTAAGGCAGATGTTAAGAGGATGAAAGAGGCAGCGAACCACATAATCTGGAAAGATATTGTCGAAGAAACAGATGTTGAACAGGAGTGGGAAAGTTTTAAAACAGTTCTAGAAACGCTAAAAGAGGAATGTGTTCCATGTAGGGAGGTAAACCCCAAGCGTAAAAAGTGGATAACATGATTTGTAGTGAAATGTAGAAAAGCAAACAATAAAGCATGGAAAATATATATAGAGGCAGGTAAATCAAAAGAAACATATGTAAAGTCTTTTGACAAGCAGAACATATCTCAAAAAGCGAATAAAACAGCAAAAACAGACTTTGAATACAAACTTGCCCAGAGGATCAAAACTGACAGTAAAAGCTTCTTCTCTTATGTTAGAAATAAACAAAAGAACGAAAGACAAAGTAGGCCCTCTTATAGACAGTACAGGGAAAATAATAAGTGAGAATAGGGAGGCAGCTAATCTGCTCAATCAGTACTTTGGCACAGTCTACAAAAAAGAGGACTGCTCTAAGATCCCAGAGCCTATAGATATTTTTCAAAAAGACATGGATACAGCGGGATTAAGATCAATCTGTATTACAGAGGAAATGGTTTTTAAAAAATTGGAGGGGTTGAAAGTGAATAAATGTCCAGGTCAAGATGGTATTCATCCAAAATTGCTGTATGAAATTAGAGACCAACTAGCAAAACCATTGGCTATATTATGTTCTCAATCACTTACAAAGGGATTGTTCCACGGGATTGGAAAGATGCAGGAGTGATCCCCTTATTCAGAAAAGGCAAAAAATCAGATCCAGCAAATTATAGACCGGTGAGTTTAACGAGCATAGTCTGTAAATTGTTAGAGTCAATAATCAAAGAAAACATTTTAATGCATTTAGACAAATTCAATCTAATTAGAAATAGTCAGCATCGGTTTACTAGAGGGAGATCATGCTTAACAAATCTATTAGAATTCATGGAGGAGGTTACTAAAATCATAGATAAAGGGGAGCCAGTGGATGTCATTTATCTAGACTTTACAACGGCTTTTGATAGAGTACCTCATAAAAGATTATTTCGAAAGTTAAAATCACATGGAATAGGTGGGGAAGTTGCCAAATGGATTGAAAATTGGTTAACGGGAAGAAGGCAGAGGGTGGGCATAAATAAGGAGTACTCTAAGTGGAGTGAATTGAAAAGTGGTGTGCCACAGGGCTCGGTTTTGGGACCAATTTTGTTCTTGATATATATAAATGATTTGGACATTGATATGGGATCCATGATTGCAAAATTTGCTGATGACACAAAACTATGCAGTAGTGTCTCATCTAAAGCGGAAGTGGATATATTGATGTCGGATTTAGATAAAATTCGAGAATGGTCTGTAAGCTGGCAAATGGAGTTTAATGTAGATAAATGTACTGTCATCCACATGGGTAGATCCAATATGGAACATAATTACAGAATGGGAGAAAACAATATTAGAAAGATAGATAAGGAAAGGGACCTAGGGGTTATAATAGATCATACAGGAAAGGTGAGGGAGCAATTTAAGGTAGCAGTGAAAAAGGCAAATGCAATGTTAGGTATGATCAAAAGAAATATTAAACATAGGAGCAAGGAAGTGATCGTCAAACTGTATAAAGCTTTAGTTAGACCTAGATTGGAGTACTGTGTTCAGGTGTGAAGTCCTTATCATAGAGGGGACATAAACATGCTGGAAAGAATACAAAAAAGGGCGACAAAGATGATAGTGGGATTCCAGAATTACAGTTATGAGGAACGACTCAGAAAAACCGGCTTACAGTGTCTCGAAGAGAGAAGAATTCGTGGTGACTTAATACAGGTTTATAAGATGATCAGAGGAATCGATAAATTAGACTATAACAAGTTTTTTTAAAATACAGCCACTTACAATAACACGAGGGCATGGCTACAAGCTGACTAAAGAGAGGTCCAGGTTAGATATTATGAAATGTTTTTTTAGTCAGAGAGTGGTGTCTGCTTGGAATGCATTGCCAGGGGAGGTAGTGGAGGCAGGGACAGTTAATGCATTTAAGAATAAACTGGATGCGCATAGCTTTTAGAGCAAGGTGATGTAAATGTAACTGGTTGTATACAGACTCTGCAGGGTCTTCTAAACCAGTATAAAGATGTTAAGTTAAGTTAAAAGACGTGTAGGCTGAGAGGGGTAGGGGCAGAGATGTGCAAGAGGGCTCTTGGGAAGATATGGCTGGGTTAAGGGTAAGGCAGAAATGAGCAGGGAACAGAAATGGTTGGTGGGAAGATATGAGCGGTTAGAGCGAGGAAGAGATGGGTAATATTTGAGTGAAGGCAAAAACGGAGAGATTTAAACGGGGTGTGGGTGGAATTGGAGGACTCATGAGCAGCTTTGAAGAAATAAATGAATAAGTTGAAAAGTAGAAAGGGAAGAAATGGGCAAGCCGGTTGGTGGACAACTATAGGCTGGTTCACGGGGAAGAGTTGTTCAAACGGGTTTGTCAGAACAGATTGGCTGGTTCAGGGGGAATAGTTGATCAAACGGGTTTGTCAGAACAGATGGGCTGATTGAGGGGGAATCATTGATCAAACGGGTTTGTCAGAACAGATGGGCAGGTTGACGGCGGGAAAGATGAGCGGGCTGAAGGGGAACAATGGGCTGGGGAACGGGTAGGCTTATGGGAAAGTATGGACTTTATGTAATGGCAGTAAAATGCAAGCTTTCTGCAATGTACTCTGCTGCAATTAAAACCATTTGCTTCGCATGTAACGAAAATTGGTAAATGAAATGGTAATGGAGGATTAATGTGTAAGCATTTGCAACCTTTATTGTACTCATCTAAGTTGTTCATCTTCAACTTCATATGTGCTGTGAGTGCTATCCAGTACAGCACAATTTGTAAATGATCGTGCTTTCACCATGTTTGCAAAGTCTGTGTACTCAATGAGACGTCTCTTCTTGGCATCGATTGAAAACGTCAAATGGAGAACTCTCAGTGACGCGCAGAGGTTATGAAATGCCATAGACGATATCAAACAACTTTTCTTAGGATTGTGGCCATAATTTACAGTGCATTTGTGTGTGTCTGTGTGTGTGTTCGCGAGCCTGCGTGCGTGCGTGTGTGCGTGTTTGTGTATGTATGAATGTGTGTATGTATGTGTGTATGTAAGAATGGTTAGATGGATGGATCCATGTATTTTTGTGAATATGCATAAATGCATACATGCATACATATATATACGAGGCAAATTCAAATGAAACCGAACCTAACCGCACCTAGTGAACATACGTACGGTGCGTATGGTGCGTATGGTGACGTCCCTTCAGGTATCTTCTTCTTCTACGTTCGTTCTCAATCTCCCACTACCAAGCTCTGAACAGAGCTTTGCAAGTAGCAGGATGTAGTCCAGAGAACGGAATGCGCTGTGTCGCTAGTTTACAGCTTGACTGCGATATTTGCACCTTTCGGTCCGACACATCCGTCTTCGGCAGACCTTCAGGTATAAAACAGCACATACCACCCGTCAAGTTTGCAAAATCTGATTATCCCCCTATTCAAAGTGTCCTCAGCAGACCGTTGAAAAAATGGCGGGTCTGAAACGGAATCCTTCCAGAGTTAATCAGCGAGCGGTGATTTGGTTTCTAACAGCTGAAGGATGTCTACCAGTCACCATTCATCGCGTAATGTAAGCAGTGTATGCTGACAAAAGTGTGTTGAAGACAACAGTGAAGAACTGGACAACGATGTTTAAAGAAGGACGTGAGTTAACGAAAGATCTGCCAAGACCAGGTCAGGCGCATATTGTTGCGTTAGAAGATGTCATCGCCAAAATTGATGCAGCAATTCGGGTGGACCGTCACCGGAGCTTACGACCGATACTTCAGTTTCTTGCTAACCACCATTTGAACTGTCCCTAGCGACATAGGGAATTCCTCTGCTAACGAACGTAAGCTCCGTCGACGATTCACCCGAATTGACATATCAATTTTTAGGATGGCATCTTCTGGCGCAACAATATAGACCTGGTCTCGGAAGATCTTTCGTTAACTAACGTTCTTTTCTAAACATCGTTGTCCAGTTCTTCACTGTTTTCTTCGACACACTTTTGTCACCATACACTGCCAGTGTGATAGAATCTGGATTTAGCTAAGTAGTTACTCATCTAAAGAGTTACAACATGTATCTACACCACGACATGACTTCACTCAGTAATATACAGTAAACACTATCCTGACCATATAACAAAACAATATCATTTATTTACATGAATAATGGTTACATAATATCAACAAAAAGCAAAGAACATCTAAACTAAATAATCATTATTTATACATATATATATATATATATATATATATATATATATATATATATATATATATATATATATATATATATAATGAACTACAATAGAAGGTTTTAAGCACTAGATTTTGATCTTACTCCTGTAAATTAAATAAAAACCTACATTATTGCAGCTGCACTCCACTATCTGCGCACTCAACACATTTATCCCAAACTCGTCCTCACGACCAGATTACATAGATCATTTCACATAGTCAAACGAATCTGTACCTTCACATATGATCAGATCATTTACAATCAGGCGATCTGTGCATTCAGAAATACTTAGATCACTTCCCGTATTCACGTGAATCTGTACACTCGAATAACCATTCAGAACATACATCGATCCCAAGGTGTTCTATACAGATGACACACATTCACACTGTTCACAGTGTGTACATAATAAGCAGCTATTGAGAGCGACTGGCCAAAACTCGAGGTGTATGAAGGTAAAGTTACCCTGCAGACTCACCCACTCTCAGACGCGCTCTCAGCTTTCCTGACAACCCCTCGGCCAATTCCTAGCGTCTCCTGAATTCATCATTGCATAGTATTTTATATTCTCAAGCAACAACATAGTTGTCCATTGGTCTTCTGTTGGTTGTCTGACTTAGCCATCATTCTAATTTGGAACTATCCCCAATTAAATCTTATTGGTGAGCTATCCACGAATCATTGTCACTCTAAATGTCGTAGCAGGTGTGGCAGCATCATACTGTCACCAACCCACATCCACGTCAATTTTGAACGCCGGAGTGGTTAGCTCCGAACATCCACATCAGCTACGAGCACCCACCAGACAAAGTCGTTCACCTAAACCCCTCGTTTCCTTTGACGATCTAGCGTCAAAACGGTGATTGACCTCGGCGTGACCTTCGTTCGTCCAACACATTGATGCAACCTTTATTTTTAGAGTCACCAGCCCATTCTCCCCTGCCCTAAACGCCCATGTTCCAGCTGGAACTGTCACACATGCATTCTGCGACGAATGTTAACTGGTCAACATCCTTCATCTGCTAGAAACCGAATCACCGCTCGCTGATTAACTCTGGATGGATTCCCTATCACACCCGCCATGTTTTCAGTGATCTGGAAGATGATGCAATTTTGCAAACTTGACGGTTGGTATGTGCTGTTTACACCTCAAGTGACGTCATCATGCGCATCGTACGTATGTTCACTTGGTGCAGTTTGGTTTCATTTGAAGACGCCTCGTATGTATTTACATACATACATACATACATACATACATACATACATACATACGTACATATGTGCATACATACCTACCTACCTACACGCACGTGCATACGCACGCACAAACACACACACACACACACATACACACATACACACACACACATACACATACACACACATACACACACATACACACGCACACATACACACATACACACACATACATACACACATACTTGGACAATACTAGCTTCCACAGTTCATCAGAAGAGCAGAAACTGCTGTTAAGAAAGAAGATGCACAAGAACTAACTCAGAGCAATCAACTAATTGTGGACCTCGGTACAAGGGTTGTTTAACTCAATTGTTCAGCTTTTGCCGTTATTTTTAGAACTGAAAAAGAAAGTTATCTATTAGTAATATCGATCATTTGTATTTCTGGAGATAACTAATTCGATTTTATTGATTTCCGCAATCATTTTTGTTGGTGCCTATTTGAAATTGGTATTGACAAAAAGGAAATCCTAATGAATAGGTTTTTATTGAAGACGATAAGATATGGGATAGAGAATGAATATTAAATGAAACAGGCCCTTATATACCTATCATAAAATATTGGAAATATGTCATGAAGCGATGCGAAACAGTCATGACACATAATTTAGATATACAAATTATGTTCGTGTTTTCGTTCGTGGTTGTTGCTGATGTTATCGGCACATAGGTAATTGTAGTTCCGCAGCGAGCACTACTATCGGGGAGTAACACTTAAAGACTTCACTTGACTTAACTTGACTTAACGTCTTTATAGTGGTTTAGAGAGCAGCAAAGATGGCGCAATAACTGGCTGCAGGTCTACATTGCTCTTTTGTTTCAGTTCATTATAGATGCCGCCAGACCACGGATTTGCCGGGAATTCACACGTCATATTTCCCGGTCTAGTTCACACGGCTGAACTTCACGAGATTGGCGCCCTTAGCTGAAGATAGTGTCAGCTTTATTATATGACATTTAGACACAACTATAATGAGCTGCCACCTGGAGAGAGATGGGCTCCGTCAGGTGTGGAAGACTCTGTAAAATCTCTATACAACGTTTCTTTTATATTCACTTGATCTAAAAATTCAAAATGCGGATCCAATATATTCTTGAAAACATTAATTGACCCTGCCTCCACTATTTCTTGTGGTAATGCATTCCAAGCATTAGCCATTCTCTGACTAAAAAAATATTACATCGTATATAATCTGAACCTTTCTTGTACGAGGCTACATATTGTTAAATGATGTGTGGGGGACGGCGTGGCCTAGTGGTTAAGTGACACGGCTCACAACCAGAAGGTGCTGGGTTCGATCCCCATCACAGCACCGGCCGTTACCCCGGGGAAGCAAACCCTTAGAAAATGCAGAAGGAAGCAGACCCTTACATAAAATGCATGCTGAAGTCGGATGCACTGGGCCGACAGGCGCAAAATAAAAACCACAGTGTAACGCACACCCGCCTTGGGGAATAGATAAATAAGGCGAACGCAAAAAAAAACAAAAACAAAAAAATGATGTGTGGCTAAACCATTCCTCCTTGCCTTTTCATCAAGTCGTATACCCATTTACACTTAGGTCAAATAGAACATGCTGGTAACAGGAATTTAATCTCATACCTCCGTCATGTTCTGCTACTAAGCTGGTCTGATGCTGGTGGTATGTTTTTTAAATACATTTTAACGTAACCAATTATTGGAAATGTATCAATCATGCGAACAAGTTTCTTGTTAACTCCAGTGTTCCTGCTATGCATTATTGTGCTGTTAAAACATTGCTCTTCTCTGCTTCTTCTTCCTTTTTTTTTTTTGTTGTTCTATCGAAAATGAGAAAAAAACTACATTTAAATGAACAGCAATTAGCGACTGAATACAACCAAAAAAGGTGGTTGATAGTCAGATCTGCAGGAAGTGGCAGAGTGGTTACAGCTCTTTTTGATCGCATCAGATGGTCATAGTTCGCACTTCAAATTACCTGCCTGTAAATGGGTGCCAGACTTTTAGATTTAAATAAGGCAACGTAACGAGGAATAGAATGTTTCCCCGTCTCACTGAGAACTGAGACATTCATACAATGAAGAGCTTAAGTTGATCCTCATCTCTGAACACAGCCATGAGAAAATTCCGTTCTGTTCTTAAGAATCGGCTGCACTACATTCCGGGCATACCCATTGGTGCTCTCTCAGTAAATGGCAAAGGGAGTGGATACTGATAGTTCTTACAGCTCGTTGATTGTACACACGGCAGATCCGTCCTTTCTTACGCCGAAGTACCCTTGAACCTCTTTCGAAATAAAAGATCTAGTCTTTGAATAGCTGGTTTATCTGTTGCGGTATCGACATCTAGTAGGTTGTCATTGAGAGACTTCAAAATGGGACTTCTATTCATATATAGTGTACCCGTAATCTGTGCCTGTGACGCCAGGACGCCAGGTTTGTCGTTGCCCTGGATCTTAAAGTATTTATGAACCATACAGAAGCACATAAACTGCACAACTCTTATATAATCGCAGTTTGTGTTGTATTGTAAAGACGTGGAAACGATATTTACGGTAGGAAAGATTTCCGGCTTTCTTCTTTCTACTTTGATTTAATTGTATTGTTCCACCGTCGAAATGTGTTTCTCGGGTATGTAAATCAGTCCGTTTTTGCTAGTTCTTTATTTCCTGTTTTAATTGTGGGGGTTTCTGTGTTCGAGAGCTAAGGCACTGGCCTCTGAAAACTATAAACGGAAATGGTGAGCGAGGGAGTTCAACATTTTTCAAGCGACATCTGGTCCCTAAGGAAGTATGACCAGAATGTCTGCATCACGAGTTATCTCCATTCGTCTCGACATGTCTTGCCACTAGTCCAAAGTAGCTCTGGACGAGAGAATGAGGTTGATGACCAGCTCAGTTTTTTTGTTCACCATAATCCAAGTGCAGCGCAAGTTACATCATCAAGACAAAAAACGGTATGATGATGTCACCATCACCGCTTGCAATGGGCAACTCATTTTAATTCGTGTAAGATGTTTTGCATTTAATGTATTGATTTCTGCGTTCTTGCTATCAATGTTCGTTGCCCCTTGTTGATTATATGCACTCACAGTCTTTCCTATTTCCCTTGAATGCGTTGGTGTGGGAATAAAAATAGTGCAGTGTCATCTGCGCATTCCAGATCCTGTACTGTAGAAAGTAGTGCCCATCTTATTTCTTTTCTAATATGTCACGACATTTAGTCGAAGGCAGTCAGCAACATAATGTGGCATGCTGGTCGCACTCTTGTTCTCGTCTGAAAAGTTTGGTCCCTATGTACGCCCAACGTTGCATGTACAATGTGTATATACATAGAATGATTGAAACTATGTAGATGGTGTACTGTGAGCTCTTGGTACGACCGATAGACTATCTCGCTGTTTACTGTCAAAAACCGTAACACAATCAACAAAATATATGTTCATTTGTCAGTGCTATCCTGAGCATTGCTCTGTTATTTTTTTCTGAGTGAGACGATATGGTCTGTGTATCCTCTGTTTCTCATAAACCCTGCTTTTTCCTTCAAGAGTAGTGTAGCGCAGTTGATATATCTGAGATTTGTATCGTCATCCCGTCTATTATTGTGATAGATACCGAGAGAAGACGAGTTGTTCTTCACTACTTGCAGCCTGTGAGGTCATTATTTGTGTGGTATTTTCACAATAATTCCTTTGCACCTTTCCAGGGATGTCACAATCTGCCAGTACTGTCTACAGCCACTACTTGACAGAAACAAACTCTTGAACTTGCTCATTACTTGGAAAGATCGATCAGCCTCATTGCCCCCACCCCGCTTTCCAGTTAAGCAACTATAACAACAAATGATGCTTAAGATTAGAACGAAATAGAGTTTATACACTATTTTTATTATCTTTAGTTACAAGTTTGGCGTGAAAATATACTTGATTGATTGATTTGTTGATTGACTGGTTTCGCTTGGCTTCGTTCGTTCTCAATCTCCCGCTACCAAGCCCCGAAAGGGATTAAGTAGCAGAATGTAGTCCAGAGAACGGAAAGCGTTGTGTCGTAGTTTTTAGCTTGACTGCGATATTTGCACCTTTCGGTCCGACACATCCGACTTCAGCAAGCATTATTTTAGTACCAGATTAGCATTCCCTCTTCGATCCCTTCTCCTTAGCCAGTATGCCCTGTTGTAGCCTGTTATCCAGGATCACCGCGTGGAGGTGTAGAAGGGTCTTGGCAGCTCTGGTTCGCTGGCCCTGACGCTAGCAGTCAGCTATGGGTCGCTGACAACTGCAGCTCATGCGCTGCTCAGCATCTTGATCCCAATGTCGATTGTTTGATTGATTGATTGATCAATTAGCTTATTAGTTCCAATATCAGCACAACTTTACTACTGTAGTTGGTTGCTTTACAGAAAATCTGTATCCGAGCACCTGAATGGGCGGTTTCAAGGGCAATGGTGAGGTTCCTTCCTCGCACAACCCCATTGGTCACTATTTACGAAAGGTTTGGTAGGTTGCAGTGGTTCTATACTTGTCAATCCTGATACCACTCGTGTGGTGAAGATAGGCTTGTCCAGCGGTAACCCTTTTTTAAGATGTTTATCTTGTCAACTTCCTTAATTCGTCTCGTTCTTGTAACGACGCGCTTTAATTGAGTTTCTCTGAGTGCAAATATACTAGACGTTGAAATGGTTGTAGCTGCTAGCTTACTTAAATGAAAATTATTTGTAAATGCAACATCTGGGAAGGAAGGCTAACATCTGGACAGGTCAAATATATTGATCAGACATGTTAGTCGGGGTCAAGAAAAATATACTGGCCAAGACACTCACGTTGGTTTCATCGTAGCCCTTACTGGAAACGGGCTGTTCTCGTGGCTGCCTGGCTAATGAAGTAAGAGATGACGTGATCCCAGTAGTAGTGAGCGACACGCAGATGAAGCGAAGCATAGCATAACCATGTGGAGGACCCCGATTCACCTTCATCAGCACGCTCGGGATGTGAAGAAAGCCACAACAAACCGCCACTTAACGTCCTTTTCAGGGCGCATAAAAGAGTAAATATATTCATTGTGGGCATTCCACAACAACAAATAACTTTCTTTAAAAATCCAGACAGCTTTTCCCCACTCAGGATACTTTGGCCTGTGTGATTGAGGGTATGGACGATACCATGAGCTATAATTATCTCCCCTGGAGGGGTTTACAGCCCTATGCAGCCCATCCAGTTTCCACCCACCTCTCCCTCAGCGATTTAATAAAAAATGCTGCAATGATTATAGCAACACAAATACATCAATTTTAACTTTCACATTGAGGTGCAAACATATTTCTTTAATGTTCTCCAATTTTTATGTGTAACACGCAAACACAGAGTCCGCCTTCCTAACCGCAACACTCTTCACCCAAGCTACAACATTATTATATATTCAACTACCTGACGCAGTGCATGCGCCACCGATCACTCGCACAAGTGCTTAGTCACCTCTCGCGTAGTTCAATAACTGCAGAATTAAAAATCAATAAGAATACAAGTCCCAACAAAAACAAGCTAGGTGGGTTTTGTTAGTCCTTTATACACGTTAAGTGTTCTGTGGAATGTGTTGACCGCCAAAGGAAAATATAAAGTGCATTAAAAAAGACATGTTTTATTAATTGATTTTCTAAATACTGCCAATGCTTATTTCATGCAGGACGTGATTAGATTTAATTTGAAATACGCATAATATCTAATTGATTGGGGACAGAAAGTAGCTATAGTCAGGACTGCAACATCTTATTAAATTATAACAATATAACTAGACATGCTCTAAATTGGCACTAACTAGGGAAGAGAAAAGTGTGGGAGTTGAAAAAACACACATTACAAATATAGGTAGAATATTAGATTTAGGCACATGGAGTCTCTTGGAGTAATCTCTTGGCTACTATTCAAAATGGAAAACTGTTAAGGGCATAACTTGAAACCTTAGGTTTCGAAGGGGAATCAGCAATGTTAAGTCAATGCCAGATCGTGAGAATATCATAGCCTCGTTCTGGTTAGTCAAAAATGTAAGCTATGCGCCTGCTATTTTAAATAAAGTCAAAGTGGTTCCATATCACACTGCCGGTGCGGATGAAGTGGCACAGATCTTATTGAACAAAAGCGCATATGTGTTATACTCGGTGACACGTTTACACATCGATCTTGCCTTATTTAACTGTAGAAAAGATTAGCAATTACAGTTAGGTACACTGAAGCGTGTCACGAAATAGTCGCGGCTGCAGTCTGTTAAGTGTGTGAGAAACAATCATTATAACTTCTACACCACTCAGATACAAGCCCTCACTAATTCACATGACCTCTTACTATTGCCCAGAGGGTATATCAGAGGGACAGAATTATATATATGTTATAATAAATTATATATAATTATACATACAAATATTACTTTACACAAGGGGTGTGTGAATAATTATCTTTCTTGCTGCCTTGCATTCTGAAACATTAAGTCGGGTGTCAATTTAATAGCTGGATTGACTAGAGCATTCTGCGACAGAAGTTGCCAACCTGGTCTCCGTGTTCCAAGATACATATGATCTAACTGCTCAGTCAAAATATATATATATATATATGTAGGGGAGGAAAACTAACGTCTGGTCAGACAAAATGTACTGGCCAAGAACCTCACCTCACCTCACTTAACGTCTTTATACTGGTTTAGAGGACTCTGCAGAGTTTGTATACAACCAGTTTTATTTACATCACCTTGCTCTAAAAGCTATGCGCATCCAATGTATTTTTTAATGCATTAATTGCCCCCTCTTCCACTACTCCACGTGGCAATGCATTCCAAGCATTCACCACTCTCTGACTAAAAAAATATTTCCCAATATCTAATCTTGACCTTTCCTTAGTTAATTTGTAGATATGCCTGCTTGTCCTTGTAGGTAGTTGTATTTTGAAAAAAACATGTTATAGTCTAATTCTTCCGTTCCTTTGATTATCTTATTAACCTGTATTAAGTCACCACAAATTCTTCTCATTCCTAGACACTGTAGACCGGTATTTCTGAGTCTTTCCTCATAACTAGTTCTGGAATCGCTCTAACAGCTGCTTTGTCGCTCTCTTTTGTATCCTTTCCAACATGTGTATATCCCCTCTATGACAAGGACTCCACACCTGTACACAATACTCCAATCTAGGTCTAACCAATGATTTATACAGTTTGACTATCACTTCCTTGCTCCTATGTTTAATATTTCTTTTTATCATACCTAACATTGCATTTGTCTTTTTCACTGCTACGTGGACTTGCTCACTCGCTTTTATCTGTATGATCTATTATAGCCCATAGGCCCCTTTCCTTATCTATCTTTCTAATATTGTTCTCGCCCATTCTGTAATTATGTTCCATATTGGATCTACCCATGTGGATGACTATACCTTTATCTACATTAAACTCCATTTGCTAGCTCACAGACCATTCTTGAATTTTATCTAAATCCGACCTCAATATATCCACTTTAGATGAGGCACTTCTTCATAGTTTTGTCTCATCAATTTTGCGATCATGGATCTCATATCAATATCCAAATTGTTTATATATATCAAGATCAAAATTAGTCCCAAAACCGAGCCCTGTGGCACTCCACTTTTCACTTCACACTACTCAATTACACTTTATTTATGCCCACTCTCTGCCTTCTTCCCGTTAACTACTTTTAAATCCATTTGGAAACTTCCTCACATATTCTTTGTGATTTTAACTTTCTAAATAATTGTTCATGAGGTACTCTATCAAAAGCCTTTGCAAAATCTAGATAAATAACATCCACTGGCTCCCCTTTGGGGGCTTTATCTATCATTTTAGTAACCTTTTCCTAGTATTCCTTCCAAGTTATTCCAAACCCACAAGTTCAACCAACTTGAATGTGCACTAATGCGCTACGACACCGCTCTACGACTTATTATCTGCCAACTTCGTTTTCAATGATTAAACAGAATAACCACAAATAGTTGTAGGCTTGGTTGTGCGACTCGTCGAAACGTCCACACACCACGCAACCTCGCCTTGTTTTGACCGCACTGTTTACTAGTTTCCATGGCAACAATTGTTTCGTTTTAGTATTATTTGTACAGACGTTCAGCACACATGCGTACACACCAACTGTGTTTTCATATCGGCAAGAGATAACAAGCCGTATTCGTTTCGTTTCTTCCCGTCAGGATTAAATTTGGGACTGCGAAATATTCACCAGTCGTTTTGTGTATGTGTGATAACATTATCATTCCAATGAAAAATGTCAGCTCCAGAGGGAGTAGTCTGCAGTAAATACACGACGAATCCATATATCTTGAAGTTTTCCTGACTTCGGTTTGGGTAGGCGTCCTCACAGCCAACTCGCATGTGTTGCCTCTTAGGACATGCATGGCTTGTTACAGTATTACTTTTTTTTTGCCCCCTTTCCAGATTTTTGTTAAACAAAACATAAAATCCACGTTTAACTCTAGTAGTGTCACGAAAGGAAAAATATGAACCATTGCAACGTTCTTAGCATGTCGCAAAACGCGACAAAACATGGTTTTGTAAAGAGTCAACTATCCTATCACTGAATGTAAAATTAAAATAAGGCGAGGCTGCGCCGGCACTGTGTATATATAGTATAAACAACATGTAGGGAAAACACATTATAAATGATATCGGCTAGATACCGCACCGAGACGAAAACACAAATAGTAAAGTACCCTATTTTCGCCCTTATGTTAGGTATGTTCAAAAGGTATCCAACCTTTGGGTCTGAAAAATATAATTACATGCAGGTTTGAAACCCTAATCCCCTTCAAAGTATTCTTCTTGCGACTCCACACAATTCTCCCAGCGGTCCCACATTGTTGAAATTATTGTTCAGGAAGGTCTCTTTAGGAATGGAGTTCAGCTGGATCGTCGTGTTCCGCATAATGGCTTCTCGGGAATCAAATCAGGTCACTTTCAGAAGCACTTTCCACTTGGGGAACAGTAAAACATTTACAAAGAGCCATGTCAGGAGAGTAGAGTGTCTGACAAACCAGAGGAATGTTGTGTTTGGCCACAGTAATGCCATGCGATAAATACTACCAGACGACGGGAACTTGGTAGTTCCATCATGACAACGCATGGGCCCATTCTTCGCATCTGGATTGGCCTGGCTTCGTGACTTGGCTTCCTGGCTTGGCTTGGTTTGGCTTAGCTTGACTTCGTCTCTTGGCTTGGCTTGGCTTCATAGCTGGCTTGGCTTCGTGGCTTGGCTTCGTGGTTTGGCTTCGTGGCTTGGCTTGGCTTGGCTTCGTTGGCTTGGCTTAGCTTGGCTTCGTGGCTTGGCTTGACTTGACTTCGTAGCTTGGCTTGGCTTCGTGGTTTGGTTTCGTTCTGAATCTCCCGCTACCAAATCCTGACACGGGCCTACGAAGTCTAGAGAACGGAATTCGTTGTGTTGTAGTATTTACCTTGACTGCGATATTTGCACCTTTCGGTCCGACACATCCGACTTCAGCAAGCATTTTTTGAGTACCGGGTTAGCATTCCCTCTTCGATCCCTTCTCCTTAGCCAGTCTGCTCTGTTGCAGCAAGTTATCCAGGATCACCGCGTGTAAGTGTAGAAGGGTCTTGGCAGCTCTGGTTCGCTGGCCCTGACGCTAGCCGTCAGCTATGGGTCGCTGTGACCGCCGCAGCTCATGATCTCTTTTCGCATCTGATTCAGACTTTCTTAGCCAAACACAACAGTCCGATCGTTTGTCAGGCTCTCTATTCTCCCAACATCTCCTTGCGGTTTTTGGCTGTTCCCCAAGCTGAAACCCCTGCTGAAATGGGCCCGATTTCAGTCACGAGAAGACTTTACGCGCAACGAGACGACTCAGCTGTATCCCATCCCCATAATTATTTGTTATCAACTTCAAATGTCTATTTGACACTATCACTTTTACCCAAGGCCAACATCATATGTTCAACGTTCATTTCTTCTCGAGGTTAAGTACTTTTCAACGCAACGTAATAGTTCAGGGCGTGATGAAACGTAATATGGTAGCGGGGCGAGAACGCGGGGAATTTTAATATGGCTGCGTTGTGTTGGGGATTGTAAAGCGAAGGGGTTCTAAGTTCAGATCCAGAACTTATTACTGAAGAAGAGAGAAGATGATCACATGAGGGCACGAATATAATAAATAAACATGTCCAATAGTAAAACTACTATTCGGATGTGAAATCATCGCTCGTATGTGGTGAGGTGGCCAGTTCCATTTCTAAAGTCGTCCTTCCATTACCAGAGGTCAATAAATCAATCAAAGCCCGTCGCTCCTTTTTTTGCATGCGCTATTGACAAACCCACCTGCATACACCGTTCTAGGCTGCTCTTTCTGTTTATCTCCAGGTGTAATTATTGAATGTCAGTTCCTTCTCACGTGCTCTTATCCTTGTATATTTTGGTCGACGTGTCTTTCACTTTCTTTGATGATACCAGGTAAGTGCCTGTCTGATTATGTTGATGATACCTTCCATAAAGTGTGTGCTTAGTGTGTTAATCCAGTGGCTGTTGTTGGTTTTTTTCTCCATAGGTCTTCATTCATCACCATGTCCTGTCACTTGTTGTCCATTATCCTTCGTGGGCATCAGATAACGAAGGTACGGGGTCTTTGTTGAATGACATTGGTCGTTCTCCATATTTCGGTTCTATACAGCAGCACCGACTTAACACTGGCGTTAAATATTATAACATTGGTGTGAATCTTGATTTCTTTGGATCTCCATATGTTGTTCAGTGTCAGGAATGACATTTTTTACTTTCAATTTCTGGTCCTAAAACCCGTATCTGTACCTCCAGATATGTCAATTCTGTTGTCCAAATAGGTAAATGTATCCACTTTCTCAAACTGCTCTCACTCCATTGTGACTGGTTCTTTACTAATAGTGTTGAGCCTTGGTTATCTTCACGTTGATATTCAGTCCCAATTTGACCGGTTCTTCTTTCAATCTATCAAAGTGGTCCGGTACCCATTTACGTTTGATCATTAACAGCTGGATCGGCTTGAATGTATATGCCAGAGTTGAACCCTGTAACATGTCGTGAGAAGACTATGACCAGATGTAAACTGTGGACAGGCAATGAATACCTAACTTAACTTAACGTCTTTATACTGGTTTAGAAGACTTTGCAGAGTCTGTATACTACCAGTTTCATTTACATTTCCTTGCTCTAAAAGCTATGCGTATTCAATATATTCTTAAATGCATTAATTGCCCATGCCTACTCTACTTCCGGTGGCAATGCATTCCAAGGATTCACTACTCTATGTCTGAACAAATATTTTATAAAACAATAAATTCTAATTTAGCTCCTGTGTGTTGGTGGAGGTTAAACGATTGGGTTCTACGTGGCTGAAACTTCTTGAAGAAGAAATAATAGGGTCACAGCACACTAATATAATAAATAAATATATCCCATATGAGGCAATACCTTTCAGAGGAGAAGTTTAGAGACTACATTGCACTTAGCCCCAGCTTGTGTGAGGTGGAGTGGCAAGTTCCCTTCCTAGCTGCCTTTCATTCCATAACCGTAGGTCACGTATTCACATTACCCCTTTACAGCGGGGTCGATTGGAACGTGTCGGTAGCGGGAATTGAGTCAGTGACTTTACACTGGAAGGCTAGTGCTATACCACTACAGGAATTGGACAACACACACACACACATACACCCAAATACATACATATACACCCATACACACACATACACTCATACACACAAACCCATGCATACACACACATACATACACACACATACATACATACACACAAACCCATACACACACACACCCCATACATACAGACACACACCCTCATATATACACACACACCCCCCCCACACACACCCATACACGCACATACCCATATACACACCCATATATATATACACACATACACATACACGCACACCCCCATACACACACAGACGCATACATACACACACCCCCATCACCCCCATACAATCACACACACAGACACATACATACACACACACCATACATACACACACACATACATACACACACACCCATACACACACACACCATACATACCACATACACCCACACCCACACACTGACACACCGACACACCCACCCCCCCCCCCCCGCTCCCACATCCCCATCATACACCCCCATCCCCCTTCCAACAAATAAAAACACACACATACCCCCATATACACAAACACACTCTCATACATACACACACACACTCATACATACACACACCTATACATACATACACACCCATTCATAAACACACACGCATACATACACACACACACCCACCTATACACTCACCCATACATACACGCACACACCCATACACACACATACACACACACACACTAATTTAAGTGTGGTAAAAGGCGACTATTTGAAGGCGGTTCTCAAGCGTTACAAGGCTGGAGATTATAGCACAAATGTAACCTCCGTAGTGCAGTATATCGTAACAAAACGACTAAAGAGGCTTGTACATGGCACTAGTAAGTTCATCATATAAAAGCATTGTTATGATATTCTAACAGGTGACGCTCTGATCCCTGTAAATTGAACAGCTGTAATTGTGACGCTATGCTTCACTTGAAATGAGATAATAAATCAGCACCATGGGATCATACCATGAAGAAGAAAGTGTCTTTAACAATGTATTACAAGAGCCCAGATTTTTTTTTTTTTTTTTTTTTGTTTTGTTTTTTTGGCAAAGATGGCGCCGTAACTGGCTAAGAGTCTACATTTCTCTACTGTTTTGGATCATTATGGATGCCGCCAGACCATGGATTTGCCTGGAATTCACACTAGTCGACGACTTACACTTGTGTTCACGGATAAGTGGAATTGTTTTCCGTCCGGACTTGTTATTTCGTTCATTTTTTGTGATTTCTTCCATCCGTTTATCCTGGTCTGGACGCCGGCTGAATGGCGCTTCGCTTAAACTAGTTATACCTGTGTCGTATCTCACGGGTTAGTTCTGCCGGTTCACCTTCACGAATTTGGCGTGTGGGAATTTTAGATGCTACAACGATGAACTGAATACAGCTGGGGAGAGATGCCAGACTAACTTACACGCTGAGTGTTGTCCATACGACCTCTTGTGGTTATCGAAAAGGCACGACAAACTGCGTTAGATGCCTTCCCACCTTTCTACCCTGCGGGTTACATGTTTACAGAAAGGCTTCGGTGGTAACCCTGAGGCAAAATCTGCATCCTATGCTATCTTCAGTCGTCTCGATGAATGTCTTGCCACTGGCAAAAGGTAGCTTAGGCTCTGTGAGTGAGGTTGACAAAAGGCGCAGTTTCTTCCTCACTTTAATCCAAATCTCCGCGCAAGTCACCCATTTCAGCGGACACAGCAAGAGATACGACTGTCCACACGAATGAACAAAGAGAGTGGTCTTCATCACTTGTGATGGACAAACTATCACAAGAGCCCACAAAAACTTCTCCGTAGATTTCATGCAAGGATATAGTAGTCGCATAATGATTCTATTGGAGTGAAAAAGAGAAAGATGAGGATTGGCGCATGGCCTTCTTTAGATGAAAGAAGGACGTGGTTGGAGTGTGGGGAAGAGGAATCATCATTAATTCTATTCATAGTGCAGTCTATTTCTGACATCTGATCTGAGATGTGAAAGGCAAGTACAGGTATCCGAGCTGTACATCGAGTCGAAGGTCGGGAATCTAAGTACCGCTGCTCCAACAAAATGTCACTAGCATTGGAAACTGCGTCCAAATACAACAAGAAGAACTCGTGGTATTTCATTGAACTTCTTCTTCTTCTTCTTCATCGTACGCAGTCAGACAGTAACCATTATTTTTTCGAAAAAAGCGGCGGTCATCCTGAGGATGTCGACACTGCCATATAGCTTGTCTTGTAGTTCCACTGGTGATGGCCACATCTGCTCTCTCTGATCCTCGTATGTCGGGCAGTTCTGCAGCAGATGCTCAGCGGTCATTTTCCCGGTACCACACGGGCATTCGTCGGTACCACCTATCTTCAATTTGTTGAATAGGCGGTACCTCAGTCTATTGTGGCCAGTGCGAAGTCTGAAGACAAAGACCTGCTCTCTTCTGTTCAACTGGTAATAGGCAATAGGCATCGTTTTTGGATTTCATTGAACGAAACATGTTTCTAAACAATATGCGTTTTATTATTTAAAAAAACTCCCAAAAAATCGATTAAAGAAATAAAACGCACAATCCTTATATCGATTTTCTGTCCATAGTTTATTAGATATCTATTTTCACTGTGCCTAGTAACGTTCTAAGCAACTGTTGGTGCTGTGTAAAGACAAACATGGGACATCGTCTTATGTGCTATACAGTCCAGCCTGTCATATGGAAGAAAATCAAGGACACAAATTTGGCAACTAAAATTATGCTTGAAATAATAAAGATGTTTGTTTCATAGAAGAATGTTAATAATTCGTTAATTTGTTTCAAAGGCGAATGTTGGTGTACTTAAGTATGGGATAGCAAATAGGATCGTGTTTACACACGCCAGAATAAGCAGCACTTGCTTAACAGGGATTGTTTAGAAGATAAGAAGGATATACCATACTGCGGCAGATGTCGATAAGAAAGAGAAAGTGATTGACAAAAGGGGATGATAAAGAGCAGTTGAGAATTATTTCTTGGAATATAGTCAACGAGAGAATTAAACAATAACATAAAGGACATAGTAGCATGCATACATACAATGGATTATTCCAATATGCGTATCATTGATGATTATGTAGAAAAGAAGAAGAACAAGAAGAAGAAAAAGAAAAAGAAAACGAAGAAGAACGAGAACAAGAACGAGAACAAGAACAAGAAGAAACAAAAGAAAAAGACGAAGCAGAATAACATTTTGCACTAAGAAGCTGAGAAAGAGGTGGAAGAAAGAGTCGGGGAAAAAATGAAGCCACGGTCATCAGTTTCCGCTTCTCCGCGATGTTCAGTAAAACCAATCGTACAGGTCATGGAGCCACTTATTGTGGTGGAAATAATAAAACACCATAACGTTACACTATATGTGGTAAAAAGCCACTAAGTACGATTGTGTATGGTACTTGAAACCTACCATCGTGTCTTACAAAGAGCCACACAAATCGCATCTACATGCGAAATCTTTCTGAAGAAGACCATTGATCGTAGTATCCGCATTCATGCTTCTATTGTTCTTCTTCTTCTTCTTCTTCTTCTTCTTTTTCTTCTTCTCCTCCTTCTTCTTCTTCTTCTCCTTCTTCTTCTTCTTCAACATCTTCTTCTTCAACATCTTCTTCTTCTTCTTCTTCTTCTTCTTCTCCTTCTTCTTCTTCTTCTTCTCCTTCTCCTTCTTCTTCTTCTTCTTCTTCTTCAGCATCTTCTTCTTCAACATCTTCTTCTTCTTCTTCTGAGTTCCTTCTCAATCTTCCGCTACCAAGCACTGAACAGGGATTTTCATGTAGCAGAATGCAGTCCGGAGAAAGGAAAGCGTTGTGTCACTAGTTTACAGCTTGAACGCGATATTTACAACTTTCGATCAGACACATCCGTCATAGGCAGCTCTATTGTACTGAGAAATTATACATGACGACAACGATCTGGGGTAAACAAAGTATTGAATAATTGATATTGATTTAAGTAGTCTCTAGGTTTATCACTACTAAAGAAATCATCCATGCATTACCGAGCATGATAAGGGAACAAATAATGGTAACGCTCTTACCTGCTTTGCATATCGTAAGAGGTGACTATGGATCAATGTTTGTTATTGCCAGCTACCCTATTCTGTAGAAACCTTCAGCCGCATAATAAAGTGGAGATCTCTACATTCCATGGTAGACTAGGAATAACCTAGTAAGTAAAAAGAATAGATGAAATTATTCTACATTTGTATATGTACGTCACCCTCTGTCTCCAATTCGTTTATGCCTTGAAGATTTCATGGTCGCTGACTTTTTTCAATATCCCTTTATCTGTGGATCGATGGTCACGCTTGATGAAAGATTGATTGGAAATATGTAGTCCCTTTTCCGGATTATTCGTATAGATATTGAGACTTACTTGCATGTTCACGCGTGTTTATGTATGGGTACAGATATTTTTTGTTAATTCGTCCAAAGGCATACACTAGGGGACGATTTTTAAAAAATTAGTTACATTTGACAAGGTCTCATCCTTTTTCTTAAGTGGGGAAGTCAGTTACTTTATTTGTTGCATTTCCTTCGCCAGGCGCAATTCAGATATGTATGAACAGCTGGATAGATTTTTTAAAAACATGTGGGCCACAGGAATTGACCCGTTTCTGGGTCACGTAAACAAAATATGGAGGGGATGGCAGCTGAACAGAACATTAAATGTCTTTTATGACGGCGTAAAGTATAAGTCATTTCGACGTCGGCATGAATATACATTTCAACTGAAATGCTTTTGTCGAGTACAAGTGACAAAATAAATGGAAATATCTAACTAATCTGCAGTGTATGTTAACATGCATTTGCTCCCTTGGCAGAAGTCTCTTCTACTAATGGCATTACACACTCCGACATCCACACAAGTACAAAAAACTATTATACTAATAACATTACATACTACGTCAATCATACAAGCCAACAATCTGTCCTACTAATGGCATTACACATCACGCCATTCACACAAGCCAATAATCTCTCCTGCTCATGACATCACGCCATTCACACAAACCAACAATCTCTCCTACTAATGACATTACACATCACGCCATTCACACAAGCCAACAATCTCTCCTACTCATGACATCACGCCATTCACAGAAGCCAACAATCTCTCTACTCATGACATCACGCCATTCACACAAGTCAACAATCTCTCCTACTCAAGACATCACGCCATTCACACAAGCCAAAAATATCTCCTACTCATGACATCACGCCATTCACACAAGCCAACAATCTCTCCTACTCATGACATCACGCCATTCACAGAAGCCAACAATCTCTCTACTCATGACATCACGCCATTCACACAAGTCAACAATCTCTCCTACTCAAGACATCACGCCATTCACACAAGCCAAAAATATCTCCTACTCATGACATCACGCCATTCACACAAGCCAAAAATCTCTCCTACACATGACATCACGCCATTCACACAAGCCAACAATCTCTCCTACTCATGACGTCACGCCATTCACACAAGCCAAAAGTATATCGAGTTTAGAGTAACCATCTGGGTTAAAAAGAAAACTATACAAGAAATCGCTTATATATGATGCATGCAATTTATAGATATATGTTTGTGTGTATGCACACATATTCTGTATCACACCCGCCATGTTTTCAACGGTCTGCTGAAGAAACTATGAGTCGGAGGATAATGAAATTTTGCAAACTTGACGGTTGGTATGTGCAGTTTACACTTAAAGTGACCTCATCATGTGCATCGTACATCAGTGCAGTTAGGTCCGGTTTCATTTGAACACGCCTCGTTCTATAACCAACAGGAATGTGGTGACGACCAAAACACTAATAAATAAGCCAGACATGCTCTGTTCATCCCATATTATTAATGTTCAGTCTTAGACGTCATAATGAAATGCGATCGTCTTGCACAATTCACTAACTAGGTTGTTTTTATTTACAATCCATTCATCTGTACTGTGTCTTTAACTCCGTTGATTCATCGTTGATGGAGCCTGGTTTAACATCCACACGTTGGTTAGTTTCTTTGTGTGGATATCATTTACCCCTTTTGCTTCTAGGGGAAATCTGATTGCCTAATGTGTTTGCTGCTTCACCTTGCGATTCTTTTAAACTGTTCCTCACACTCTCTCTCTTTCTTTCTCTCTCTCTATCTATATCTACCTATCTATATATCTCTCTCAATATGTGTTACTTTGACATTAAATGGATAAACTGTAAAACAGTGGATAAATACTTTGATTTTTCGACCAAACTGTATCAGTTCGAGGCTAATATGAAGAGTAGGAGTAGACAGATTTTAAAGAAGAATTAATTTCTCTAGCGGGATCAATCAAGATGCTGAGCAGCACATGAGCTGCAGTTGTCAGCGACCCATAGCTGACTGCTAGCGTCAGGGCCAGCGAACCATAGCTGGCATGACCCTTCTACACCTCCACGCGGTGATCCTAGATAACAGGCTGCAGCAGGGCAGACTGGCTAAGGAGAAGGGATCGCAGAGGGAATCCTAACCCAAGAAAGAATGCTTGCTGAAGTCGGATGTGTCGGACCGAAAGGTGCAAATATCGCAGCCAAGCTGTAAACTACGACATAACGCATTCCGTTCTCTGGACTACATTCTGCTACTTAAGCCCTTTCAGGGTTTGGTAGCTGGAGATTGAGAGCGAAGTTCTTCTAAAGTTAGAATAGGTAGGTTAGAATTGCCAGGTTAATCCCAGCATCTATTAGCCTCTGGAATCAACGATCACCTTTTTTTTTTTTTGGTGAGGGTGCGGGGCGGAGGGGGGGGGGGGAGGATTTGAGACTGGTGGAGGTGGAAACGTAAATTAAAAGCAAGGTAAACCCGCAGCCGTCAGGCGCCATCTATGCCGCTCCGCTAACCACATAACCAAGACATGATGTTATCGCCCCACAGTTCTCTTTTTGGGACATTTTCTCTGTGGGCCGACTATCTCTAGAATAATTTGAGTAGATTATTAACTTTAATTTTGTTCGAGCATCGGCACTGGTCTCCACCGTGAACACGCGACCTCCAGCACCCGAGGCAAACATCTTACCTAGAGACCACTGGGTCCCCCTTATAACTACTAACAAATAACATTTACCATTAAATGTAGAAGTACACATAAAACTACGCTGGATTGATTTTATTTATTTTTAATTTTGCTGGAAGTGATAAACATATTCTATTCATTGAGGAGACTCAATGATTTAAATCTAGCGTCGCGAATACGGCACAGTCCAAATAAGGAATGTTATTTGGCGGTTTCTAAAGTGCTCAATGGAAGTGTATTTTAATACCTGGATACGGTCTACGAGTGAGATCAATTTCAAAGCACAATATTCTGCTCTCGATACAAGCTAAGAATCCTGGATATAAATAAACTATCAATAGTAGTGTATTGTAGAGGTAAGGATTTGTTATCGTTTAAATATGATCAAATAGGAAGGCATTTTCTCTGGTAACAAATAACATCGAGTGATAGTAGGAAAATAAGGTTACATTTTGAGATCTGCAGTGTCTTTTTTGAAACATCGTCAAAGAAATTATTTGAAATAATGGTGTATGTGCAACCCCTTTTGAGTGGAAAACTTTCCAACTCAGGGTATTGTGTATCTTTCAATTTACACAAGGCAAGTGGCTGCAGAACGTAGACTTTTGGATTTAAAAAAAGAAAGCTGTAGAAACAATACCACATGTGCGATACAAGAAAAAAAGGGACAGCAGCTATTTGCTCGAAATTCTTCCCTCCACGCTAAGCAACAATTCAGAGACTATGATTTATTGAGCACTAATTACCTTCTTTTTCTCCCACGTACGCTTTCAGTCAGGCGCCATCTTGAGTACTTGTCAAGAAAATATATAAGGTTAATAACATTTCAATGGTGATGACAATACGTTTTCTCTGCCTTTCACGTGTTGAGCATTTTGGCAGCAGATGTATATATGCCATTCGATCAGTTCTGTAGCACAAGTACATTGATGACTAGATGTTATCTTTCGTTTATTGAGCTATGGGTATGTTTTATCTTTAGTTTGTTGAACTGATGGATAGGTTTATTTTGTAGATCTGATGGATAGGTTTATCTTTGGTGATCTGATAGATAGGTTTTATTTTTGTTGAACTGATGAATCGGTAGAACCAAAATTCGTCTGGCAATCTCTTAAAGATCAAGGGGTCGACCCAGGATTAACAAGAATCCTTGCTGACAGCTACATCGATAGCACGACTACCGTCCAACCCTTCCAAAGACCGGTAGTAGTACCCATACAAAGAGGAGTACGTCAAGGGGACTCCATCTCACCGAGCCTTCCTGCGAAGTACGGATGATCGTTTGAGCACAGCGACAGTAATATGGTACCCTAGAGACAAGAAACGACCTCGGGACGACAACCAACACGTTGGTCTGACTCACTTGCATCCCGCAACAACATTTACTATGCCACAGACGGACGACTCATTCTCCATTGGTCCACCGTGGCCCAAGACAGAGACGGTTGGATGAGGAGTTGGGACCCGCAACGGTGTAACCACTGCTGAAGAACGGGTCATCCAGTAACCTAGTAAACTGATGGATAGGTTTTAAACAGTTTTTTTATCCTGATGATGCAAATTGCGCTATATTGCGATTTTTGTGAGGAAAACACTGCATTGTTCATCTACCTCACTCTCTCGTCTCGTGCTGCATTGGATGAGTGACAAGACGAACAGTCAAAACGACTGGAGGTATCTCTGAATGCAGGTAGTCTGGTCTTACCTTTATTGAGATCAGGAGTCACTTGAAATTTGCAGCATCCAATCCCCAACAGTTTCAGTTCATCGCTTTAAGAGGCGAGTGCCTTATCTGTCGACTACAGCGACCCCATACCATTAGACCATACATCTTGCGATATACCTTCTATATGCCGTCTATTGAAGCTGAAATTTATAACTAAATAAGAATATAACTTACCCGGGCGTAAAAAGAAGAACAAATAGTATGACTATTCTTGTTATCCATACTCTTTTGGGTTTCAATGTGGATACAACACACAGTAGACGTCAGATTGGCTTTAATAATAGTTTTGTTCAGGACTGTCACTGGTCATGCTCACATCTGTTGTCGTTGCTCATCGTGTGTTAACAACTTTTGAGATATGTTCAGCGGTAGTGCTATCAGTATAACTGGCTACTCATTAGTTCACATCTTTAGTTATTTTTAATAGATAATATTTAAATATGGTGGAAGATGTAGTTATTTATGCAGACATAATGAAACATTGCTGGGTTTGGAAGAGGGGGATACACTTACTGCGAAGAATGGACGATCGATGGAGCACAGCGACAGTAATATGGTACCCTAGAGACAAGAAACGACCATTGGGACTACCACCAACACACTGGTCCGACTCCCTTGCATCCCGCAACAACATTTACGATGCCACAGCTGGGTGACTCATTATCCACTGGTCCACGGTGGCCCAAGACACAGACCGTTGTTGGAAGAGAAGTTAGGACCCTTAACGGTATAACCGCAGTAATTCAGTAACTATTTAAACATGTTGTGGATGAGCCTTGTTTGAATATATGTAAATGTCTGTTTCGATGGTTGTTGTTGTGGCTGTTGTTGTTATTTGTTGCTAATGTTGTTGTTGTGGCTGATATTGTTGTTGTGGCTGATGTTGTTGTTTGTTGCTGATGTTGTTGCTGTGGCTGATATTTTTGTTGTGGCTGATGTTGTTGTTTGTTGTTGTTGTGGCTGATGTTGTCGTTGTGGCTGATGTTGTTGTTGTAGCTGATGTTGTTGTTTGTTGTTGTTGTGGCTGATGTTGTCGTTGTGGCTGATGTTGTTGTTGTGGCTGATGTTGTTGTTGTGGCTGATGTTGTTATTGTGGCTGATGTTGTTGTTGTTGCTGATGTTGTTGTTGTGACTAATGTTGTTGTTGTGGCTGATGTTGTTGTAGTGGCTGATGTTGTTGTGGTGGCTGATGTTGTTGTTGTAGCTGATGTTAGAGTCAAGAGAAATACACTGGCCGAGACCCTCACCTGACGGGACGATTGGATTAACGTCTGGTCAGGCAAAACACACTGATCAGAGAATATTAGCCAGGTTCAAGAGAAATAGACTGGCCAAGACCCTCACCTGAACTCCTCGTTGGTCATCGTCCTGGAAACGGGATGTTGTCGAGGACAACAGTCTGGGTAACAAAGTGAGGTTCGACGTGATATTAGTAGTAGTGAGCGACACGCAGATGAAACCAATCATAGTACACCCGCCTGGAGGACACACCTTTATTTCATCAGCACGCTCGGGATGTGAGGAAAGCTACTGCAACCCGTCACTTATCGCCATTTTCAGGGCGCACATAAGAGTACTACTCATTGTGGGCATTTGCAAACAACAGCAGCCGCCAAACTATTTCGCGGGTGTAAGTTTCTTGGCAGGTGTGCAAGTACGGTAGGTTACCATTATCTTCCGTTCATGGAGGAGCGAAAAAAAAAATGTAAACAAATTTTTTTTTTAAATTTAAAAAAAACCATGCCTGCCAAACTAGACGCGAGTGGGATTCGAACCGGGGACATTTGGATGGTGAAACTGACGCTTCACCCCTTGTCACGCAGTTTCAAAAGTGAGGCAGATGAAAAATGGGTGACAATATACACAAGCAGAACGAGTTCTCCAAATCTGTCAGCTTACGAATAGAGAGTAATGTTAACATGATGTTCTCCAGCATACTTAAAGGATAGCGTGTAATGTGATTAGACACATCTGAGACAGACCATCGGTTTCCTGAGGGAAATTGACGCTGTTATTTGAGAGCAGGTAACGACGGAGAGGAGAAATTAAATACTGGATAGAATTGATAAAAAGTGAGATCCGAACCTTCAGCTCCTACAACACACAAAAATCGCCAGATTGGCGTTCTCCAACCAATGTTGAGGAATGAATGTGACGAGATTTGAGGGATAAACTGTATTGTGACGGAATATGAGCGATAAACTATTGTGACGAGATTTGATTTGAGAAAAAAACTGTATTATGACGAGATTTGATGGATAAAGTATTGTGACAAGATGTGATGGATACAGTATTGTGACGAAATTTTATGGATAAACTTTTGTGACGCAATATGAACGATAAACTATTGTGACGAGATTTGAGGGAAAACTGTATTGGGACGAGACATTACAAATACCTTATTATGGAGAGTTGTTATTTTGAGATAGTTTGAATTTTGATAAGAGAATGCCTGAGACAAACCGTCTGTTTTAAGAGAGACATTGAAATGTCTATTTGAGAGCAGACATAGAAGAGGAAGAAGGCAAAGAAGTAGCAGAATAATTTGACCATTTCTAGTTCATAGTTCCTAGTCGACCTGTACTTCTACAGGGGCAGATGTCCCTGTGCAGGTCCCAGCTCTGGTATGATCTGGGTGTAGCCGGGAGAAGGGTTTCGGGCTTAGCGGGCTAGGCTCGAGCAGCTTATTACTCCGCTGCATTGAGACAAGTACAGCGGAGGGTGGTTTACCGTTGTGCAAGTCCATCTTAATAGACTCAAACACTAGAGCAAAGTAGACCCGCAGTCTGTTAGGCGCCATCTATGCTACTCTAAACAAACCACTTAACCATGGCAAGTGTTATGCCATGTCAAATAGTTCGTCGCCTCTTACAACATGCTCTCTGTGAAGTACTAGTGCTATTCTTGTCCTTGTCTTACACAACGACCCCGGCATACCACTTGGAACCATGCCAGATGAATACACGTTTAACCGAATAACTGGCGCATGCCAAAAAGAAAGCATATATAAAATGCAATATTTATGTAGTGGCTGTGCGGTTTCTTATTTGACTCGCCCGTTCGTCAAACACTAAACTTAACTTCATTATACTGGTTTAGTAGTCTCTACGGAGTCTGTATACAACCTGTCTATTCCACTCCACCGATACTAGAAATGACTGTGACAATCAAAACTGTTTCTAATGCATTAACTGACCCTGCCTACACTACATAAACTTCTAAAAAATAGTTCTAGACAAAGAATCAAATCTTTAGAGTCAAAATGTTACAGAAAGATCCTCAGAATACGCTGAACGGAGAAAAAGACAAGTGTAGACATTCGCCAAGAGTTGAGCATAGAGGAGAACTGGTTTTTCAATTCCATTATGGCCAGAAAATGTAAATACTTTGGTCACATCAAGAGACACAACGGTCTTGAGAGAACGGTGATGAAAGGTATGGTACAAGGCAAAAGATGAAGGTGTAGACCAAGAAGACGATGGCACCAAGATATCCAGGAGTGCCTGAGTATGACTGTGGCGGAGGCTGGGTTTTGGCAAGGGAAAGTGTTTCTTTCAGACAGACTGTGATGGGAGCGACGTTCTATAAAGGACATGCTACATGATGATGTTGATTATGATGATATATATATATATATATATATATATATATATATATATACATATATATATATATGTACATATATAAACGCATACGATACATACACATATGCACATTAAAAAGATAAAGTGACAGCTGTGTACGTGTTTTAATTTTATTTGTTGTTTGCGAATCTTCAAATTTGTCCATACTTAACGATTGTTCATTGTTATCTGATTAGCTTACATATACATTTCTTACATCCCAAGACGTACTGAAGAAAAGGAATCTGAATCTTCCTCGCTTTAGTATAATACAAGGATATTCATCAATCTCACTACTTATGCGATCGCAGTGTCGACCCATACCTCCTTGACCAACCTGATGCAACACAATCTATATCCAAGTGCATGAAGATAAAGGTCATGCGATGGCTGGCTGAGCATATTGCATCTAACCTTAACGTTAACCTTGGCGCCGTTTCCAGCATTATGTATGGCACACTTATAAAGAAATGAAGCAAAGATACAATGAGACACGTCCTAAGATACAGTTGTTATGTACTTTCTATACTGTATCATTGTACATGACCAAGTAAAGATACAATTGTAAAGTTTATCCTTGTACATGACTGAGTAAAGATACAATTGTAAAGTTTAACCTTGTACATGACCGAGTAGAGATACAATTGTAAAGTTGATCAGTGTACATGACCAAGTAAAGATACAATTGCAAAGTTCATCCGTTTACATGACCAAGAAAAGATACAATTGTAAAGTTCATCCTTGTACATGACCAAATAAAGATACAATTGTAAAGATCATCCTTGTACATGACCGAGTAAAGATACAATTATAAAGTTCATCCATGTACATGACCGAGTAAAGATACAATTGTAAAGGTCATTCTTGTACATGACCAAGTAAAGATACAATTGTAAATGTCATCCTTGTACATGACCGAGTAAAGATACAATTGTAAAGCTCATCCGTGTACATGACCAAGTAAAGATAAAATTGTAAAGTTCATCCGTGTACATGACCAAGTAAAGATACAATTGTAAAGTTCATCCTTGTACATGACCGAGTAAAGATACAATTGTAAAGTTCATCCTTGTACATGACCGAGTAAAGATACAATTGTAAAGTTCATCCTTGTACATGACCAAGTAAAGATACAATTGTAAATTTCATCCTTGTACATGACCGAGTAAAGATACAGTTGTAAAGTTCATCCGTGTACATGACCAAGTAAAGATAGAATTGTAAAGTTCATCCTTGTACATGACCGAGTAAAGATAAAAATTGTAAAGTTCATCCGTTTACATGACCGAGTAAAGATACAATTGTAAAGTTCATCCTTGTACATGACCGAGTAAAGATACAATTGTAAAGTTCGACATGGTTGAACATTTTCTGTAATCGAGAAAAGTGCCCTTTAAAAACTGCAGACAGAGTTTAGTTGGTTATATCAGGACAGGAAGATGCTGAGCAGCGCATGAGCTGCAGCGGTCAGCGGCCCATAGCTAACTGCTAGCGTCAGGGCCAGCTAACCAGAGCTGCCAAAAACCCTTGTACACCTCCACGTGGTGATCCTGGATAACAGGCTGCAGCAGAGCAGACTGGCTAAGGAGAAGGGATCGAAGAGGGAATGCTAACCCGGTACTCAAAAAATGCTTGCTGATATGTTAGACCGAAAGGTGCAAATATCGCAGTAAAGCTGTAAACTACGACACAACGCATTCCGTTCTCTGTACTACAATCTGCTACTTAAGCCCTTTCAGTGTTTGGTAGCGGGAGATTGAGAACGAACGAAGCCAAGTCAAGCCCATTTCAGGACAGAGGATCAACCAAGATTAACCAGGACACAAGGCTTGAACTTTTGCGCAAGAGAATAAAACGCAAGTTGTGATTTATTATTTTTTTTTTTTTTGCGTTCGCCTTATTTCTCTAATCCCCAAGGCGGTGTGCATTGCACTGCGTTTTTATTTTGCGCCTGTCGGCCCAGTGCATCCGACTTCAGCATGCATTTTATGTAAGGGTCTGCTTCCTCCTGCATTTTCTAAGGGTTTGCTTCCCCGGGGTAACGGCCGGTGCTGAGATGGGGATCGAACCCAGCACCTTATGGTTGTGAGCCGTGTCACATAACCACTAGGCCACGCCGTCCCCTGCAAGTTGTGATTAATAAACACGAAACTTACTTGTCGGTTTGCTGTTCAGGTGTAAAGCTGTATTTTATGTTTATTTTACTCAATCCCTGTTAATCTCTAGCTAGGCTGCAAAATTTGTAATATTCGAGTAAGCAGCGAGCCCCTTATTATTCGATAGGAAAGTCATGTAAATATTGATAATACTCAATTGAAATCATCCACCTTCAGCGCACAATTAATTCATTGAATTAATACTAGCGACATAGTGATTTATGAGGGCTGCAGTGGCCTAATGGTTAGGGATAATGACTCTCATGGTAAAACTAATAGGTGATGTAACACAGTCACGCTACGTTTCAGTCTACCCAGATGTAAGTTGAATGTAACAGTTATTTGGAAGTTACATTTGCAGTCACTACCACCTCAGAGAAGGTTTGTCATATTTACACGAGCGGAATGTAGTCTAAGCACAGTGAGTTGAAAGAATAATAAATAAACAATGCAGATATAATGTAGCTTCTAACACTTCATCACCAACAGCAGTATTTGTAAATTATCTAACTTTATCGTTATATCAGGGCAGGCTAGGTCAGGTCATCCCGTAACCGGTGAAATCATTCAGGCACCCATGTAGACATCCCCCACAACTCACGTCACCCTTCTCTGTCAGAGGCCGTTGCCTGTGCCCCCCTGTGGTCGGAGATTGGTCCATTCTTTTATGTTGTCTTCAGACCTCTTTTTGAGACGACCTCTTCATCGTTCGTCATTCACCCTGCCGTGCTGGATTACAGTTAGCTATGGTTGGATCGTGTTTGCAAGACAGTTTGATCTCGATATTTTATTTGTTTGCTGTGGTTTGTTTTTTGCTTGCTGAAGTTTGTTTTTTTGTGTTGTATTTTTGTGTGAGTTTTTTATTTGTGGTCTGTTTTTGTCTGTACGCAATCATATATACCACTTCTTGTTTCGTCTACTCTATTATATAACTGGCATACCGTGTCTCCCACATACCTGGCACATCAAGTTATGACGCGACCTAAACCGCTCATTTGACTTAACTTCACGTTTTTATACTGGTTTAGAAGACTCATCAGAGTCTGTATACAACAAGCTACATTTGCATTACCCTGCTTTAAAAGCTATGCGCATATAATCTATTCTTAAATGCATTAACTGTCCCTACCTCCACTACCTCATGGGGCAATGCATTCCAAGCATTCACCACTCTCTGACTAAACACAAATTTCCTAAAATCCAATCTGGACCTATGTTTAGCTAATTTGTAGATGTGCCCTCTTGTTCTCGCTGGTGGTTGTATTTTGAAAAACTTGTTATAGTCTAATGTAACATTTCCTGTGAGTATCTTATACACCTGTATTGTCACTTCGATTTCTTCTCATTTCTAGACTGTAGGCCAGTTTTTCTGAGTCTTTCCTCATTAGTGTAAATTCTGGAATCCCACTGTCAGTTTTGTCGCTCTTATTTGTATTCTTTCCAGCATGTTTATATCTCCTCTGCGATAAGGACTCCAAACCTGTACACAGTACTCCAATCTAGGTCTAACCAATATTTTATACAGTTTGACAATCACTTCCTTACTCCTATGTTTAATATTTCTTTTTATCCTACCTAACATTGCATTTGCCTGATTCACCGCTGCCTAGACTCGCTCACTCACTTTACCTGTATGCTCTATTATAACCCCTAGGTCCTTTTACATTATTTTTATTTTTGTTGTTGTGATTTGTAAGTTAATTTTGTTCTTTTTTTATTTCAGACGAAGGCATTAAGATGATCGTTATGGTTTTGTCTATTAGTGGTCACTGAGTCATTACCTATTTGTGTTTTTATCTAACCAGAAATGTCTGTCCTCATACCGATTTTATTTCATGATGGTTTGGCTTGGCTTGGCTTCGTTCGTTATCAATCTCCCGCTACCAAACCCTGAAAGAGCTTAAGTAGCAGAATGTAGTCCAGAAAATGGAATGCGTTGTGTCGTAGTTTACAGCTTGACTGCGATATTTGCACCTTTCGGTCTAACACATCCTACTTCAGAAAGCATTTATTTAGTAACGGGTTTGCATTCCCTTTTCGATCCCTTCTCCTTAGCCAGTCTGCCCTGCTGCAGCCTGTTATCCAGGATCACCACGTGGAGGTGTAGAAGGATCTTGACAGCTCTGGTTCGCTGGCCCTGACGCTAGCAGTCAGCTATGGGTCTTTGACCACTTCATGCCCTGCTCAGCATCTTGATCCCTGATCTGAGGATGAAGAAGAAGTAGAAGTTAGAGTGCAATGGGTTAATGGAATGTTTAATTGTTATCTCATTGTCTCCGCTATGTGTTGTACTTTAAATCTGTTTGTCCTGATCTCCCCACCTATTCATGGCATACTTTTTACTATTCGTTTTACTCCCCAACAGCAGTGTGCGATTTCTGTGACATGTGATATTCTTTGTGGGCACCAAAGCATGTATATGCTCTTCTAATGGTGGTGGTGGTTTCTGTTAATATGATCTATCCGGATTTATTTCAAACGTGTAACTAAAGGCAAACATTTTCTCTGTGGAATCTTTAAATGGGACTCTGCAGGTACAACAAATACAATACAATACAATACAATACGTTACAATACATTACAATACATTACAAGACAATACATTTCATTACAATACAATACATTTCATTACAATACAATACATACAGTACAACACAAAACAATACAATACCATACAACACAATACAGTACAGTACAAAATAATACTTCTTCTTCTTCTTCTTCTTACGCTGTCAGACGTCAACCTTTATTTTTTCGAAAAAAGCAGCGGTCATCCTGAGGCTGTCGACACTGCCATGGAGCTTGTCTAGTGTTGCCACTGGTGATGGCCAAATCTGCTCTCTCTGATCATCGTATGTCTGGCAGTTTTGCTGCAAATGCTCAGCGATCATTTTCCCGGTTCCACACGAGCATTCGCCAGTGCCACATATCTTCATTTTGTTGAATAGGTGGTACCTCAGTCTATTGTGGCCAGTGCGAAGTCTGAAGACCACGACCTGCTCTCTTCTGTTCAACTGGTAATAGGCATCATTTTTTGTGTAGGCAGTATGTTCTGTTTTCCCAAAACAATACAATACAATACAGTACAGTACAATACAAAACAATAAAATACAATACAATATCTTTTACTGCAGGGTGGCAGGTGCGAGGCAGCCAATAATGTCCTGTATTCAGTTTGATCCTTCGCGGTGTCGTACCTTTTCGCACCTAGGTCGCTCAGCAGACGATCTCGCCATCGTATGGATAGGCGGCTCGTGGGCGTGTTATTTAGCCAACACACGTCGATCTAAGTGTCCATCAGTTATCTGGCATGCGCACCACGCCCAGTGGTATTTGCGAGACAAGGCAGCTTCCACGACGTCTCGAAATGGGGTGCGTTCTCAGATTTCAAAATTGTGCATTCGATACTCTGATCCAGATCCAGAAGACACGTCTTTCCATCGCTCGCTGGGTAACTCGAATTTTCCCTGCATTCACTTTGCGTATATTTCACACTTTACTTGCTTACTTGTTTCTTAGTACAAGTACGATAAATTAATTAAAATTTACTCTGTTCATAGATGCATGGCTTTTTAGTGGGAAACACAATTGCTTTTTTTTAATTAACATTTTAACTGAAAAATGCTATATAAAGCCATTGCTTGTAAATTATTTTTTTTTTCAGTTTGATGGAACTAATTTGAAGAAACTAAATGATGTGTTTTCATGAAATATATTTATTGTTCTAGTTTTATAATTTATTTCTGAACGTTTTATTGCTATTCTTTGCATCGTCCAATAAATAATATAAATTAATATAACTTAACTTAACGTCTTTATACTGGTTTAGAAGACCCTGCAGAGTCTGCATACAACCAGTTTCATTTACATCACCTTGCTCTAAAAGCTATGCACATCCAATTTATTCTTAAATGCATTAACTGTCCCTGCCTCCACTACCAATACACAATATGTTCTACAGTACTTACGAAAATGGTTCCATTTTAATCAACTCTTTTTGTTCAAACGACGATACGGTTCACCCAAGTTCATGTAACACTATGTTCCACATTTGTTTTCAGCTGCGTGTGTAACCCTCAGTAGCAACATTTTACTGCGGGCATAGCATAATTAAAAAATAGCGCTTAGGAACCGCACGTACAGAAATAGTCGGAAAACCAAAGAACAATTGGTGACAAGTGCAAAATTTAGCTAAGATAAAAAGAGTGTCATGGAGTGATCTAATAATGAAGGCCCAAGAAAGAATCCCTGTATGGATGGCAGTTCCGCCATACTTTTCCATGGAATCGAAAAGGAAAAGTTAAGTACAACAATGTGTATTGGTTTTATTCTTTCCTCAGAAACAGCGGGTTTGACATCTCCACCCTCTGCTTTAAGTAAATTAAAATGTACTGATAACGAGTTCGTGATCTGAAATTAAACCCATGTGTGTGGTCAGGTTATCAGCAAAGTTTACCCGCTTGGATCACTAATGAAAGTTTACATCATCAAAAGTAAACAATTTGTTCACAGTAATGGTAACATACGGCTCAGAGTGGCTGGCTACCATGGAAATACAAACTGCGTGTTTATCGCGCGAAGAATCAAAGTAAACCTTATAATTATAATGTATTACGGTTCTAGGGATAGTGTTGAAATTGAAAAATCACGTCCAAACAGAAAGTCCAATATAACTCGCTGAGTCAATACGATCTTCATTATTTGGATATTAGTTTGGCAGTTGCGTTTGATGTTTACAACAGTAGCATGGCTACCATGAATCTCAAGCACTCGAGTGCTGTCGCACAAGCGATAATAATGATGATCGTAGAAGAATATATGTCATGATATGTTTTAGAAAAACAGCCCAAAATATGGTAGACAAGAATTGAATTAAAAAAACATAATACTTAGCGGAATATTTTAGCTAATGAGATTCGTGCGGGAAAATAACATTAGCTATAGACATATGGTTGTCTTTCAACGTGTCGTTGAAGGTAATGAATCTGGAAATTTGACCGACGTAAACGGTTAAATGTTGGATTACATCTCTAAATAATTGAATACAAAAATGCATGTTTATATATTTTCGCTGCCTTGTTTCTGCATCAGATACACTTCACTATGGTGATGACAATGAGAGTAATTATTGATTACCGGTCTAGTACCTTACAGGCAACTTAACACTTGCGTCCGGTTGTTTGCGCTATCCTTTTTGCTGCAATTCCTTGATGTGGATTCTTATTAGTATATCTTTAGAGGACCGCCAATGGTGGATCGCATCTGGATAAGGTTTATGTACCATTTCTTGTGCTGTGTTTTTCACTTAAATCGAATCACATACATATGTAGCCTCCTGTTATCGATAACAGGCGTGCAGTCAATGAAATCAAAATAGTCCCTTCATATTTTCACCTCTCGAGTGGGTTCGGAGGGTATTTTCACGTGGATTAGACCTAGTTGGCCTTCGCCTTGCCCTCAGTATTGCTTGCATTTGCTGTTCTCGTGCAGAAATCATGCTGGAAATCTATGAGCACCACGTTCCAACATCCTCATTAGTGCACTCCCCAAGGGACAGCCAATTTACAGGTAAACAACGTGTGGTGGAGGCAGAGGAAGTGGTGCTGGAGTTGGGTAGAGGAAGTGGTGCTGGAGTTGGGTAGAGGAAGTGGTGCTGGAATTGGGTAGAGGAAGTGGTGCTGGAGTTGGGTAGAGGAAGTGGTGCTGGAGTTGGGCAAAGGAAGTGGTGCTGGAGTTGGGTAGAGGAAGTGGTGCTGGAGTTGGGTAGAGGAAGTGGTGCTGCAGTTGGGTAGGGGAAGTGGTGCTGGAGTTGGGCAGAGGAAGTGGTGCTGGAGTTGGGCAGAGGAAGTGGTGCTGCAGTTTGGCAGAGGAAGTGGTGCTGGAGTTGGGTAGAGGAAGTGGTGCTGCAGTTTGGCAGAGGAAGTGGTGCTGGAGTTGGGTAGAGGAAGTGGTGCTGGAGTTTGGTAGAGGAAGTGGTGCTGGAGTTGGGTAGAGGAAGTGGTGCTGGAGTTGGGTAGAGGAAGTGGTGCTGGAGTTGGGCAGGGGAAGTGGTGCTGGAGTTGGGTAGAGAAAGTGGTGCTGCAGTTTGGCAGAGGAAGTGGTGCTGGAGTTGGGTAGAGGAAGTGGTGCTGGAGTTGGGCAGGGGAAGTGTGCTGGAGTTGGGCAGGGGAAGTGGTGCTGGAGTTGGGCAGGGGAAGTGGTGCTGGAGTTGGGTAGAGGAAGTGGTGCTGGAGTTGGGTAGAGGAAGTGGTGCTGGAGTTGGGTAGAGGAAGTGGTGCTGGAGTTGGGCAGAGGAAGTGGTGCTGGAGTTGGGTAGAGGAAGTGGTGCTGGAGTTGAGCAGGGGGAGTGGTGGTGGAGTTGGGCAGAGGAAGTGGTGCTGGAGTTGGGCAGAGGAAGTGGTGGTGCAGTTGGGCAGAGGAAGTGGTGCTGGAGTTGGGCAGAGGAAGTGGTGCTGGATTTGGGTAGAGGAAGTGGTGCTGCAATTGGGCAGAAGTAGTGAAACCAACGACCATGATCAATACTGACCCTCTGAGCAGGAAAGAGGTGGCCAACGACAACCCCAGATCCTTCAGCCTAGACCCCTCCAGCGACAGCATGACTGCGCGTGGGAGACTTCAGGGGCATGATCTGCTGGTCACTTTGTGACGAGACTACACGAATGCAATGAGAAACTGGTTGTCTATAGACACTGCAGAGTCTGTGGTCGAGAGATAATGCTCTCACTTCTCAAAGCAATGATCGAATCCCGCAAGTTTTCAAGCAAATGAGCGCCTGTATTTTCTAATCGTCTCGCCAATGGCCTACGGTAGCAGAGGACCAGAAAGAGGGTGACAGCCAGCGCAGTATCTTTCTCACTATAATTCAAATACAACGCAAGTTACACAATCGAAACTGAGGATGTTTCTATCATCGCTTGCGATGAACAACTAAATAACTAACTAGTTATCAATATGTCGTTATTTTAAAAAAAGATGTCCTTATGAAAAAAAAAAAAAATGCACGCTGTTCACAGAGTGGCGCTTTCACACCTTTCTACGCGCGTAGTGCTGTGACGGGTGTAGATAGAATAACAGAAATAATTGTAAAACCATATAGACAGAGAAATAACAAGATATAAACATTTCCAAAACTGAAATAGTGGTCTACGAACTGAAATTCTAGACTATAGGTTATTTTATGTTAAATAGAACCTACATCACAACTACCCAGGCAGACCTGCCTGTGCTAAGTATCTTCAACAGATGAATAAGGTTATGGATGCTGGTGACTTCCCTTACTCAATGACTGTGTACTCTCATGATTCATTCTCGTAGATTCCGTCTGCGTTCGATCCACGTTTTATTAACTCCGGTAATCAATGCATCGCTGATTAATCGATTACAGTGTTATTGTCGAAAAAGTGGTCACTAATTTTCAACAAGGCTTATCTATTTTCTTCTCATGGGTTCCAGTTCAGTGCATTATCTGGTTATATTGTTCAATTCATGTGTGTGAATTTGAACAGTTCCTCTCTAGTTTCTTGCTCCAAAATATCAAGCTGTATTAGCTACTGTTTTATTCTCCTATTGCACGTGTTTGTTGTTACCTCTGACCACATATCACAAATATGCGACGAAGACATTTCATTTGGTGAAGGTCTGGTGTCTGGATGTGACACTCTTAGTTACATTCCGTGTTTACTGGACCATCCAGTAGGTCATTTGCGTCGAACAGCCTAATCGGATTGCCCTGGGAGAAAGCTGTCGATCTGCAAACTGCGAGGAGAGATATGTAAATAAAACTTATGTTTCATTGTTTCTTCTCCCAAGGCTAGGGGTTAACTCTCATTAGCCTTTACATTAACTCTCATTAGCCTTTAAATTAACTCTCACTAGCCTTTGCATTAGCTCGGATTAACATTTCGGTTAACTGTCATTAGCCTTTAAATTAACTCTCAGGATCAAGATGATGAGCAGCGCATGAGCTGCAGTGGTCAGCGACTCATAGCTGACTGCTAGCGTCAGGGCCAGCGAACCAGAGCTGCCAAAATCCTTCTACACCTCCACGCGGTGATCCTGGATAACAGGCTGCAGCAGGGCAGACTGGCTAAGGAGAAGGGATCGAAGACGGAATGCTAACCCGGTACTCAAAAAAATGCTTGCTGAAGTCGGATATGTTGGACCGAAAGGTGCAAATATCGCAGTCAAGCTGTAAACTACGACACAACGCATTCCGTTCTCTGGACTACATTCTGCTACTTAAGCCCTTTCAGTGTTTGGTAGTGGGAGTTTGAGAACGAACTAAGCCAAGCCAAGCCAAACTAACTCTCACTAGCCTTTGCGTTAACTCGGATTAACATTTCAGTTAACTCTATTGCCTTTTGGTCAACACTCACTGGCATTTTATTGAACTCTTCCCACTCGTTATATTGACTTTCACTAGCCTTTGAGTTGAGTCTCTCCCTAGCCTATGACTATCAACAGACTTCCTGATAGGCAGCAGATGTTTTGTGGTCATAGTTTCTTCCTCTCCTTTACGATTTACCACCTATGATTTACGGGCATTTTTAAATGGAGAAAGAGAAGAAAATAAATGTGGAGATATTGAAAGAGTTGGGTGTGAAAAGAGAATTACTTACCGAAATAAGAGTGAGACAGTTAAGTTATTTTGGTCATATAACAAGACCTCCTTGTTTAAGACCATACAAGATGGGAGGGGGGAAAGCAGTCGTTCAAGAGGCAGACACCGTTACAAGTGAGAAGCTAACATCAGAAGATGGGCTGGAAAATGCCTTTCAGACTTGAACTTAATTAGGGCAACAAAAGTTGTCTACAGAGAGTCTTCTAAACCAGTATTTTAAAAAAACATTAAGTTCAAATTTGCACTTAGCTGATCTCTTTAAGCAGCTCGGTCTGGGCTTTTGCTGTCACATGAAACATTTTGCAAATGTTTTGTGAGCATTAACTGAGAATGGAGAGCTCATCCCTAGTTTCATTCCCAACTGTGACATGTTATTCTGAATACAAATATGACTATGATAACCATGGCGATAGCACTTTCTGTGTGTTATATGTATGTCTTCGCTTTCTTTCTCTAACAGAAATATTAAATATTGTGCCAGGATGACCAAGTCTCCTCAAAACTTCACACAGACTCTAGATGGTGTCACTCCTGAGGCTAGAAATACAAGAAAATTAACATCCCCGTGGATCCAATGCCATTCACATTGGAACAGCGAAAAGTTAATGATAGACAGAAAAATGCATTCAAGCAGGGGACGGCGTTATGTGTCTACAGTCTTTCAATTCCCGTTACAATTTGTGATTTTATTTATCGCTGTACTTACAGTTTCATGTGAGTATTCCTTCAATGTGTTTGTCTATTTTGTCAATGTGTTAAATAGAGAATGCGTGAGTTGGATAAGTTTAGTTTAGTTTAGTTAGTTTAGTCGACGAATCAACGTCAATGCACACGGTTTAACGCATATGTGTTTTGTTCTTCTCCATATTTTTGGAAAAACCTCAGCACAATGTACGACCCCCGCAACCATCAGCGAGGATGTCGTATTAGATTGGATAGATTTTTAACATCATTTTTTATTTGTCCCAGGCAGGTTAATTTTCAACGGACGAGGGATTTTTAACGTGCGCGACACAGTACGCGGGCGTCCGATCTCTACCACCCAAAAGTCCGGGAAAATACCAGAAAATCCACGTGAAAAAAATCCTGATCTCCACCGTGATTTATACCCGCGATCTACAGCACCCGAGGATGACGTCTTAACTGGAGACCACTCAATACCCCCCTCCCTCCCTCAGTTGGGACAGAGCTATGCGTGAGTTGGACCAGTGGAAAGTCAATCAGGTATTGACGTCGAGAAAAAGTGAAGTGAATAGATGAAGTAAACGAAAGACATCACGAATGAATAACAGAGCCGTCATAAGACTAATAATGATGTCCATTTACTATTCTTGATTTTTTAATTTTTTTTACATAAAGTGTAATATCGGAAAGGTTGGCTTTAGCTGAGAGATAAGACGAAATGCCGAATGGTGGTTCGAATTCTGCAAGTTTCAAGTGTCCCTGGTATGACGCAACGTAAGATCTATGTCTAGTCCTATCTGATGCGGACGATAAACTCGTTCGTGTAGATCATGTACACGTGAAAGAACCATTGACATGTGAACATTGAATAGAACAAACTGTTAGCCACTGTCCTGGCAATATTTCTAGAGGTCATGAAATTCATATCCAATAGTGGCCAGCAAGAAGATCAACGGAGGCAGCCCCTCCATCATGCGAAGACAAAACAGGTCGATCACCTATTTGTGTGCACACTCGATTACAAATACTACACATACATCTACACAGACACAATGAAAGAAGAGGAGTGACTAAGTGAGAAGTCTGGCATGTCAGTATTGTTTTTATGTGTCTGTCTATTTTGCGGATGTGTCTGTTACAGGGAGTCGGAAAGATGACGTAATTTAGAAGATTATACTGGAAAATAAGGAAAACAATGAAGAAATAAATGCAGGACAGCATGAATAACTGATAAAATAATGAGCAGACTTACACGGATGATGCTAAGGAAAACCATAATATAACAACTTGTTATATGAATCAGAACAAAGGGCAGCGCATGAGCTGCAGTGGTCAGCGACTCATATCTGACTGCAAGCGTTAGGGCCAGCGAACCAAAGCTGCCAAGACCCTTCTACACCTCCACGCGGTGATCATGGATAACAGGCTGCAGCAGGGCAGACTTGCTAAAGAGAAGGGATCGAAGACAGAATGCTAACCCGGTACTAAAAAAATACTTGCTGAAGTCGGATGTGTTGGATAGAAAGGTGCAAATATCGCAGTCAAGCTGTAAACTACGCATTACGTTCTCTGGACTACATTCTGCTACTTAAACCCTTTCAGTGTTTGGTAGTGGGAGATTGAGAATGAACGAAGCCAAGCCAAGCCAGAACAAACCAGTACTGGTTTGAGGGGAGTGGGGGCATGTGATGAGTGAAGGGGGTGGGGTGATGGGAGACGGATTTGTTAGGATACATGTCTTCCGCTGTATGGAGCAGAAAACCTGCAGGGTGACTAAAGGCAATGTTGACAGGAGACTGCGGGGATTTGTTAACAGATGCCCGAGAAAGATTCTTGGTATAAAATGGTTTGACAAAGTTACAAACGATAGACTGTGGGAGAGAGCGGGACAAGGTAAATTGGAACAGGAAATCTTAGGAAGAAGGTGGAGATGGATGGGTCATACAATAAGAAAGCCCCAGACCAGTATCACCAGGCAATCCCTGTCATGGAACCCACAGGGACGGAGAGACAAAGGCAGACCAAGGAATGCATGGAGACGAGATCTGGAGGCGGAAGTAAAGAAAACAGGAAAAGGATGAGAAAAAGTGGAAAAGATTGCACAGGACAGAGCTGCTTGGTAAAGGTAGGTTGATGACCTATGCACCCCTGGGGGATTTTAGGCGAAAGAGAGAGATGTCTTCCAACCAACTGACCATTGGTTCAAACCCCAATAAGGAAATATGCTTTTCTTTAAGTTTCAGGGATGGGAGAGGTGAGTGTTAAAGCCATGCCTGCATGGTGCAAGGAAACTGCTTTATTGCTCACCACAACAAATCACGATGACTGGAAGTAACAATGTCTTTTGTTGAAAGGAGGGAACTTTCATAAGGAGATGGTTCAGACACTCACGAACTGACAACCAATGAGGAAAGCGCCGCAAAGATAATTTTAAAATTTTAATGATAACAGGAGGATTGCATCACACTGTAACAGTGAGAGGGGGGGGGGGGGGATGTTCGTGCAAAAAGGCAGATGAAAACGAAATGACAAAATTTTAAACGATTTGATTTGATAACATGTAAAATGGTCAGTGGTAAAGAAGAGATGATAATATTCAGACTGCGAACAAAACGCCGTAGAACGAAATACATGTTCAGCATATAACAAAACATAACACACAGATATGTAACCCCGTGTGTATGTGTGTGTGTGTGTGTGTGTGTGCGTGTGCGCGTGCGTGTGCGTTTGCGCGTGCGCGTGTGCGTGAGTGATTGAGTTTGTGAGTTTGTGTGGGTCGGATTGTGGGGAGCGGGGCAAACAAACGGTAGAATATGTTCTTCAATTCGGTCTACTCCACGAAAAGAGCAGAGGGGCAGCATGACCCACCATATAACAATTTGCTTTACATTTTGAGATTGTAGTTCCATGCACAACCTTCTTTAGTTTCTTCTTATATAAAAGAGTTCAGTTGTCTATTTTTGTTTCTTGCCATTAAATGAATCCCGGAGAAGGCATGTAACAATGCATGTGTTCGTCAATGAAGGCGCCGTTCAAGCCGTATATGAGTTTCAAGTTGTGCAGCAACTTATTTTTGCCAATTTAGTCAATACTCCTTTATGTAGACATTCGATAAGAGCTGAGCATAGAGGAGAACTTTTTTGTCAATTCCATTATGACCAGAAAATGCAAATACTTTGGTCACATCAAGAGACACAACGGTTTGAGAGAACGGTTATGGAAGGTATGGTGCCAGGTAAAAGAGGAAGTGGTAGACCAAGAAGACGATGACACCAAGATATCCAAGAATGCCTGAGTTTGACTGTGGCGGAGGCTGAAGTTTTGGCAAGGGAACGAGTTTCTTTCAGACAGACTGTGATGGGAGCGACGTTCTACAAAGGACATGCTACATGATGATGAGTCAATACTCAGTGTTCTTCGTCGTTCATTCTTGAACTCCTGCTACTAAGCCATGAAAAGAGCAAGTAGCAGAATATAGTCCACAGAACGGAATGCGCTGTGTCGTAATTTACAGGTTGACTGCGATATTTGCACCTTTCGGTCCGACACATCCGACGTCAGCATAGTATTTGTGGGTACCAGTCTGGTTTTGGTATCTCCTTAGCCAGTCTGCTCTGTTGCAGCCTGTTTTCCAGAATCACTACGTGGAGGTGTAGAAGAGTCTTGACAGCTCTGGGTCGCTGGCATTGACACTAGCAGTCAACTTTCGATCGCCGACCGATACAGCTCTTGCACTACTCAGCAGTTTGATCCCGATCCGCAGTAAAGCAATTAGGATTTGTCATCTTTCTCCAACTAACTTTCACTTAATCCGTCTGGTTCCCTACGATCAGACACTGCAACAGTCGTCCTTCGCATATTGTTCATTTTATGCCGTTCTCTCAAGCTGTCTATGTTTGCAGATAAAATGCAATGATCAACTCCTGGAGCAGGTACATGGTTTCTCCTATCTAGGTCCTATAGTAACGGACGAAGGTAGCTGTGAAAAAGTAATAAGAAAGAGAATAGGTATGGCCAATATGGTATTCATCAAATTGCAACACATACTGGTATCCAAACAGTTGAACCATACATTGAAAATGAGAATTGTCAGGTGTTATGTATACTTGTCACTACTTCATGGCACAGAAACGTGAACACTGAATAGGAAGTTGAAAAAGATTATTGAAGCCTTCGAAATGTGGGTCTATAGAAGAATGGGTCGTATTTCTAGGAAAGAGAAGAAAACAAATGTGGAGATGTGGAGGTACTGAAAGAGTTGTGTGTAAAAGAGAATTACTGACCGAAGTCAGGATTAGACAGTAAAATTATTTTGATCATAAAACAGGACATACCTCCTTGTTGAAAATCATATTAACGGTTCGGGTGGAAGGCAATCGCCCAAGAGGCAGACGTTATAAGTGGGTGGATAATATCAGGAAATAGACTGGAAAAATCATGTCCGATTGAACCATTACGGGAAGAGATAAAGTACAATGGAGATCCTTTGCAGCCGACCTTCGGTGCGGAGATCGCAGTTGAAACGATTTTCTATTCGCACTACTTCCATTTTTCTGCCACAGATAGCTTTGAATTCTCAGTTCTTCCCTTTCCTTGTAGGTTCCAATCTGTCGCATGTGAAAATATACTGTTGTGACTCGTGTGTACACTTTCATATTAATTATAACATAATATGCATGTTTTCAACTATTTTATAGGTCAAAACGACTTAACACCAAGTGTCACATCGCCCGTGGTATATCTAGAGGAATTAAAATCCTGTAGTCTTCTTTGCACATTGAACACAACTGCCATGCCAACAACCAGTGATTTTCCATTGTCATGGTCCCGCACTGGAGGACTTCCAGGCAACGCTACGGTCACTAATTCCAACCAGACAGGCAACGGGGTAAGATTTTAGAGCAAGCCAGGTAACTGGTTTAATCAGATACGTCCTTAAAGCTTAGCTTAAGGTGAAATTCTAGCATTTCAACTAGCTAAGCTATTTAATCAATGCTTCGAAAAAGAGCTCATGACCACTGGAAATCATTCAAGACTATTCTAATCTACACAGAGGGAGACACCAAAACGTCTTGGAAACTGTCGCGCAATTTGTCAACTTCCGATAATACAAGCTCGTATATGAAATATTTATTTGAACTATTGAAACAGAATAGACATACAAACTCGACAAGCGTTAGACATCGCGAACAAACGAATTCAGAAAAGGTTTTCCCACCACTGATCATCTCCATGGCGATCAATCAACTGATGGAGAGAGCACCCAATCTGAACGTACACTTATGTATACACGTATATGTATTAATTACGAAATGGCCTTTCCAAAACGTCGAAATGGTGCAGTGGCAAATGCTCTCGGAAATTGGGGCATTTCTGAAAACTAAACACAAAGGGTTAAGAAAATCTACTAAGGCTGTTAAATACAAATACGCTATAATATCGTTCAGTATGTATTCAGACAGCAAGAGCGGTTCGACAGGGCTAAACCATTTCTCCAAAGTTATTTGCAGAGCACTCGAAGATATCTTCCAACAGCTAAATTGAATCATCATTCAAACTATGGACAAGATTTTCTTCTTCGTACGCTGTCAAACGTCAACCTGGGACAAAATTTAAAAATCCTTCAACAACCTAAATGAAACCAGCATAGTTGTTAGTCAATCCCTGAGAAATCCCTGCTGCCTAAAATATGAGAGATGAAACTATCTAGAATGTCAGCTACTACGTCTCCTTGTGCGAAGAAATAAATGCTACTCACAAAATTGATCACTAAATCTGTAGGGAAAAAGAACGGCGGCTCAGTTAAATTGCACAAAGCAACTGATTATAGACACGACAGCAAGAGTACATACATTCAATTATGTGATCATTCCAGTCAGGACTTACCGCTGTGAAATGGGTTGTGCAAAGCAGATTGTGCGAAGCTCCAATTTACTCAAAGAGCTATGTAACGTCTTGTTCATTCGATAATGGATCACTTCTGAAATGTTGAAATTCAATATCAAACTCAATTTCCGGGCGTTAAACCACATTATCACACAAATACCACTGGGCTTATCATGAGGTACGCATATCTTTCAACAGATGGGCATGGGAAACGACGGTGTTGGTGATCTAATGGTTATATACATCCACGGGTCGCCCACCTGCGCACTGACGGGATTGTTTGATAAAAGATCTAGATCTGCACTGGTACAACACATCAAATGATCGGAATGCATACAAATTACTGTTGGCTTCCTGACATACCTGCTGTATTGACACCAAAGATATTGCGTTAACGTGTGATGGAGGAACCTGATCATCATAGATGACCTCCCTTGTCCATAATTCTTCTTTGACTTCTTCTAAGTCTTTCTCTTTTCAATGTTCCATTGTTCTAATGTATTCTAACGAAACCATAATCATTACATTTCATAGGGCAGCGTCGTTTACCAGAGCACGTTGACCTTCACACCAACAGCATTAGACAACGAGATTACCATCTTATGCAATGCTCATGTTGGGAGTTTGACAGGCTCCACCAGATATACACCCAGAGTTATTAGTAAGTAAACGTCAGACTCAAAAATAGTCTTTTAGGTCAGCTTGAACTTATGGCTTGTAATTTGTCATGGCCATCTGTAGTTTAGAATTATAGATTATGTAATTTGTGTAGCTAGCTTTATGGAATACTATGAAGGTGTGTTTGTGTGTGTTTTATGTTGCAGTAATTTCTCACACATAAATATATATACACTTATGGGCATTTTTACCTGAAAGAGTTTTATCATTGCACATTATATCTTCTTCTTCTTCTTCTTCTGCGTACACAGTCAGACAGTAACCATTATTTTTTCGAAAAATGCGGCGGTCATCCTGAGACTCTCGCCACTACCATAGATCTTGTCTTGCAGTTCCACTGGCAATGGCCACATCTGCTCTCTCTGATCCTCGTATGTCGGGCAGTTCTGCAGCATATGTTCAGTGGTCATTTTACCAGTACCGCACGGGCATTCGTCGGTACACCCTATCTTCAATTTGTTGAATAGGTGGTACCTCAGTCTGTTGTGGCCAGTGCGAAGTCTGAAGACAACGACCTGCTCTCTTCGGTTCAACTGGTAATAGGCATCGTTTTTGGTGTAACCAGTATGTTCGGTTTCCCATTTGGTCATGTATCTGGCTTTGATAAGCCGTTTTGACTCTTCGTACGTCATACTGGTATCTGTTTGTGGTAGTCTTGCACCTTCTTTTGCCAGTCTGTCTGCCTCCTCGTTGCCTTGGATGCACATTATATCAATAGACTGTTATTTGTTCAAATCGCAAATGTCTCAATGGCAACTATTTTATTTAGAAAATTAGGCGATTAAGTTCCACTTAATTAAACAAGACAATTATTGAATATACGCTGGGACCAGTTCACAACTAATGACTCGATAAGAACAGAGACAAACTAACTATACGTTGGGACCCGTTCACAACTAATAACTCGAAAAGAACAGAGACAAACCAACTATATGTGTCAACGATCATCTGGAAAAAACGATGGGCATACATCGGGCATGTCGTTAGAATGAACAACCACCATCTTACATTGCAAGCACTCGAATGAGCACCAAGGGGCGTTTGGAAAAGAGGGAGACCCGAGGAAATACTCAGAAAAAAACTCATCCGAGAGGGCTCAACTATGGGCCTCAGCACCATACAAGATTTAAAAACAGTGACGTCACACCGTTCCAACTGGAGATCGTTTGTTTCTGCCTTATGCGCCGTATTTGGCGCGCAAAGAACATTGTTAGATAGATATAATTAAACAATCAAGCATCGACAGTGAAATTAAAGTGACATAAATAAATAATGGGATAACACTAATGATACACGAACAAAAATAATATAAGGACTTAGCTGAGAAGTTCAAAGTACTGTTCTGTCCTGTCATTAAAAATCGACTTAACGGCACTCCGGGCATATAAATAGGTGTACAGTCTGTCGTAGCTAATGGTGAAGGGTGTCAATACTGATAATAATTAAAGCTCTTTTGTTTAACATACTTCTGCTCCACCATTTCCTGCGCCTGATCCTCGTTTGGTTTCAAAGTGCTGCAGTATTTGTGCTTGCATGTTACGTCCCTTTATTCATTAATGTGACATTTTATTCTAGTTCCACCCGACGAACCAGTCATCACCGGCCCTGATGAAGAGAAGGCACTTGTAACTACCACTTGGACATGTGAAGTGGGTGGAGCCAGTCGGATTGCTCCTAACGTGTACTGGCGGTAAATATGTTGTTGACATTAATAGCACTGCTCTTTCAAAGACCTCACTAGAACTAGTATTAGAAGTAAATGTAGTATCGTAACAGTTATTGTCTTTGGCGAGTTCTTATAGGCTTCATTGTATTAAGTCTTGGGTCATTGTGGAGTTCTCTTCCTTGCCTTAACTAACTCAATGATAATCAGATACCCAGTATGGTAACGTGATATTACTTTTACTGCGAGAGGTAATAACTGTAACATCTCTTCGTCATGCGGGCGCTCGCATAATAATAATAATAGCTGTCCTTCACAAGAGAAGATGGCAACAGCATCAGACTATTGCTGCGAAATGTGTTCTCTGATGGTTTTAAAGACCAATCTTGGAACGGCACACCCTGCCGCATTCAAGGCACACGTGCAGGGGGCCGGCTGTGGTATTGTTGTGAGTACTGTTTTGTTTTTTCGAACAGTGTGCTATCGCCGTGTTTCCGCGATGCTGTACTGTCTGATATCTGAGCACCTTCGGTGATATTAGCTCGCAACGGGCGTTAAGCCTACTATTTTTGATTTCCAACTGCCAAGGATGTTTAACGTGCCATTTCTCACATCCCGAGCATGCTGATGAAGGTGGACAGGGTCCTCCAGGCGATTGGGATATGATTGGTTTCATCTGCATGTCGCTCACCCCAACGGGGATCACGTCGATACCTCACTTTGTTAGCCATGCTGCCATAAAAACATCGCATTTCCAGGTAGGGCTACGAGGAAGCCGAGGTGAGAGTAGGCCAGTTTATTTTGTCTGACCCCGACTAACATGTCTGATCTGTATATTTTGACTTACCAGACGTTAGTCTTCCTCCCGCTTCCACCGATAACTTATTTTACTTATATCCAAACATTGCTTTTTTCTTACAAACTGCCAGTTGGGGTTTGCCGCCTTATTATAAGACAAGTATTTAGCCAATATGAAATTTAATAATGATGGACAAGTGAACCCTTACCAACATAAATGATCAATTTTACAGTATTTAAAATAGAATGACATATACAAAGATTATTACTATACATACTGAAACTAATAAAACCCACTCATTGGAGGAAGTTAACATTTTACAAGAAATCTGGAAACCCTGGCGGAAGTAAATTTTGCATTTGGAGTTAAAGTTCAGATTAGGATCTATCGTCATCAAAGGTCAGTTGCAATGGTTCTACAGTGTTCTCTATCTCTTGCCTTAATGGTACACTCTTCCAGGCTTTTCCCTGTCCATCACTTGATAATGCATCAAATGTGTGCTTGTTCTAGTTCATCCCATGTCTACTTTATCCATGGCTGTTAGCTAATCCATTTTGCCAGTTTTCCCTCGGTAAATATTCTCTAACAAAACGCCCCCCCCCCCGCTTATAACTTAAGCGTTGTTTACCTTCAACCTTGCCTTCCTGCAGTGTTCTCAGTAAACTTTACTTGCGTAAAGTAAATGCTGCTGTAAAGTGTTATACTTTTTATCTATGTGACCAAAATATCTTGTTTCAACAATTCACTTTGAACTCATAATTTATCCAAGCCTTAATTGTTTTATTTTCTTTCCCGAAAATGCGCCCTATTCTTCGATATCCACAATTCAAAGGTAGCAACTCTCTTCTCCAATTGCTTGTAGCCTTGTTCATTGTCCAAGTTTCTACGCCATACACAGTAAAGTTTACTAAAGACGTAGTATATGCACCCGATCATTTTCATTTTGAAATTGTTCTAAGACACTCAACAGTTCGATGTTCCTGCATAATGGTAACTGACTGCCACCCATTTAAGTAGGACACGCTGTCTACACGATAGAAGCCTTCTATAACATAATAAAGCTCCTGAACTGTGTTCAATACATCGAGTATGGATGGCATATTTGTTGTGACCTAAAGGTTGTGGATCTGTTGATCGGTCTGCAGCTGGGATATACGAAGTACTGCTGTTTCTTATGTGAATGGGACAATCTATGAAAGACAATGACCTCAGAGAAAATCTATGAAGATCAGATAGGAGAATGTGCAACACTCAGCACTGGTAAAAGTGAACAGAATCCTGCCACCTTCTCTACCCATACTCTGTGGGATGCAGAACTACGTAAAAGCCTTAATACTGTACTTGGGGTACTGGATTTGCTTTACTGCGCACTATTCTTGCAGATAGTAATATCACTGATGTTAGCGAGTTTGTGTAGTCTAAAATGGCGTATACAAACACATCTTTCCCAACATCAGTTTGCTTGTAAGATAGCCGCTAATCAAAGATCCTTGTGCAGAATAATGAACTTAAGTTAAAATGTTTTACGAAACAACCGACTGCAGAGTTGACCAATACCAACAAGCGAAACGCCAACTGCTATCCTGGTGCATAGAACTCTTGTGTCACTTCCAAGAGCATAAAGTGAGTTTCATGTTTATATTAGAAGCAAACCGTTTTACTGTTTCTCAGTCTACCAATAGGCAGAATGATTAGTTGTACCAACGGTTGCTGCCACACAAAGAAAACAAACTGTTGGCTGTGAACAAAACAAAAGTTCAGCAAATTAGTAATGGTTTCTGTTGGTGTCTCATCACTGATCTTGATCTTGATGACCCGTTCCTAAGCGTATCTGCAGGTACCAACTTTGCTTCCAGCAGATCCTGTCTTGGGCCACGGAAGTCCAGTGCATGGTAAGCCCTTCTCCAGAGGCACCTCAAATGTTGTTGTGCACAGCAAGGGAGTCTGACCAATGCATTGGTCTTCCCCACAGTCTATTTTTACCTCAGGGGTACCAAACTGCTGTCGCTGTGCTCCATCCACCATCGTTACGGCGTGACATGGGACCTGCCCATCTGTGTTTTGCCTTATCTGCATCATTCACCAAGGACAATCGCTGGGTCATACTGGAGTTAATTTTGTTCAATCTAGTATCAAGATAGAGGGCACATATTACAAGAACTAATTGTTTATGAAGAGCCTGCTCATCAGGCAAGGGATACAGTTGAGTTCCTCAGTCAGAAGACACCTGAATGGAATGAATAAAATTTGTGGCCACAAAATGGTCTAGATCTTTACCTCCGTCGAGTTTAGGATTTGGCACGTTTTGTTAGAGAATATTTATTGAGGGAAAACTGGCAAAATGGATTAGCATGGATAAAGTAGACATGGGATGAATTAGAACAAGCCCACATTTGATGTATCAGTGAAAAAATACATAACTGACTTTGAGCAGTTGTTGTGGCTGGCAGTAAACATTTTGAGGACCAAATGAAATATGAAAAATGTAGTAAAACATTTTCTCACAATTGTCTCCAAATTTCATAATAATCGTGTCATTTCCAGCAGAGATATAACAAATAATATTTATGGTCATGAATTTTTATATAATTGTTTGATATGTGTTGCGAATTTTGAATCAGAGCAGTCTGTAACGGGTATAAACTAAGGCATTGAAGCTTATTTTCTTTCTCAGAAATGCCAGGGGTCAAGCCTTGATGACAGGTGTAAACAAGACTACAACTATTCAAATACAACCAAACCAAAATACAGTCTACTTAATCAAAGTGATGATTAGCATTCCGTTACCTGCTGGTGGAACTTTCTTCAACCTGTCATGTATAGTTGTACACGAACTTAGCCAGTACAACTACAGGAAAACTGCTGTAAAAGCTATTGCAGTACTCTGTAAGTTTGGACATGACTATGACCTTGTGTTTTTGTCCAATAGTAATTCATAAAAGTGGTAAAGATTAAGGCAGTTGCATGACAGGTACTGCTATCAGGGATGAAATGTTAAAGACTTTGTTGAACTAGACCTCAACATGAATATTTGAGATAGAGTTGTTGGTTCTCTACTTGCTTCCTGTTCTTACCTAACACAAAGTCAGGGGTATCCTATAACAGCTGGGTCGACTACATAAAAAGTTTGCATTGGTGTCTGAGGCCCATTGTGTCATCAGCCACATCCATGTTCTGCTGCTGTGATATGGTTCTAGGCCTCGTCTATAGCGGAGGAGTGAAGCTTAACTTAACTTCATTAAACTGTTTAGAAGGCTCTACAGAGTCTGCATCCAACCTGTTTATTCCACTTCACCGATTTGAAAAATACTGTGAGCATCCAATCTATTTTTGAAAGCATTAACTGATTCTGCTTCCACCACATCCTGCGGCAATGCATTCCAAGCATTCAGCACTCTCTGACTAAAATAAAAAATATTTCCTAATATCTGATTTGGCTCAATCTTTAAACAATTTGAAGCTGTGTCCTTTAGTTTTTGTAGCCGATTGTACTTTTAAAAAAAACGTGGTATAATCTAATTAATGTTTTCCATTGATTAATGGAATTGATTAAACTTAACTACCTGACATACGAGGATCAGAGAGAGCAGATGTGGCCATCACCAGTGGCAACACTAGACAAGCTCTATGGCAGTGTCGACAGCCTCAGGATGACCGCTGCTTTTTTCGCAAAAATAGTGGTTGCTGTCTGACTGCGTACGATGAAGAAGAAGATTAAACTTGTCTTAAGCCTCGAAGTCTTCTTTGTTCGAAACACTGTAGACCAGTTCTTTTTTAGTCCTTTACTCCTAACTGTAATTCTGAAATAATCCTGTGATCAGTTTTGTAGTTCTTCTTTGTATCCTTTCAAGCATGTTTATATCCACTCTATGATAGGATATATTTGAACACCGCACTCCAATTTACTAATGATATATATAGTTAGACCATTACTGCCTTGCTCTTATGTGAAATGTTTCTTTTTATCATACCCAACATTGTATTACCGTTTTTCGCTGCTATCTGGACTTGGAGTTATAATAGATCATTCAGGTAACATGAAGAATCATGTTACCTGAATGATCTATTATAACTCCAAGGTCCCTTTCCTTTTTTATTGTCCTAATATTGTTCTCTCCAGTCTTCTAACATTGTTCTCTACCAAGCTGCTATCTGTCAAAGCCATACTGTGTGAGGGAGACCTCTTCTGCACCTCCAACTGGTTCGGGAAAAATCCTATGGCGCTGAGGAATGATTTGAGAAGTATCTTGTGGGCCGGATTTTCCTGGTCCAACAATATGAAATGACCGAACGAAGAAACTTGGTGGCGGTCTCGTGTTTCCGAGATTGAGTGGACGCCTGTTGTAGCAGAGACTTCCTGGTTGCACATGTGGAAAGCCTCTAGTCTTGACGAGTTATGTTTGAGAAATGTCCAGGTCTTGCAGCCATAGAGTAGGACTGGAAGCATGCAAGACTGGTAAATTTTTGTTCAAAGGCAAATCTTACCGCTACTCCATACACACATTGTAGGTTGTGCATAGCAGCTGCAGCTAGTTCGATCCTCCTTAACATATTGGGACTGCTGCACCAATCAGATGAGATTAGAGCAATGTTAGTAATGGTGACTGAGCCTGGTACCTTTGCCATGAGAAACAAGTTCTCTACCACTCAGCTGTTCAGGAGCTGTTAACTCTTAGAGTGTCAGTAAATAACCAATTAAAAATTTTTGTTTTGTCGTAATTTTAAAAAATGTCACCCAAAATTTGTATTATCTCACAAATTATTGCTTATAATTTAATATAAAATCACAATTATTATCTGACCTATAATCAAACATTTAGTGCTTTCAAAAACCATTTTGTTTTATTGTTTTTTGTTTTCATATAATATCATTTAAAGGTGGGAATGTATAGCTCCAATTTTGTTATCGAATTAGTAATTTGTCGTCAAAGTTGTATTGTGATTAAGATAAATTTTCCTCAATGCCTAGTCCCACCTCAGATTACCAAGACTGGGGGAGATATGATATACACAGATAAGGGCCAGATGCCAACACTCTCTTGCATTATCACTTCCAGTAATCCTGCAGGTTGGTACTAATTGTGCATTTTCACCAAGAAATTTGCGATTTATTTGATAGTGATCAACCAGTGTAATCAAAACAGAATATGTTTAATTATTTGGCAAGACAGACTTTGATTATGATGATAATCAATCAGATATTTAAATAGAGAGAGATAAAGCTGAGCTAGATCTATACCATATCAGTGGTATCACTGATGGTCGGCTCAGTTGACGATGATCGTAGGCCTAGTGACACCATTGTGAACAATGCAAGTGGTGCACGTTTGGTGTGCACTGCTCACGATGGGTGGAGCTTTTATTATAGCAATGTAGATGCACACGTATAGCAATTTCATGAATATTATGGGCCATCAAATAATTGTTTAGGTCAAGATGATGAGCCAGGGGATTATTTCTGTCAATGGATTCTATGCTAGAAAAAGGACAGATAGACAGCAAAACATGTATAGTCAAGGTTGAGATTAGGTCAACATGACTGCTTACTGTAAAAAGGCAGTCATTAAAAATAAAGAGCAATAAACCAGTCCAGACCACCAAACAGTACCTGCCTTGCTTGTAATGTTGCATAATGTTGTTCCTGTTTTGACCACTACCATGGCTTTTAGTTGCGAGTCAAAATTGATTTTTATTATACGTTATCAGTAAAGTAGGTCATATGCACTCACTAACTAGGTAACAATGATCTAATTTTTGCACACTAGAATGACATTTTAAATACTTCTCCATTCATACATAACATATCCAAAATGTATTCCAATATCATAACAAATATTTTTTTTAAAGTTACAGATAAAATAAGACAAACACCCATTTCTCATTGTTTTTAATAATTTAATTCAGAATTGTATGAATAATAATGAAAAATGCTTATAGAATCTTAAGGGTTAATGATGCTACTAGACAGTTACACAACCTTCTTTAGTCATCGTGAACAACTATAATATTAAAACTAGTAAACCAAGTGGTTTGCCGGGTTCTATATGTATGACAAGGACAAAAATAGTCCCACAGAGAGCAGGAGCCGTGTAGCGCAGCGGTTAGCGTGCTGGCTTCGCATCTGAGTGGTCCTGGGTTCATTCCCCAGTTGAGCCGGAAATGTTTTTTCGAACCGCAGCGGCTCCCGGGCTGGCCCAGCCTTAAATGGGTACCGGTTCAAGTAAAGACAGCTGGCCATTGCTGACCACACCGCATGGCGTGACGGGATCTTTCCTTTTATACCCACAGGGAGCATGTTATAAGAGGCAACTAACTGTGTGTCATGGCATTACACTGGCCATGGTTATGTGGTTTGTTAAGAGCAGCTTAGCCTAACAGGCCAGGCAGTCAACTTTGCTCTTGTGTTTGAGTCAATTAAGATGGACTCGCACATCAGTTAACCACCCTCTATAGTGGAGTAATAACCTGCCCGAGTCTAGCCCGCTAAACAGGAAATTTTCCTCCTGGCTGCATCCAACTCACACCAGAGATGGGACCTGTACAGTAGAAGTACAGGTCAACTAAAACTAGTAAGTTGATTAGATAAATAAATTGAATATTTCTCTTTCTTCAGTTTTTACCTTATTAATTCTAATTTTATCCTTACAGCCACCAATGTATCGTGGTCTAAAGATGGTGAGACTCTAAACCTCACCTCTGGACGGTATGGACAAGTCATGGTAAATTCAACAAGCCTGACAATTTTGTCGGCACTGCCTGACGACAACGGAGGCTACATCTGTACAGTCAGCAATAGTGAAGGTTCAACTTCATTTACAACTCCAACCACATTGATAGTTAGATGTGAGTATTATTACTGTTCTCGTCTCTTGTTAGATGTAAGCATTATTACTGTTCTCGTCTCTTGTTAGATGTGCGTGTTATTACTGTTCTCGTCTCTTGTTAGATGTAAGCATTATTACTGTTCTCATCTCTTGTTAGATGTAAGCATTATTACTGTTCTCGTCTCTTGTTAGATGTAAGCATTATTACTGTTCTCGGCTCTTGTTAGATGTGCGTGTTATTACTGTTCTCATCTCTTGTTAGATGTAAGCATTATTACTGTTCTCGTCTCTTGTTAGATGTAAGCATTATTACTGTTCTCGTCTCTTGTTAGATGTGCGTGTTATTACTGTTCTCGTCTCTTGTTAGATGTAAGCATTATTACTGTTCTCGTCTCTTGTTAGATGTAAGCATTATTACTGTTCTCGTCTCTTGTTAGGTGTGAGTATTATAACTGTTCTCGTCTCTTGTTAGATATAAGTATTATTACTGCTCACGTCTCTTGTCAGATATGAGTATTAAGTCTTTATTATCTGGGACTTCATCTCTGTTCTTTACTTGATGCTAGATTTATCCTAAAATCATTTTTTGTTTTGAGTATGAAAATGTACATGTCATATGGCTATGTTGTTATTGTTGCAATGAGTCCAGCAGCACTGTATATTGTCCACAGTGTCTTAATTTAATATACAAATTAAATATATTATTCTCTTTCTTGAGTCTTTAAATTCCACAATTCAAAATAACTAAGCAAAAATGATATATAACCCACATTTTTTATTTTGTTCACGTTCGCATCAGTCTGTGAAACCTTACTTATACAAATAATAATTGGCACACTATATTTTCTAGTGTTTTTGTATGATTTTATTTTTTTGTATAGAAAATTGTACATAATGTGTAGGGAAAAAAACATATCATTGTTGGGTAAGTGATAATGCATTTTGTTCTGATGTGTTCACTCTTTCTTTTATTACACAATCAAAATTGTACACAAATAAAGAATGCAAAACCAGTGATGTCTATTCAAATGTTCATATCTTTATTAATAATGAAAGTGAGAGAAACCTGTACTTGCTTATTTTATGTGCTATCATTATTATCTGCACATTTGGTTATATTTTTACAGCGACAGTAGGCTAAGCTAGGCCAGGGTTACTTTGACCACACATCAGCAATTGGTGTGTTGATATATATATACTTTCCGTGTCCCAAGTACCAAATTATACAGTGTGCATCTAGTATTCAGCAACATGGATTGCCTTGTCATTTCCCTCCAGAATGTTGCACCTATTGCATGTTTCCTTGAGGTTGGGGCAGCTGGGTTCTGTATTGCGCCACAGTCACATGTGTCATCATCTGTGTATCCCCATCGTTTCATATTTTTCTTGCACCGTGATACACTAGTTTGGAGTCTGTTCCGCGACATACATGTTGTGTATGGTAGATGATGTCTGAGGGCAGGTTCCTCCTGAGGTTCCATCTTTGGGGACCTGCAAGAATTCATACCATTTCTCAATATGGCGATTTTCAGGGTTCGACTGTGTGGGCTGTGTTGATTTTAGAAAGCTATGTCTGGATTTGCGTCTTGTGCTCTGTAACTGATGTCCAAACATTGGGTGCCTTGGGACTTGCTCCTGTTGTTCTCGTTCGATTTCTGCTGCGACGCTTCTTTGAATCTCGGGTGGTGCTATGCCAATTATGGGGTATATTTTATCAATGGGGCTGGGTTTTAGGCACCCTGATACTATCTGACACACCTCATTTATAGCTGTATCAGCTAGTTTTGTATGGGTATGGGCAGCGTTTTTCCAGACTAGCGCAGCGTATTCAGCTAACGAGTTAATATTTTTAGAGGTGTTTCAGGGCTTTATTTCAAATTCAGTAGGACTTCCACATTCAGCAAAGTGTACAACCCCAAGTATTTTGAGACCTTCTGCACCATGGGTATATGCCAATATGATTACTTTATATCCACTGAATAATATTTGTGGCATACCCTCTGTTGATCTCAATATTTTTCCAGGCTGCATTATTTGCATTGTTAAAAAATTACCATCTTTATTGTAATACCAGTATCATATCCACAACTTCACACACAATTTATCACATTAGCAGCAATAACCACCATACCATTTTCATAGCATTGTCCTTTCATGAATCATCAAATCTTCACAATATTCTCTAAAAACAAACAGATCCCCCATCAATAAACAACACCGGCAACCAAACCACTGGTAATGGAATTGCTGGAGACAGTTTAACTATTTCATGCCCTGTAGATGCTGTTCCACCACCTACAGCCATAATATGGAAGAGAGTTATCAATGGGCAGATAGAGACTGTCAATGTGGCTGGCAACTCTCGGTACAGTGGGGGGACAGTTACAAACAAGGTAATTGTTATTTCATGTTGTTTAATGTTTGCACATTGACTTGTTTTACACCATCTTGTTCCCCTTGGAGTATAGGGTTGTAAATTTCATTCTCCACTGAATCTTATTTAGAGCAGTCTTTTCATGCTCCGCGTAAGAGACTGCATCTACCATGGATTTCTCTTAGTGTTTTTTTGTGTGTTATTTGCCCAATTCTTCTCTTTCAATTGGGGATTTCAATAATATCCATAGCTGGCTATAATGTTATGGTTCTTCTGATGGTGTTTCAAAGGTTTTTTATGTACATGTGTACAGCTGGCACCCTGGAGTATTTGGCGGTTGAATTCTATTAAGATGATTGTTTAGTTGGGTGTTCTTATTTCATAGACTAGATGCTGGTCTGATCATTCGAGGCATATTTATCCTGTTATTTCTTTGTTTGAGAGCTTGAATAGTGTTGGTGCAGATTTCCCATCATTAATCTGTACCATCCATTTTTCAACCCATGCTGCTATAATGTCTGCTTCTTCTTCTTATTCAATCTTATGAAATTTTGAAGGGATATAAATTACTTACAAAGTTGAACAGATTTCCTCAAAATCATTGCCAAATTTGCAACATTGTTCTAGCTTTTGATCCCAGACCTGCATAAGTGTTCTCAAAATTATAATCTTATTTGCAGTTAAGAAGAGGAGAAAAATGGGCATAAGTATCAGAAATGTAAAGAACAGAGCTGAAAAAAGACAGCCCTTACAAATAATTCATGAAGAGCATCAATTGCTGTCTAATGTTTCAATGGGAGCAAGAAGGATGAAGTTAAGTCTAGTATATAAATTATTGACAAAGCTGTGGCAGTGTCAGAGGTGTCGTCAACATCATTGTCATGCTTGATCATTGTCATGCTTGCAATGTTTTCATCTTCGTTTGGTCTGAAAATGATGTTTTTGATAAGTTGTGTCAATTTACAGTGGTGATGCAATATCTTTCTTGAGTGGTCCGCCGGGGTCTTTGTGTATGACAAGAACAAGAATAGCACCACTGCCCCATAGAGAGCATGTAATAAGAGGCGACTAGCTGTGTGGCGTGGCATAACACCGGCCATAGTTGGGGGGTTTGTTTAGAGCAGCATGGATGGCGCCTGACAGGCTACGGGTCTACTTTGCTCTAATGTCGCTCTAGAATCTATTAAAAGGGATTCGCACATCAATTAACCACCCTCCGCGGCACTTGTCCTAACGTAGCGTAATAAGCTGCTCGAGCCTAGCCCACTAAGCAAGATAGTCTCCTCCCGGCTGCATCCAGCTCATACCAGAGCCGGGACCTGCACAGGGGCATCTGCTATTGTAGAAGTACAGGTCGACTAATAACTAAGATCCAATATATGTACCTTTTGACCCAATGCATCTGGTTTCAGCTCACCATCTTTGAGACCTGTTTTGTCTTATTCTTCAATTCATATTCTGTTGACCATACTGCGCAGATGCATTAAGTTTCCAGGGCTGCCACTTTGAGACAGAATAGTGTCTTTTTCAGCTTTGATTGGTTGACTGTCAAGCAAGCAGTCTGAAATGTGTTGTGACCGCTGTCAGTTCATTCAGTGCGTCTTCGTCCCACGTAAAAAGGAACTGCCATCTGAAGCATAGGACCATCACTACCATTGAACCCCTACAGGAAGTCTTTACCAAACCACTTTGTGTGTTATTACAGCGGTGGTTCTGCAGCAATCTGTTGCAAGCCTCATACACAACTCTCTTTAGTCATCTTTTATGACATGCATGGAAGTGCTTTGGTTCTGTTTTTTCCTCCTCAGTACGGGATCTCTGGATTCTCTCTATGATAAACTTTCCCAGCATATCACAATTGTACCGGAGGCCATAAGCAATGTTTTTAGTCAGTATTTAGACATTCAATATGTGACAGACTCCCAGCATAGGAATGAAGATGGAAGCAGCTGTAGCAGGTGGATATCTGGGAGATTTGTCATATAAAACTCTTAATTCAATGATTCGGATGATTTAAAAGGAAACTTTGCATTAATGGATAGCAAATATAGATACATTAATAATCGGAAATGTGAGTTGGTTTACTGACCTGGTCACACTGGTAATGAAGGAGCTAATATGCTGTTTTAAACACATCCATCATCAGGCTATTTATATTGATTTGGGGACAGTATTGAAATAAACCAATAACTGCTGGTTAGACAATGAAAATCGATTAATCAGCTACGGTGAGACTGCGGAAATATGTAATCAATTATGGGTCAAGAAGATTGTATCATCTGAAAATGAGATACAGAAATCATCAGCATACCAACCTTACTGTTGAAAGAGTGCACACATGGGATCTTCCCGGCAGGCAGTGATGCTGGTTCCTCTTAACAATATGTATAGCAACATCTCTGAATCCGTAAGTCTTCCTTGTTATTTTTACTGACTGTCTTTGATTCACTTCAATGTGACAGGATAGACTCTAAATCACGCTGAACTAAACTCCACAAATCTAATTCTAGGAGAAACATTGGTGAGAAGAGACATCCATATCTGACTTTCAAAACTACTGTACTCGTACATTTTATTTACAAATCTCCCTCTGATATTCCATATATAGTCTGCATTTCCCATATCATTGTGTCACCTGCAGAATGCACTATCAAATGCATTATGATTGTCTGTAAAGTTATTTTAAAGGGAAGTTGCCATTCATTTGTCTAGTTTTCAAATTATGATAGAGGGTAGAAGAGACTAACATCTGGTCAGATAAAATATACTGATCGGACATGTTAGACAGGGTAGGACAAAACATATCAGCCAAAACCCCCACTTCGACTTTCTCGCCTCGCAGTTCTTCCTGGAAACGGGCTTCTTCTTCTGCGTTCTCAATCTCCCACTAGCAAGCCCTGAGGAGGGCTTTGCAAGTAGCAGGATGTAGTACAGAGAACGGAATGCGATGTGTCACTAGTTTACAGTTTGACTGCGATATTTGCACCTTTCGGTCCAACACATCCGTCTTTGGCAGGGGAAACAGGGCTGTTTTCATGACAACCTTGGCTAATGAGGTGGGTGATTGACATGATCCGCTGTAGTAGTGAGTGACACGCAGATCAAGCCAGGCATAGCACAACAGACTGGAGAAACCCTGTCCACCTTCATCAGCACGATCGGGATGTGAAAAAAGCTACTGCAACCGGCCATTTATTCTTCTTCCTCTTCTTCTGTATTCATCCTCAGATGAATTGTGGCATACCCTCTGTTGATCTCAAAATCTTTCCAGCATTATTTGCATTGTTCCAAGTTCAAGGTCCCGGTTTCTCTTACAAAGGACACCATTGTTTGTAAGACTGTTTTATCTAAATACAGCTTTTGTCTCATATCTGTCTCGAGAGATCAGTATTGTTCTCTCTTTTCCTGTGTGGAACAGTGGAACACGAAAGAAGTAGATGAAGCATTTCTTTATTTTTCTTTCATTTCCAGGAGATGCGATTTGTTCTTCTATGTGTCGTCAATTCTCTTCTAAAATAATTTTTTCAGTGTTTTATTTTCTGCGCCTTACAGTAAATACGAGTGTACATAACTAATCACTTATTTTTTATTTGTGAGTGAATTTCGGGGATTGCGAATCTCTATCGAAACGTGTCACCAGCATTGTCACCAGCACATTTGACAGTAGTAGTGCTGCCCCAAGATTAAGAGGCCCAATGAAGGTCGCAACATGGAATGTATTGACACTAAACGGTACTGGCTATGTCACTGAGCTGGTCAGAACACTAAGTCGATTCAGCATTGCAATCGCTGGTGTCACTGAAATAAGACTAAAGGGTCATGGCCAACAATATGTAGAAGACGCATGTCTGCTGCATTCTAGTGGCCATCAACACAAAAATGGCGTGGGCATATTCATAAGACCACCACTCAGAGACAGTATAGTATCCTGGCACGCTATCTCGGATACGCTCCTCCTGGCACAACTAAAACATAAATATGGACATCTCACAATAATAGTCGATAACGGCCCCACAGACGAGGCTCAACCCCAGGCAAAAAATGACTTTTACCAGGATCTGGCCGGTACCTCAACAACAGTTCCTCTTCATGATAAATTCATCCTCCTGGATGATTTCTACTCAGTTTAAGGGTCCCAGCGTAGTGGTTATGAATTGGCCTGGGCTCGTTCGGCAGTGGAAATGGAAATGACAACTCATGCAGGTTCCTGTCATTCTGTGCCACTTTTAGTCTGAAGATTACCGGTTCATGGTGTCGTCCCTTAGACATCCACTGTCACACATGGATCTCTAACGACGGAAGGAACTCTACCACATCTTTGTGAGATTGTAAGAAGTCTCGACCGGGTGTCTTCCACGGTGTAAAGGCCCTGCCAACACTGACCATCGCTTGCTGATGATCATGTACTCCATCAGCCCATATGCCCCTCCAAAACCTGTACCAACCACAAGGTACAATATTCAGTTTATCAAGGCTAACCTAAGCGTTGCCGAAAAATACGCTGATGATGTCAGGGGCAACCTAGCTGCAGGGGACTCCCCTTCCTGATGACCCTGAGGCAGTCATAAAGAATGCCACATGTGAGGTCGCCAAGCTAATCACCGGACCAAGGACCCCAAAGCATCAGCAATGGATCTCCGATGCCTCATACTTCATTATACTTCAAAGGAAAGCCAGGTTTCACAATGACCACGGCGAACGATGGCGGCTGAGAGGCCAATTCCACGAGGTGGCCAGGGCAGACAAGGAACACTTTCTAAATGAAATTGCTGATGAAGTCGAAGCTGGGCTCAGACCTCGTGACCTCAGACCTGCCTATCCGGCTCCTCCGCCCTGGAGGCAAGCAGAACGAGAAAAAAAAACATATAGTTCATCAATAAGTTCGTCGGCTCCCTGTGCGAGGAGTTAGCGAACTGGTGGAAGGAGCAGTACATGCATGTTCTTAACCATCCACCGGCATCGACATGCCTTGATCTATCTGCTGAATCTACAGATCCTCCCCCAGATACAGAAACCAACATAGACCTACCCACTTATAGCCGAAGTCCTTGCTGCTCAAAGATGGGCGAGCGGCTGGCCACGATCACATCCTATCGGAGCTATTCAAACACACCATCGACCCGATCAGCTTTGCCCTAAATCACTTATTCCTGCAAGTATGGTAGATGGGATAGGTCCTGGCCAACGGGCGCGATGGAATCGTCATCTCCATGTACAAAGGCAATCGCAAAGACTGCATTAATTACAGGCCTATAACACTACTCTCGGTTCCGGGGAAGGCGTTTGCCCATGTGCCACTGGCTAGACTCAAGCCTCTCTTGAGCACAAAATGCTGCAAACAGCAGTCTGGCTTCACCTCAGGTCGCTCTACAACCGACGCTATTCTTGCTCTGCGCCTCCTCGTCGAACTGCACTGCATCTTAAATCGCCCCTTGTGCGCTGCATACGTGGACTTAAAGTCTGCCTTCGACTCTGCTGATCGGCCGAATTTATGGAAAGCCCTTCAGGGAATAAGCACCCAGGCTCCCCCCGGTAAACCTGATCAAGGAGCTACACAAGTACATCACTGCTAGAATTCCACTGGGTTGCACTGTCTCTGACAGATTCCCCACGACTTCGGGTGTCAGACAGGGATGTTTTCTTGCCCCTATCTATTCTGCCGTGTCGTCGACTGGCTTTTTAACCGCCTCAGTGCGCACCAAGATGGTATTGCTATTGATCAGTAAATTTTCACTGATCTCGCCTATGCAGACAACATTGTTCTAATCGGCATAGACAGCTCTTCGCTGCAGCGCTTTCTAGAAATGCTAGAAAGCAAAACTCCCTCCTTAAGCCTGTCTATATCCTGGGCCAAGACCAAAGTTCAGATCCTCACCCAAGGTCACACTGTGGAGGGCACCAACGAATTTATCTATCTCTGTAGCATGATATCATCAAATGGGCACAGCGATCCTGATATTTCAAGGTGGATCGGACTAGCTGCGTCTGCTGTGCATGATCTCTGACGTGTGTGGAGTAACAGCAAGATCTCACTTGGGGCAAAAATCAGGATCTACCAGTCCTGCATTGCTCAAGTCCTGCTCTACATTCCGAAACCTGGACATTGCTGAAACATGACATCCCGACTAGAGGCCTTCCACGTGAGCAACCAGCTGCGTTTTTTGGGCATCCGATGGTACGACTACAACCACAATGTGGAGGTCTCCACTAAATAAAGGCCTCCTCCCAATCTCAGAAATGCTTGACCGCCGCCAAGTTTCTTTGTTTGGTCATGTTGTACGGCTGGACCAGGAAATCCTGGCCCACAAGACACTACACAAGTTGTTCCTCAGCGCCAAAATTCTTCCCCTGACCGAATGGAGGCGCAGAAAAGGCCATCCCTGTACAGTGGGGCTCCAGTAGATATCGACCTTCATCTCCGTCCTGGACGAAGCCTGGAACCATGCTGTTGCAGTGGGTCATGGATGTGGCAGACTGCCGCACGGGCCTCAGACTCCTAAGCGAACATTATTATTATTATTATTGCTTGGATGTCAATATATTACTCATGTTTCTGAAAACGGATTTGGCTAGTCCTATTCTCTTCCATATTTTTATTTTGCATCCTAAAAATTCAGATATCCAAATAAGGATGTCTGGAGAGAGTTGGTTTCGGTCCTATGATCCAAGAAGAAACAGGTGGATTAAGTTGTCCAAATTGTTGGCAGAATTTCTGATAAAGTTCTTTTCAGAATATTTGTCAGGTTTACAGCCCATAAAGATTGGCTGCCAACCAAGGCTAATGAACCCAATCTGTCCGCCCAGTTATTCGTTATTCCGCTGGGTACTCGGTCGCGCCCCACAGAAGGCTCTGTAAGAAATAGGGGGAGCCCCTCATGAGGGTGCTGCTGTTAACACAATAATGTAGGAGAGACCATTGGCATGGCAACTCCTGAACGGCAATCCGAACAGTGAATCCAGTGGTGATCTCTACACCTGGAAAGGAGAGGCTATATCAGACGCTTCACTTTCCTTTAACTAGCGGGACGTCCAGCCCAAACCTCACTCCCCCCCCCCCCCCCCCCCCCAAGTGCCCTATGCCATTAACCAGCTACACCCAACAAAATAAATAAATACATTCACTCACTGGAGGGGACGGCGTGGCCTAGTGGACAAGTGGCACGGCTCACAATCCGAAGGTGCTGGGTTCGATCCCCATCACAGCACCTGCCGTTACCCCGGGGAAGCAAACCCTTAGAAAATGCAGGAGGAAGCAGACCCTTACATAAAATGCATGCTGAAGTCGGATGCATTGGGCCGACAGGCGCAAAATAAAAACTACAGTGCAACGCACACCGCCTTGGGGATTAGAGAAATAAGGCGAACGCAAAAAAAAAAAAAAAAATTCACTCACTTAGTCGCACCTCTTCTACCCTGTGTGTTAAATAAATAAATAAACAAACACATTTAAACAAAATAATTTCAAACTCACAATTATTTTCATTGTACAATTTATGTAAATGCAAAGTGTGTAAGTTTAATTTGTTCATAACTTTGGATTTCCAAAAATGGTAGAAAATGGAAAGTACTCTTTTCTGTGCTAGCGATTTAAGTAACATTCTTCTGTACTGGAAGGATAAATATCTGCATCATATGTATGTCACCAGGACTTAGATTGGGAGTGAAGAATAGTAACACTTGCATGTAAAATATATCGTAAGAGCTAACATTGAACAGTTGGTCATGTCGCAGGCTACATGGTCCTGTAGAAGCTAAGCCACAAAAAATAAAAGAGAAGCCATTACAAGCCATCATAAGTGCTCTCAAATCATTGTCAGTGTTTCAGTTGTCTGTTTACCATTTCAGCAATATGACCTTACCATCAACCCTTTACAAGATGATGATGCTGGCACCTACTTCTGTCAAGCTGTCAATGATGTGGGCACAGGGGACGGACCGAATACAACTATCATTGTACACTGTAAGTTGTTTTTAAAAAAAAATTGTACTTGTGTGCTTCTCTCTTGTTTTTCCCCTTACAGACTATAAATATTACCTTGTACATTATATTATTCTCTTATAAAGAATTAACATCAGTGCACTTCAGGCAGACCCACAGGTGCCAGCCACACAGTATCTTTTAAGAAATGGGGGGAATAAGAATCTTGATGGTTCTTATAGCTGACTTACTTTACATAGTCCTGCTTCATCTCAGGTGCCCTTTCCTGCATTACCCATGTTTGATGATCTAATGTTCACACTATGAGTGCTTTTGAGGCCAGAATGTCAGGTCTTCAATTGGTATGTATACTAGATCTACATGTACCTGAAGAAGGTGATGCTAGCATCAGGTTTAGATGAAATATATTGACCTCGACCTCATCTAATGTCCATGCTGTGTTCCTGGAAGCAGGCTGTGTTACACCAGTGTGATCTTCATAGTGGTAAGACTACTAAGAAGCCTAGCATTGCATTACAGATAGGAAGGCCCACTTTCAATACAAGTCAGGATATAAGAAGAGCCATCATCAATTGTAAAGAACTCAGCATTACTAGCTTTGAATGTAAAGAATAAGATAAGCCCATGAAGATCTGAGGCTTCTTTGTCTGCTATCCCTTAATAATATGGCTAACCTTCTATACATTCCTTGAATGTTGCAAATTAAGAAAAAATTAAATTAAACTGTTCAAAATGACTGTAAAGTCAGTCCTGCTATTTGGGCTAGGAAACATGAATTCTTCCTAAGAGGATCGTATTCTGACTGCAGACCTTTATCTAGTTTTCTTTTACATACTTTGTGTCACACAACCAGGTATTGTAGAAAGCACAGATCTGTGACAAAGAACACAACCAATATGGTTATAAATGAAAAGTGAGAATCTGCTTTTTCTTGCACAGCTTTTCTTAGTCCAGCTCTTTGATGATTGACTTTGTGAGCTAAAATGACAGAACTTATCTGTTATTGTTCTAAAGCTAAACTGAATTTTAATTATCTTTGATCTGTGTCATCTTATTTGTTATCACAATTGTTAATGTTGATAAGTGATTCCCAGCAGGGTATAGTGGTGGTATTCCTCTTTGCTCCTGGTAAGAAAACCCAGGATTCAAATGAAAAATGATTGAATTAAGAAGGAAAAAAGGTATTTTGAAAACTCATTGGTTTACACATTTAAACAATTATTTCTGATCTTTATTTTATCAAATGTGGAAGTTTTATAGATACATTTACAGTAATACAAATGTTGACCTCTGTTTCACCTTAAAAAGCTAAATAAACAGTAAGCATAGACTTTTTTCCCTCCTTTTTCATCATTAGTAATATTTTTCTTATCTTTGTTGCGAATACTTTCTATCCTATCCCCTTTTTTATCTTCACTGTTTTTTTTAATTGGCTTGGAGTCGTTTAATTGGCATCTAGCATTTTACCAAACTTTAGAACTTTTAAGACTTTTTTGTGTGTATGCGTCATGCGTGCATGCAGCTCTCATAACATTTTGGCTCTGATTTTGAAACTGAATTTTACTCATTCACAGTTGATCCAGTAGTGATTGTTCCATCCTATCTCGAAGTACAAGAAGGTGACAACTTCACCATAACTTGCAAGATTATAATGTACTCAAATGTGACATCTGTGGTTTGGACTAAGGTAGTATAAAATGTGTTTGTTATATTAAAAAACTGTGTTCAGAAATATTCTTTGTGTTTTTCTTTTTAATCCCAGAGAAATTGACTTATTAAATTTGTTATGCTTGTTACCCTGCCATGTGTTTTTGAGAGGGATCTATGCGTGAGAGACAAGAATTGGGCCACTGCCATATCATCATCATCTGGTTGGTCAGTCCAGAGACTGGTTTTAACTGGTTACCTACTACAAGCCGCTCCCAGCGCCAGAACACTTATTTAGCCGCGGCCATAAGCCGCTGTGAGCGCCAATGTTTGTTTCATAGTAAAACAAGTTATAAATTTATAGTTTTCCTTTCCGTTTCGGTTCGAGATTTTAATTTACGGAAGGGAAGTTGATTTTTGAATCACATGTGGACCAAATCGGATGTTAAAAATTGTATTCTTGTCATAATTATCATATTTTCAAGCTAGTTACGGACTGTAAAAAATTGTTTACCATGGCAACAAGCGATAAGGTCACCAAAAGCACTTGTACGGCTCGTCTAACTATTGAACAGGCTAGAACCTTGTTTCAACAGATAAATAATACATCTAGTGAAGACGAGGTAAGTGAAACAGATGTCGACAATAATGATTCAATTGATTTTGATGAATACGAAAAAAATAGTAGTGACAGCGCAAGTAGTGATAGCGAAGATGGTGCACGTCTAAAAAGGCTAAGACGGCTGCTAGATTTACAAATATTTCAGTAAAAAATGGAGCTCAAGAAAGAGAACAGTGGCACCAAGTAACTGAAGGTGAAACAACAGGCAGTATTCCCTTTGTTCCAACTCGTGAACCAGGTATGCATGCAAAACTAGATGCATCTTCCTCTGAACTAGATTGTTGGTTTGCCTTGATAACACCAGATGTGTTAGATTCATTGGTATCAATGAATATGCAGAATTGAAGAAATCCAAACAAGTTTCTTTACAAAAGTCTACACTTGCAAGTTGGAAGCCTATCACTGAAGGTATCATAAACAGTATATTTATGCCGATTCTGTGCTGCCAGTGCCAAATATTACCTCTGTGAGAATTTCGACTTGTGAAATGAAGTGTTTGAGAAAGGTCATCGGTGTTACCAGAAGAGTCAGAATGCGGAACGACGACATTCGAAGTATGGTTGTCACTACTTCTTGTGTCGAATACATTTCCAGGCAGAAAATAAGTTGGTTTGGTCATCTCATGAGAATGCACCCTCATCAACTTCAACTGATGGCTTACAGACGCAATGCACTTGGTGCAGGATAGATGACTTAAGCACCTGTGGCGCTTAACTGTACAAGTGGAAAGAAAACTAACTAACTAACAGGTATGATCAGTATCTGTACTTTTCACCATTTTCTGAATGAGAGACTGAGCCCTTTTGCTTCAATTGGGTACCAAGGCTCGCCATGTCAATATGATCATTAAACGTTTGCTTTATATCTTTCAGGGAGATACCCAACTTAATATTGGTGGCAGCTCAAGCAAGTACTCTGGTGGAACTGTTGAGAATCCTTCTCTGGCAGTACATTATGCTGGAAAAACTGATAGTGGAACTTACAAGTGCCAAGGCAGCAATGGCACAACAATCGTTACTGGCACAACAATTGTCAATGTAACATGTATGTTTTCACTTACATATATTTGCATTATTGTTAATCATCTCGTAAACAAGAAATTTAAAAAAATGAGGGATGAATATATGATTCACTTTTGTAGATCAGTAAGAAGCCCCTTGACACGGTTCTGGATGGTTGACAAGACCAGAACTACGAGCCTCTCTCTTCAATTTCACTGTGCTCTTGCTATGTGTTACAGTGCTGAGACATGAACACTAACAAAATCACTGGAATACAAATTGAAAGTGACCCAGGCCTCTCCAGAACCAATGTATATAAAATCTCCACAATTCCGACATATGACAGTTGTCCTTGGTAAATAATGCGGTAATCTATGCAGACAAGGCAAAATAGGTCACATGTTGCGACGAAACGATGGTTGATGGATTATGGCAGCAACAATCAAGGTAGAAAGAGCTTGCGGGGAAGACCTCCAATGCATTGGCCAGACTTCCTTGCTGCATGCAACATCAGAGATGCCTCTCATGGAGTACTTACCACGCACTGGACATCCGTGGCCCAATCAATACAAGGTCCGCTGGAGACCAAGCTAGGACCCGTAGCTACACTGAGGAGCGAGTCATCAAGATTAAGAAGTCCCTAATGAGATGTGAGGATACATACATACTTTGCTCTTTTGACAGGTTAGGCACCAGAGGACTGATAAAAGTCGAAATCAATGATTGTTGAAGAATAGCCTTTATTTAGCTTGTAAATGCTTTCAACACTGCCAAAATATGTGAATAACTCAATATATATCACTTTAACCTTCAGCACGCCTCAGTCCATTGACACACTAGGCCTACAAAAATGGTGTACGTAAAAATTTTTTATTTTTAAACTCCCGACAGCCATTTTTTACTGCTGAATACATACTCCATATATACACGATATTTTGCCGGTTAAAGTATCGTATGTGCGATTACAAATGGCTTCTGAACAGTTTTAATTTTGTATACGCCATTTGGACCAAGCCGACTTTTTGCGAAAGGGGAAGTAGGTTGTTAGGAAAGATTTTTATAGAGTAGATCTGTTCATTTTGTTTGTTTAACCTGCAGCACCCCTCAGTCCAGATCATCTTGACACAAAAACGGTGTACGGAAAAAAATTTTTATTTTTTGAACGGAGTCACTCCCGACAGCCATTTTTTTACTGCTGAATACATAGTCCATATATACACGATATTTTGCCGGTTAAAGTATCGTATGTGCGATTACAAATGGCTTCTGAACAGTTTTAATTTTGTATACGCCGTTTGGACCAAGCCGACCTTTTGCGAAAGGGGAAGTAGGTTGTTGGGAAAGATCTTTATCGAGTAGATCTGTTTATTTTGTTTGTTTAAATGAAAGAACTACGTTTGAATTGGAAACTAACAGTTGTGTCGATATTGTAAACACAGTATCGATACGTTGTTGTGGTTTCCATGGTTTTCTATCGAAGCGACTAGGCCTAGCGGTCGAGTCCAAATTTTTTCCGAGATTTTCATAAATTTTCAACTTCATCTTTTTGAATCTCAAAAACTAACAAACACACAACAACGACAATAACACCCACATGTTCGTTATGCTATTGTGTGTCTACACGCCAGAAAATCATATTTATTGACAAACAAACATAAAAATTATAAATTTTCTAAGACGACTACCATAGCGAGAAATTAAGAAAATTAATTAGGTCAAATTTTTTCAAAATATGACTGGCGTGCTGAAGGTTAAATGAAAGAACTACGTTTGAATTGGAAACTAACAGTTGTGTCGATATTCTAAACACAGTACCGATACGCTGTTGTGGTTTTCATGGTTTTCTTTCGAAGCGACTAGGCCTAGTGGTTGAGCCCAAATTTTTTTCTGAGATTTTCATAAATTTCAACTTTATCTTTTTTGAATCTTAAAAACTAACAAACACACAACAAAAACAATAACATCCACATGTTCGTTTTGCAATTGTGTGTCTACACGTAAGAAAATCATATTTATTGACAAACAAACATAAAAGTTACAAATTTTGAAAGACACTACCATAGCGACAAATTGAGAAAATTAATTAGGTCAAATTTTTTTCCAAAAAAACCCGGCGTGAAGAAGGTTAAATTGCGTGCAGGACCTAAATAAACAGAAATAAACATAAGAATAAATCAAATACAATCATACATAATCAAAACATAAATACAATTTTACCGTAACATTAAGTTGACAATGCAAAATATAGTTTGTACAGTTTTTAATTTTGGTGATTTAACCCTTAAATTCCGACCCGCCAAATGACGTGTCGATTAGGCAGCCACGGAATTACATTAAGCCAAATAGCGTGGCTCGCACTCTTTGCAACGTATTAAATGTATTTAATATGGGTTTAATCCAAATCCAGCAAGTATAAACCCACAACAATGCCATTTCAGATTCCATTTCTAGAGCGTGAGTTAACATTATTATCAATTATGTACTACTAAATTAAAAAATAAAAATGTAAACAAAGTTATTTTGTCTACTTTTTTTACTTGAAGAAATGGCGTCCTCCCTCCCCATTCTCGTGGGACACGATTTTCGGCAGTACGTGTCTCACAGATAATTCAACCATGACTTGAAATAGGCAGACATGTAGATAAAGAAATATTTAGCATGGACAGTTTTAATTCGGAAGGAAATATTCATAATAAATTGTTATCGGAAAGTGCGTCAGTGATATTTTGTTTCCATGAAATGGGCGTTGTCGCTCGAAATGTACCAACGCCAAGTTTTAAATATTTTTATTTCCTATCCAACATTTTAAACTACTGCAACGTCATTTCCTGTTCCTGTCCTTTTAAGCATCTTACGGCGTGGTTTGGTAAGCTTTTGAGAATTAATTTGGCACATTTTGTTCAATAATCTAACGAAAGTAGCGATTTTTTTCAACTTTTTTTTTCATTTGAAGAAATGGCTTCCTCTACCAATTCTCGTGGCGCACGATTTTCTGCTGTTCAGGCCACTAAGATGATTCAAATCTGGGCTGAAGAAGATACAGATGACATGACTTCTGACACTGACAGTGAAAGTTCTCATTCAGATGAAGAAGGGGATGTTAGAAATACATCATTGTACAGTGCCACCAGGGATAGTTCGAGTGAGCAAGAGGAGGAGTCTCTCATCCATAGTAGAGGAAAGGGTAAAGGTCCTATGCCTAAGAGAGGACGAGGAGCAAGATCAAGATCTGTACTTGATAGGAATCCTGGTCCTAGGCCTAGTACTAGTACCAGCAGTACAGTAGATCCATCTACAGTGTCTCCTGTCCCAATGGCAACTACTAGGGCAGACGCTCAGGTTAGTGATGAAGGGCAATGGAGGGAGGTATTTGAGGGCAGCACAGACAATACCTTTCGGTTTATTCCACCTCAGCCAAGAATCCCTGGTGTCAATCCTGACATTATTCCAGAGAATGCATCACCCTTATTTTGCTTTAAAGCTTTATTTACTGATGCCATTATGGAAGACCTTGTCAGGTCAGTAAATGATTATGCGGCCCAACGGTGCCTGGCAATGAAAGAAACAACTGCAGTACGGTCAGTTTTTCTAACATGGTCACCAGTGACTGTGCCTGAGCTACATAAATTCTTTGTTGTCATTACTGTTATCGGCTATTTAAAGAAGCCTAAAATTAGTGACTACTGGGCACATGATGAGACTACAGAAACACCTTGGTTCAGGAAGGTATTCACGAGGGACAGGTTCCAAGCTTTGTACCATACAATGTTTCATGTAAGCAATCCTGATTCGCAGGGTAAAGCCAAAATTGAGCCATTTGTGCAGAGCTTGCTACTTCAATTTCAAAAATCATATTACCCATTCAAGGAACTTTCTGTGGATGAAATGGTCATTGGATGGAAGGGAAGGTGGGCCCATAAGATGTTCAATGCATCAAAGCCAAAAAAATACCACGTCAAAACCTTTGGCCTCTGCGACAGCAACACTGCTTATGTTGTCAACATATTGATATATTTTGGCAGCAATACATCTTACAATCCAGACCTAGATCCAAGCAGTCAACAAGCCGTCAAAATATTTGACAAGCTTTTAGAACCTTGTGGGAAAGGCCATCACATTTATGCTGACCGTTACTACACCAGCTATCCGCTGCTGCAGTACCTTACCAGTAATGGCCATTACTACACTGGTACGGTCAACATAAACCGCAGAGATTTTCCACAAGCTTTCAAGACAACAAAATTGTCCTTTTTACAAATGAAATGGTTTCTCCATATAGAAAGAACATTCCTCTGCGTGATGTTCAGAGACAAGAAGGCTAAAAAGCAATGCTTGCTTGTCTCTAGTGAAGCCTCGGTGACCACCAAACGTTTAACAAGTCGTTCTGGTGTAGTGAAGGATAAACCATCAATGATTGATGACTACAACTACCGCATGAATGGGTGTGATAAGGTTGATCAGTGTGTCGCAACATATGGTACCTTCACTAGAAGAACAAGGAAATGGTGGAAGAAAATTTTCTTTTGGATTTTTGAAGTAGCTCAGCTGAATTCATTTATTTTGCATGCCCTGACGAGGCCTGCAAACACAAAAAAGCAGCCCTATCTACAATTTAAAAAGCAATTAGTTTCTGAGCTTCGCCTTTTTGCAGCTACAGAGACGCCCAGCTTGCAGGTGGAACCTTACATCAGCAGCCATGCAAACAGACACAGTGGAAAAAGACACATTATCAAAAAGTCTACACTGTGTCATCAATGTATTGTTTGCAGTACTCCAAATGCTAGAGTTAGGACAACATTTTTTTGTCAAGGATGCCCAGACCAGCCATTTCTTCATCCAAATCACTGTTTTGAACAGCATCATTTGAAATAAATGTAAATTAAAATCAGCTGTACATAGATCATTTTTTTTTTCTTAGAGAATTTGTGCCATTTTATTTTTCAATTTACCAAACACTGCTGAATGGTCATAATAATGTTATTTCTGATCCAAGAGTGATGAAACTTCCCAATATTGGGTAAATATGGATATATTATCAAAAGAAAGAATTTTTGTGTGTCAACATTGTGAAGGATTCATTTGAATGAAATGGTAAGTGAAAAAATGTTGACAAATTATTTATTGTTTTTAATTTTTGTTTACACATTACATAATTTTTTGCATGCAACTTCACTGTACAGACATCTTTTTGCACTGTTTCTAAAAAGAGCAATCATTCCTGAACATTTTGATATATAAAACATGATCACACAATAAAAGATAACAGATATATGAATAATTTTGTCACAGCAGTTAGGTGTGAACATTTTTGTAGAAAAATAGGCGTGTAAAATCGTGGTTTTTGGCTGCGTATACTAAGTGTTAAGGGCTTTCTAGATGTAAAACACCCTATAGAGAACATTGATGAGGCTCATCTTTAGAACTAGAGGAATTCAATCTAAATCGTTTATAAGGCAACTTTTAAGGAGATTTAGAAGGGACCAATGTAAATGTTAATGGCTAAAAATCTAGAAGGTTAATTCTGATGTGCTTCTTGAAAAAGGAGAGCTGCAATGTCATATAGCAGATAGGATTTTCTGAGTAATAAAATAAGCATAGGCTTTAGCTTGCAGTTGCCAGCCATTGATTCAGTTTCAGTCATCCATTGTACCTCTTTGCAATAAAAGTTATCTATGGCATCTTCTTCCAAAAGAGATTTATCTCATCTACACAGAAGAACTGCTTTGTGTAGCCACCGTCATCTTTCATTTTTTATCAGTTTCGTCAGTATCTGTAGCTCCAGTATCTGCATTAGCTGCTTCTCCTTGTATAAAGTAAAGTAAAGTAACCCATAGCATTACTGCCGTAGGGGTGTGAGGTGTTAGCGATCTCACACTTCAAAGGCTCGGCTATATGAGGGCGGTAGCCATCTCCTCTCCCTCACCGCTTTTACTTCCCAGACTGAACCAGTACCCGTTTAAGGCTGAGTCGACCCGGGAGCCGTTGCGGTCTGAAAAAACACTACCGCCTCAACTGGGGAATGAACCCAGGACCACTCAGATGCGAAGCCAGCGCGCTAACCACTGCGCTATGCGTCTCCCTTACAGCTCTCTTTACAGCTATGTTAATGTGACCTTTTCTTCAATTTGCTAAATGAACCCATGCTAGCTCCACATTTTTCTTTCGCTGATATATCTTCTATTACAGCATTCATTTTATTAAATAAAGTTTGTGTCTTTTGCCTGGAATAGACTTTATCTTAGAGGACTGTTGTGTCTGACTTTGGTTTTCAATCGACATATTTATCACTTTCTCCATCTCACCAATTAAGTTGTGCTTATTTCTAATTAGTTTAGTAGTATACACTGAAATGGAATTTTTAACTTTATCTTTACAATTGTGCTAACTGTAGTGCGAGGTAAACCTAGCTTGTAGCCAGTTTCAGCATACAAGATGTCTTGTTCATTAAGTTTCACAAGCTCAAGTTTTTCTTGCAAATTGAGAACCTTGCTTGTTTCTTTAACTTTGTTATTGCACTTAGGATCCATTATGAGAAACTATTACTGTATCGTTTTATAGTATAATGAAAAAAATAATATAGTAAATATGTTATAAGATATTCAATGTGGACAAATTAAAAAAACCACTCTGAACAACTTCTTTTCAAAGACTGAATCATCCAGGAAATAAGCTGGCATGCAACAATCATGAAATAAAACAAATGTGGTTTCATTTAGAAAAGTTCTTTTAATTTATAACCAATGAAAGATTGATTTGTCAAAATAATTTGTCAAAATTGAGTTATTCTTGTAGAGTCAATGCGTCCCAATATGTATTGCTTTAAAGATAAGTCGGATTGTGCATGGGACTAGAAAACTAATAGTGAAAAATTAAACTTCTTACAGTCAGTAGCATTACTGCTTTCATTTTCATCACATTCACTGTAAAAATCTAAAACCAGAACATTGCTCATCCATGAACCATCATATTTTCACACAGTTTTTTTAAAAAACAAACAGATCCCCCATCAATAAACAGCACTGGCAATCAAACCACTGGTGATGGAATAGTTGGAGGCAGCTTAACTATTCCATGCCCTGTAGATGCTGTTCCACCACCTACAGCCATAATATGGAAGAGAGTTATCAATGGGCAAATAGAGACTGTCAATGTGACTGGCAACTCACGCTACAGCGGGGGCACGGTTACAAACAAGGTAATTGTTATTTCATGTTGTTTAATGTTTGTACATATAACTGACTTGTACCATCTTGTTCCCCTTGGAGAATTGAGTTGAAGCCTTCATTCTCCACTAATAACTCTTTAAAGCCATCTTATCATGCATCGCCTATGAGACCACGGATATCATTCTGTTGATAATCTTCTTTATGTTTTTCTTTGGCCTTGCAGCTTTTCCCATGTGATTCAATAATGTCAATGGATGGCTATATTGTTAGGTTTCTTTTTAGCGTGTGTCAAAGGTCTCTTATATATGTCTATGCAATTGTAATTCTGGAATGTGAAGTCATTGGATTTTGTTCAGGGAATTCAAAAGTTGGAGTGTGCAGATGAAATGTCATTCTGATCCCTCCTTGTGAAAGAATTAATGTTCGCATTAAAATTTGGAGTTCACCATATATCTGGAATCCTCTGCCCCATTGCTTCACTTTACTCATTAATTCTTTTTTTTTTCTTCTTCTTTCTTGCTTATTATTATTTTTATAAATATATATATTAATATCTCAAGACTGTTGCCCGGCTAAATCAAGTGAGAGTAGCCCAAGAGTCTAATATACCCTCGGTGATATAGGGCTTGTCTACCTAAGCATGTGAAGACTGGATTGGGCAGACTGTGCAGAAGAACCACTGGCTTGTCAACGAGCAGCAAGGCGACTACCAGCAACTTGCTGTGGAGCGTTTGAAGCAAGGCTAGACACAGAAGATCCCCTTGGTCATCCACTGCATCCAGATTACTGTTCCAGTCATCTTGATCATATCTTGTCAATGGATCAAATGGAATCAGGACGAGAGAGTGGAGCTGATGGTGCACAACTCTCCTTTACTTAAATCCAATTCACGCGCAAGTCATACTGACCTGTCATCTCATCACATTCTCTTCCCTCACAGATGCTTTCAGCCGTGGATTGGTTTGATCAGGCACCTATGAACCCACTCCAGGATTGACACTTAACAATGTGGTCCTCTTCGGAAACGATGAACAAACACCAACATATATTAATAATGTGAATGTGTTTCCTCAAAATCATTGTTAGATTTAATTAAAAATAGAAATGAAGAACTCTGAAAGATTTACATATGTTTGATGCACAGTTACAACCAAATGGTGGAACAGGCAAAGACATTAAAAGCGGAATGAACAGAACCAAAACAGCTCAGGCTGGCTTAACCTTCAGCACGTTAGGCCACAACATGATTATTTAATTTGAGAACCTCTAATCTTTTTTTTTTAAAAATTTTGTGTCTATAGAGACATATGTTAATAAAGAACTTGTTGGTTTTATTGTTGTTGTTATGTGTATGTTAGTTTCTGAGATACAAGAAGATGGAGTTGATATTGGTGAAAAATAGCATAAATGTATAGACTCACCCAGTAGTGGCGTTCCTTGGTTAGTAAAAAAAAAACCACAAATACGCACTATTTACTACTACCAATGTTTACCGTATTGGCTATTATCTGTCACTTCGACTATAAACGTAATTATTTGATCTACATAAACAAACTAAATAGATCCACCTCAGAAAAATCTGTTGCAGAAACTTAGCTTCAAATCCAAGAAAAACCAGAAATCCTTTAAAAAAATGTAAAACAAATTTGAAAATCGCCATTGCTTTCGTCTAACCATACATGACGGAAGTTGGAACTCTTGGCAATTAAAAAAGCAGCATGTTCAGCCGTTTCTATGGCATTAACCCGGTAGTTTATAAACGATAAAGTGATGAGCCTAGAGCCAGTGCAGAACTTTGACTGTGGTACGGAACGAACAGGTCGCAATTCACAAACGCTAGTTCTGTAATGGTTAAACACTTGAAAGTCTTCATTGTAGCAGAGAGGACAGGATCTTGCTCTATCTAATCTACACACCCAAGGCTGCTCTTCAACTAACATACCTAAACCTGAATGATCTAACACAAGAAAAAAAACTCTGATGAACAAATTCTTTATTTCTCACTAAACTGAACTACTGACAATAGTCACCTTTCCCGTGCTCCACGCCGGTCCGAGTTATGGCCGGAACAGCGTCGGTTTGTACCTCGCGTTGCAAGCCCAACCCAGGTGGATTGGCCTTTGGTCTTGTTCTTTCGTCCCTTGTCAGGAAAACCCGACTCAGCAGCCTCAGGTATGAAATTGGCCTGTGTTGCACCTGAGCCAACTGACCACGTGATAGAGGGTCGTGGGTCAGCACACGTCCCCGAGGAAAACGATCACTCACCCCCAGCGAGCGATTATGGCCACTGATAGGCGGATCGTCCACATAGCTGGCACTGGTTATACCTCAGCCTAAGTGAGAGGACACTCACCGGTGTAGACTGGTCAACTTGTTCGAGGTGTCGGCCACTTGTAACCCTCGTGTAAATACGTCAGCCCTGGCAAAAATCGGGTAGCTCGTGCTGGTGAACTCATGTGCGGCGCTCAACTGCCACTTCAGTGATTCACTCTTCAAAAATTCAGGTAGTATTACTACAGATGTCGTAGCAGGTTGTAGCGTACCTGCTGCCAATGGGGTAATGTTCGTCTTCAAGTCTTCTCAAATCGTGCAGTCTCACGCTCTGCGTTCCCCAATCGTGTATCGTAGAAAAGCTCAAGAAGAATTCCTCGCTCCTGGCCCGCCAGGCTTTTTATAACCCGAGACTACTTTCTTAGTCAGGGCTTCTTGCAAGATGGCGTCGCTATTCTTACGCCATCCGTCACGGTACCCGCCGACTGAGTGGTCAGGTCCTGGTGGGAAGTCCGTGGGAGACAAGATTTGTCTGCCCAGACTAAATCTGTCACATCCTATTGCAGCACAAATGCCAAACAAAATATTTTCAAGGGTTGTGTATATTCTGTGCTTTATTTTGGTGTGGAATGTTGGAGAATAATAGAAAAAAAAGATCAAATTATCATCTTTCCAGCGCATGAGCTGCAGTGGTCAGCGACCCATAGCTGACTGCTAGCGTCAGGGCCAGCGAACCAGAGCTGCCAAGACCCTTCTACACCTCCATGCGGTAATCCAGGATGCTGCAAGAGAGCAGATTGGCTAAGGAGAAGGGATCGAAGAGGGAATGCTAACCCGGTACTCAAAAAATGTTTCTGAAGTCGGATGTGTTGGACCAAAACGTGGAAATATCCCAGTCAAGCTGTAAACTACGACACAACACATTTCGTTCTCTGGACTACATTCTGCTACTTAAGCCCTTTCAGGGTTTGGTAGTGGGAGATTGAGAACGAATGAAGCCAAGCCATCATCTTTCCACACAACCTGTCTTGGAAGAATTTGAATAAATTTCTGTCATTCACCATCATTAACCGAGAACTACTTTCCAGGAACAGTCAAGAAGGTATGCACACCAACTTTAACCGTCCGACACTGAAATTGAATCAGCCATGTTCTTAGAAGAGAATCTGACATCATCACCAGAATCATTATGATATGAACCCAAAAAGAAAAATGAAAAAGGTTAACCTAAAACAATTTGGTGAAGATTTATAGAAGCGAAAATGAAAATCATGAATCAGATCTGGGACACTCAATGAAAGATTGATGCAGATTGAGCAAAGTGGATGGACATTTTTACTGCCCTAAAAGACACTACTGCTTTGCTTCTAGTCACTAACCAATGATCTAAGAGACATTGTTAGGTTAGCAACATTATGCTATGTATTATTTCCAGAGCTGTCTAAGTGCTCTTACAATTACAATCCTCAGCAGAGCTGAAAAAATAATTGATGTAGGGCATCCGTTAGAGTCCTATGTTCCAAAAACAAGAAGGATGAATTCAAGTCTCTCGTCTATAAATTATTTTCAGAACTGCAGTAAAGAATCATTGTCAACGAGGAATGTGAAGGCCAGGATACATTGAGTCTAGTGGGTGGAGCTAAATAAAACATCCAAGATGAAGATATCTGGAGAACATCTATTGCAGGCTCATGTTCCAATAGGAACCAGAAGGATTTGTCACTATTTATCCGTCTGGTTCTCTTTGGAACATAGAGCCGCAACAGATGCTGTACATATGTTTCTATTCTGTGCAACCTTCTTGAGTTTTACCAATGAGACCCCGATTAAACTGACTTCCTCCTCGATCTTTCATTACCAGATGTGTCTTGACCTTCCGCTCGTTTCTTTTCATGTGAGTCAATCCAGCACATGTCTGGTTTTACTACCTGGTGATTTTTGTAGAGTGTCCTATTTATTCCGATTTTCTTCCGCCATTCTCCTGCTCTTTTGGTTGTTGCCACAGATCTGTGTTTGCCATTATCTCTGGTCATTTAGCACAAAGTATGTACTGAAGACACTTGTCTAGAGGTGATACTCCTATCCACATATCATGCCTCCAAGTTGTATAAAGGGCAATGGAAGTCCTCCAACAGACTTAACCGCTGGTCAGGAATGTAATGTTAGAGACTTCAGCATACTAAACCTCAGCTTGTGAGGTGGGGTGGCCAGTTCCCTCCAGCAGACTTAACCGATGGTCAGGAATTTAATGTTAGAGACTTCAGCATGCTTGTGAGGTGGGGTGGCCAGTTCCCTTCCTTGCTGCCTTTTCCTTCCCTAACTGTAAGTCAGGTACCTATTTACAGCTGAGTTGACTGGAGCTGCCAGGTATGGGAGATGAACACTATACCTTTCCCGTGAAAAGCGAGTACTCTACCATTGCGCTAATCAGCCGCTCAAATAAGTTATATAACTGAACCAAATTAACATTAGTTTTAAACAGTCCAATTTTATTCTCCATGGAAAATGCTGCGGAGTTTTTCGGTTTTTTTCGTTCGCCTTATTTCTCTAATCCCCAAGGTGGTGTGTGTTGCACTGTGGTTTTTATTTTGCGCCTGTCGGCCCAGTGCATCCAACTTCAGCATGCATTTCATGTAAGGGTCTGCTTCCTCCTACATTTCTAAGGGTTTGCTTCCCCGGGGTAACGGCCGGTGCTGTGATGGGGATCAAACCCAGCACCTTCCGGTTGTGAGCCATGTCACTTAACCACTAGCCCATGCCGTCCCCACCCTGAGTTCCATATTGGAGAAATAGAGTTGAAAACATATCTGACCTTGCTGATCCTAGTGTTTACATCCTGGTTTGTTCCTCTATCTTTACCAATGTTACTTTCCCGATTTGTTCAATGTTCCATTATCCTTCATGGGATCTTTTGCTTGTTATTTATTATCATTTCCTTTGTTTTGTTCACGTTGATAAGAATATTTGTCAGTTTTACAGGACTGCTCTACAAATATCTGCACCATACTTAAGCCACCGGGACCCAAAAAGGTAGCAAAGAAAAGTAACACTCAAACCTGTCATAAGACAGTTGGACATCGGGCAGGCTACACGATCTTGTAGAAACTAAGCCACAAGAAGAAGAAATGAAGACCTCTACACCACATTATAAAAGAGGAGCAGCTAAGCCATGACAAGCCATCATAAGTGCCCTCAAAATCATTGTCAGGGTTCAAGTTTTCTGTTTACCATTTCAGCAATATGACCTTACCATCAACCCTTTACAAGATGATGATGCTGGCACCTACTTCTGTCAAGCTGTCAATGATATGGGCACAGGGGATGGACCCAATGTAACTGTCATTGTACACTGTAAGATGCCTTTTTTCTACTGTTATTTGTGAATTTCTCTCTTGTTTTTTACCCATAGAGACTATAAATATTACCATGCATGTTGTTTTCTTATGAAGAATTAACATCAGTGCACTTCAGGCAGACCTATAGGTGTCACACAGTATTATTTAGGAAATAAAGAAGGATAAGGATCTTGATGGTTCATATAGCTCCTTTGCTTTACATATACCTGCTTCATCATCCCAGATACCCTTTACTGCATTACCCATTTTTGATGATCCAATGTTTGCACTGAGTGCTTTTCTGGTCACAATGTTAGGTCTTCAATTGTCATGTGTCCTAGATCTGCATGTACCTTGACCTCATCTAATGTCCACACCATGCTGCTGGAAGCAGGCTGTGTTACAGCAGCCTAGTCAAAAAGTGGAGATCAACACTGTCATCCCCATAGTGATAAGCCTACTGAGAAGCCTAGCATTGCACTACAGACAGAAAGATCCAGACCCATTTTAAGCACACTTCAGGGTATAAGAAGAGCCACTATAACATGCTGCCAGTGAGACATCACCAATTGAAAAGAACTCAGCATGAATAGCTTTGAACGTCAAGAGCAAGATAATCCTCTGAAGATCTGACATTTCTTTGTCTACTATCCCTAAATTATTTAGCCAACCCTTCTGTGCATTCTTTGAATGTTGCATACCATGGAAAGTGAAATGAATGTAACATGAATAACAACATTAATGTAAAATTAGCTCTCTTATTTGGCTCGGAAACACAATATCTTTTTAAGAGGATCACTGTAGATCTTTATCTAAATCTCTTTTGCATACTTTGTGTCACACAACCAGATGTAGAAATCACAAATCTAGTACAAGGAACACAATGTCCAATATGGCTATAGATAAAAAGATAGTATCTTTTTTTTTAATCCAACACCTTGATGAATGACTTTGTGAACTAAAATTACAGAGCTTTTCTTTTATTATTCTAAAGATAAACTATTATAATTGTCTTTGATGTGTCATCTTATTTCTTAATACAAATTTAAATTTAATGAAACAATTATCTGTCACCATTCTGATTATGACCATACTAGTTGATGTTGATAAACGATCCTTGGCACAATGTAGTGTGCTATTCCTTTTTGCTCCTGATAAAGGACACCAGGATTCACATATGAGATTATTGAATTAAAAAAAAAACCCAGCTATTTTGAAAATCAATTTGATTATAACTTAAGCTTTACCCACTGACATAAAAAATGTATACAATTTCCATTGCACCTGCATTATTTTGCAGCATGTTACATTTTACCATAGTTGTTGACTTGGAAAGCCTACATTTTTTATTTCTTGATCTATAGATATGATTTAATTGTGTATAAAGACATTAAATAATAAAGAACTTACTTAGTTTCTCAGATACAAGAAGATGGTGAAAATGTTAAAAAACAGCACACATATTTAGACTCGCCTGTTTTCCTGGGTCCTCTGACAATTGTTGAAATTGCCACAGAGGATAGATAATGATCTTTCACAAGATCGGCATATCTTTCAGTTTCCACTACAAACGTATTTATTACAACGACATAAACTAAATAGATCTGCCTAAGGAAAATGCATTGCAACACCTAAACTTCATCAACCTCAATAATGGGATAATCTTCAAATCAGAGTGAAAAAGTTAATAGATCCTTTCAAAATTCTCTTCAAAATCAAACAAGCCTTTTTCCCTGGTTAAAAATGTACAGAACGGAAGTGGCCCCATTTTTAGACATGTTCAATCAATGTAAAGACACAGACAATGGCTCAGGATAGTTTTCTTATTGACCGAGTTTTCTAGCAGTTTTCTGGAAAAAATCTCGCCACAAGTCCGGTAAAGCAACCAATTTCCATTACATAATTAAACCAAAAATTAAAAAAAGTGCTTCCTTAATTAAATTATGTGCATAGTTAAAAAGTTTATATTTGACCTGCTCCTCGAACAGATAGTCAATCTTGAACGGGTCTCAGCCCTATCTCCAGTCGTCGCTAAGATTTGTCACAAAGTGACTATTGAACAATTGAGTGGTCCATGCTCGCTGAAGTTGTCACAGCTCAGTTTTACTGGCGCTGTAGGATTCTGGACTGATGGATCTGGGGTTTGCATTGTCCATCGCTTTCCTGATCAGAGGGCTATCCTTGATCTGGGTTGTACATTTGGAAAATTATTACTGATCGCTGTTTTTAAAAATGTACGTTTTAGTTACATTTACAAATTACAGACATACAAACATTGGCTCCAGTTTCACCTTAAAAGTAAAAAATTAACTGGCAGAGACTTTTTTCCTTCTTCTTCATCTTTAGTAATATTTTTCTTCTCATCGTTTCATATACTTATTTCCTAACCCCCCTTTTAAAAAAAAAAATAGCTGTGTTTTGATTGGTTGGAGTCATTGAGTCTCTTTGGCATCTCACATTTTACCCATTTTTGGTTTAGACGTGTGCGTAGGGAGGAAGGGGAGTGTGGGTGTATGTACATGTGTGAGTGTGTGTGCCTGATATGCTCATGTGTATTTGCATATGTGTTTGTATTATAGGCCTTATGCCCACACAAAATAAACTTTTTAAAATAAATTTGTTGATTCCATTTATGGTTTTTTTTCATAACATTTAGGCTCCGATTTTGAAACTGAATTGTAATCTTTCGCAGTTGATCCAGTAGTGATTGTTCCATCCTATCTCGAAGTGCAAGAAGGTAACAACTTCACCATAAATTGCAAGATTTTAATGTACCCAAATGTGACATCTGTCGTATGGACTAAGGTAATGTAAAATGTGTAAAATGTAAAATACATCAAGAAACTCTGTTCAGAAGTATTCTTTGTGTTTTTCTTCTTAATCTCAGGGGAATTGGCTTATTTAGTTATACTTGTTACCATGTCATGTGTCTTGAGCAGGATCTACGAGAGGCATTCAAATCAAACCGGGGTTTTTTGCTCTAGTTCTACCTGAATGGGTTAGAGTGCTGGAACTACTATAATTAGTTAGAGACACTTGTGTCTTATTACTGCTAGGACAAGTCACGTGACAGATAAATAAAAATGGCAGACAATGCTGTTAGTGCTTGCATGGAACGTCGTGTTGTGATGAAGTTTCATGTCAAAGAAGGTGTGAAACCTGCAGAAATTTACAGAACGCTGCAATCACAAATGGTGATGAGACGCTCAGCCGCAGTAAGACATTTGAATGGTGTAAACATTTTAGACAAGTTGGCTCTCAACCCACTACATTCCTTCCTGTGAATATCCAGATTGTGGAATGCTTTATCCTGGAAAATCGACGCATAACCTGTTGCGAAATTACACAAGTGACAAGTCTTTCTTTGAGTATCGTGAACACTATTATTTATGAACATTTGCTTTTGTGGAAGGTTAGTGCACATTAGGTGTCAAGACAGCTTTCCGCTTTTGACTGACAGAGAAGAGTTCAAGCCTGCTCGACCTCATACGGCTCACCACACTATGTGCCATCTGCAGCAACTCAGCTGGGATGTATTGCCAGGTATTATCACAATCCATATTACAGCCCAGACCTTGCTCCAAGCGATTTCCACCTGTTCGTGCCCCTAAAATAATTCCCGGGAAGTTAGCATCTCAGCACTAATGACGAAGTGAAACAAATTGTCCTGAATTGGTTCAGACATACTGACAAATCTTTCTATGTTGAAGCTGTTCAAGCATTACTTAAACACTGGAACAAGTGCATAAACGTTAGAGAAAAATAAATGGCATTTTGACAACTGTGCCATTTGTATTGTATGTAATAAGAGTTGTCTAATAGTGCAGCCAAATGCTCCTGTCCTGTTCTGTTAAGAATCTACATCATTGTACTCTTGCAGACCAATAAGTGCTTGGGCCCTTTCGCAAATAACGAAGAACGAAGATACTGATGGTTCCAATAGATTGCAGATGACAAACACTCATGTCTGTCCTTTCAAGTGCCTCACTCCGCTGGACCCATGTATGATTTCAACACTTTGCAGTCTTTACATTGCCGGTTCATTGATTGCAGTGTCCTTGTCCAAGTGGCAGTCACTGATCAGATTCCAAATTTCACATTTATTCATTGCCAATGTTACCATTTCAAGTGTCCCAGTGACAGCTGCTTAATTCTTGTTGCTTAATTCCTGCACACCCCAGCATGATAGGACAGTAGATCCATATGAGATCTTGTATGTTTGAGACCTCTATGTAAACTATCCACTCATGCTATAGCCTTTTGTACTGTTCAAAGCAAGAATTGAGAATAACAAACAATTATAGCTCTCATTAAGTACTAACTTCTGGTCAGACAAAACATACTGATCAGATTAGTTAGTCAGGGTCGGTCAAAACATACTGACTAAGACCCTCACCTCGGCTTCCTCATAGCTCTCCTTGGAAATGGGCTGTTTTCATGGCAGCATGGCTAACAAGGTGATGGATCTTCCTGATCCCCATAGTAGTGGGCAACACGCAGATGAAGCCAAGCATAGCACAACCGCCTGGAGGACCCGGTCCACCTCCATCAGCACACTTGGGATGTGAGGAAAGCTACTGCAAACCGCCATTTAATGATGTCCTTTTCAGGGCACACACAAGAGTAAACCTACTCATTGTAGGCATTCAAAACAACAACAGCTCTCATTAAAGAGGCCTCAGATAGTCATCTCACAGCCAAAGTCATTGCCTCAATCTCCTTTTTAATACTGGAGGTTGTTGTCGTGCATGCTACGCTCAGTCATCACCTGGCTGAGCAATCTGTTCTATCCTTTCATTCTATGACTGAGACAATGTGAGGATGGCCAGTGCCTATAATCAATAATTGATAGGACCAGCTGATTGCAATTTGAATCCTGGTATTCAAACAGGCATGTTTAATGTCTGTTGCCAGGTAGCAGAAGGCAACGACTATACGTAGTAGTAGTTTAAAAACTTCCTGCGGCTTACTAGGGGAATAAACAAAAATTTAGATAGATTTGTAACTAGAATTTTTGAATTTTGTCCAGGCAACAGCCATTAAGCTTACTCTTTTCGATTTCTGACTGTCAAGGGATTTTTTTATGTGCTCGACACTGAACACGGGAGTTCCCCAAAGATCAGGGGAATTTTGCCAGAAGATCCATGTGAAAAAAATCCTGGTCTCCATCATGATTCGAACCCGCTACATCTTGCCTCGAGACCATTACACCCCCTGATTGCATAGCGTGAAAATCAGCTACTGCTCCAGGCTGGAAACTATCATTGTCCATTAGCTGCTATCCAGATCACTAGTCCTGGATTGATTTCACACCCTCTTAAATGGATCTCAGTGTACCATATTCCACACCATCCAGTCTTGAACTGGAAACCTTCATCTACGTCATCAACAAATGTCCCACCACCATCTCAGGTTTCCATCATTGGTCTGTAACTGTCCAGATTGTCAGCCAGGATGTGCTCATTTTCTAGATGGAACTAGAACTTGACTGTTCTGACCACTTTAAAAAAATGATTTGTGATAGACATTCTGCAAGGTAATGGTTTTATAGGTACATAGCATCTCAGAGTCCTTGCCAGGATTAGAAAGTGGATGTAGGTATCTATGGAGTCAGTTCTCATGCACTATTACATTCATTGATGATGATGATATAATCCCTTTAGCTGTGAGCTGGCAGCTCTTGACAGCCCAATGCCTCCACTGACAAAAGCACACGTCCTCCTCAATTGTTGTAGTGATGTCTGGGGTGAGAGCAGATGGCTCTGCAAATGGCCAGCTCTGAGCAGAAAGTTTATTTGACCTAGTGGATCTAATCTTTTCAGATGTTTGTTGAGAGGGGCGTGGCCTGTTCTCAGCTTGAAGATCAAACTCTGGTCTCTTCGTTTCAGTTTCTTGGCTAGGTCCTGGGGATCTGGTGTTTGAAATATATTCGGCCTGTCTGGGATGTTGCCCACTGATCTAGCCACTCCTGTCTATAGTTATTTTTCAGGATCTGCTTGCAGGTCTGTAGTTTGACGCTAGGTAGTGGCTGTAATAGCATTGCTCCGCCTCAGGCCAGCTCATCAGCCTTCTCATTTCCTGGGGCTCCAACATGGTCTGGTATCCACTGGAACACCTGTTCCACCCCATAAAAGGTGGACAATTGGTCAATTAATTTGTGGATGATATTAACATCTGGAGACATTCTGTTTTCCAAGTTACATTTAATATACTGATTTTGAAATCTCACATTCCCACAGACTATAATACTGCAAAATTCTTGATTTGTAATACAGGAATAAATTATTGAATAATTTATATTCCTTAGTATCAGATGAAGAAATATTCCCCGTATCACACTTAGGAAGTTGTTTCCAGATCTTTCTTAATTTAGCACCGTGTACAATGACATATGGACTGGATAGCAGCTGATGAACAATGATAGCTTCATTATGCTCTAGATGCATTTATGTGTTTATAAATAGTAAAATATGAAAACGACCATTGTCATCCAGGACTGACCTTAGGCTGATAGCTCAAGCTCAGGCCTCACTACTTGGGACTATACACTTGACAAGAAATGAGAACTGAAAGAAAAATGAAAAGACCAGAAAGTATATTTTTAAAGTTCAGTAAACATTCATTGATTATGTCCACATCAGATTTTCAGTCTGCATCAATGTTGACACGGTTTAAAATGTGTGCACCTGGTAGTGTTTATATAATCAAGGATTTTAGTAATTATAATAAAACAGAAATAATTCACAATTTTAAATAGGTCAGTTCTTCATTTTTGAATTAACACTTCTAGAGAATGACACTATATGAGATGAACTAATGATCCACATATTGTGGGAGTTAAATATCAAATTTGTGGGGGGGGGTATATATGTGCTTAGGCATCTGGTGGTATGAAATAAGTGTGTTGTGCATCAGTGAGCTACAGGATCCATCAACATTTGTACTCTTCACCATTTTCTGACAAGGAGTCTGAGCCATTATGCTTCAATTGAGCACTGTGTTTTCTAAGGCTAGTCTTGTCAACATCATTATTACGCTTTTGCTGTTTGTTTTTCAGGGAGATACCCAACTTAATATTGGTAGCAGCTCAAGCAAGTACTCTGGTGGAACTGTTGAGAATCCTTCTCTGGCAGTACACTTTGCTGGAAAAGCTGACAGTGGAACTTACAAGTGCCAAGGCAGCAATGGCACAACAATCGTTACTGGCACAACAGTTGTCAATGTAACATGTATGTTTTCACTTACATATATTTGCATTGTTAATCATCTCATAAACAAGAAATGTAAGGAAAATGGCTGAATTGTAATTTTTTGTTGTTGCCCTATTTATCTATTCCCCAAGGCGGTGGGCATTGCAATGTATTTTTCCTGTATTTTTTAAGGGTTTGCTTCCCCGGGGTAACGGCTGGTGCTGTGATGGGGATCGAATCCAGCACCTTCAGTTTTGAGCTGTTTCACTTAACCACTAGCCCACACCGTACCCAGTGGCTGAATATATGATTCAGTTTTGTGAATTATTAAGAATCCCCTTATGAGATGTGAGGACACATACATACTTTTTGCTCTGTTCACAGGCTAGGGACCAGAGGAATGACGAAAGTAGAAAATTATGAATGTCAAAGCATAGCATTTATTTAAGCTCACAAATACTTTCAGTACAGACAAAATTCATAAATAACTCAATATATATATATATATATATATATATATATATATATAGCACTTTGAAATTAGTGCAGGACCTATATAAACAGAAATAAACATAGGAATAAATAAAATAGCATTATAAACAAACAACATATAAATACAATTTTACCTTAACAGTAAGTTGACAATGAATATATATAGTGCATGCAGTTTTTAATTTGTGTGAATTAGTACCTTTCTTAATGTAAAACACCCAATGGAGAAAATTGAGGAGGTCCATTTTTGAACTGGAGGAATTCAATCTAATTCTTTTAGAAGGGAATTTTTAAGAAGATTTTGCAGAGGCTAATATTTGGTGGCTCAGATGGTTAGAGGTAACTGCAGTTGTAGTGCGTTCATCTTGATAATGAAGAGCAAGGATGTTTTTCCATAAATTGTCAGGGCCCCATGGATTTTCTGAGTAATAAATAAGCATAATAAATAAGCATAATAAATAAGCATAGACTTTAGCTTGCAGTTGCCAGCTGCATTAATCCCTAGCAACAGAGTAAACCAATCTTTGGCAGCTTTAATTTCAGACATTGATTTTACCTCTTTCCCAATAAAAGTTATCTAAGGCATTTTCTTCCAAAAGAGACCCATCTTATTTACACTGAAGAACTGCTGCTCTGTGTAGCACCCTTTGTCAATAATTTTTCAAGCTCCATCAGTCAGCATCTGTAGCTCCAGTATCTGCATTAACTGCGTCTCCCTACATTGCTATGTTACGTCATTGTGACCGTCTCTTCGATTTGTTAAACCAACCCATGCTAGCTCCATTTTTTCTTCACCTGATAACTTTGCTATATTAACGACCATTTTATTAAATAAAGTTTGTGTCTTTTGCCTGGAACAGACTTTGGCCTTAGAATAATGTTGTCTGATTTTGGTCTTCAATCCACATATTTATCACTGTCTGCATCTCACCAATTAAATTGTGCTTTTTTCTAATTAGTTTGGTATACACTGGTGTAGCTTTTTAATTTCCTCAAAAATTTTAACTTTGGTCTTTACAATTGTGCTAACTTTGAGCGAGGTACATCTAGTTTATGACCAATTTAAGATGCTTTGTTAAGTTTGATAAGATCAAGTTTTTCTTACAATTTGAGAGCCTTGAGGGTTCCTTTAACTTTGTCCTTGCACTTAGGATCCATTATGAAGATGCTATTACTGTAACATCGTGTAGCATATCCTTTGCAGAACGTCACTTTAATGACAGCTGATCTGTAAGACACTCACTTTCATTTTCATCACATTCACTGTAAAAATCTAAAATCTGAACATTACTCATCCATGAACCATCATATTTTCACACAGTTTTTTTTAAAAACAAACAGATCCCCCATCAATAAACAGCACTGGCAATCAAACCACTGGTGATGGAATAGTTGGAGGCAGCTTAACTATTCCATGCCCTGTAGATACTGTTCCACCACCTACAGCCATAATATGGAAGAGAGTTATCAATGGGCAAATAGAGACTGTCAATGTGACTGGCAACTCACGGTACAGTGTTACAAACAAGGTAATTGTTATTTCATGTTGTTTGATATTTGTACATATAAACTGACTTAGACCATCTTGTTCCCCTTGGAGAATTGGTTTGAAGTCTCCACTTTCCACTGATTACTCTTTGAGCCCTCTTCTCATACAACGGCTATGAGACCAAAGCTACCCTGGATTCTTCTGATATTCTTCTTTGTTGTGTTTTCTTTGTCCTTGTAGCTCTTCTTTTTCCATGTGTGATTCAATAATGCCAATGGATGACTATATTGTTAGGTTTCTTTTGAGAGTATGTCAACAATTTCTTTCGGAATGTATGTCAAAGGTCTCTTATATATGTGTATGCAGCTGGCACTCTAGAATGTGTAGTCATTGGATTATGTCTAGGGCATTCAAAAATTGGCTATGCTGGTGGAATGTTATGGATAGATAGAATGCTGCTCTGTTCCCTCACCACGTGTGTCTTGGCCTTTCCACTCTTCTCTTTCTCTGTGAGTTTCAATCCAGCGCATGTCTGGTTTTACTATCCTGCATCTTTCTGAGAATGAATCCTGTCCGTTCCCATATTCTCCTGTTCTTTTTGTTTTTTGTTACAATGATCTTTTCCACAGATCTGTGTTTGCCATTATCTCTGGTCATCTAACACAAAGTGTGTACCAAAGACCCCTTTTGATGAAGGTCAGCAGTCTAGATATGGTATACCCACATATCATGTCTCTTAATCATTGATCAGAACCAAATTTACTTTAGTTTTAAACAGCCTAATTTTATTCTCCATGTAGAATACTACCAAGTTCTTCATTGTGCAAGAGAGTAGAAAGCAAATTTGGCATTGCTGATCCTAGCGTTAACATCCTGGTTTGTTCCTCTATCTTTACCAATGTTAATTCCCCAACATGTTCAATTTTACATTTATCTTTAATGGAGTTTTTTGCTTGTTATTTATTCTCATTTCCTTTGTTTTGTTCACATTAATCAGCAATCTTTTAAGAATATTTATCAGGCTACCCTATAAATATCTGCGTCATACTTAAGTCACCTGGGCCCAAAAGGTAGCAAAGTAAAGTAACACTGTAACTTGCCAAACCTGTCATAAGAGATAAATACATTTTAGATAGTTGAACATGGGGCAGGCTACACAACCATGCAGAAACTAAGCCAAAAGAAGAAGAAATGAAGACCTCTACATCACATAATAAAATTAAAATTGAATAAATTAAGCCAAAATCATAATAAGTGGCCTCAAAATCATTGTCAAGGCTCTAGTTGTGTCTGTTTACCATTTCAGCAATATGACCTTACCATCAACCCTTTAGAAGATGATGATGCTGGTACCTACTTCTGTCAAGCTGTTAATGATACGGGCACAGTGGAAGGACCCAATGTAACTATCATTGTGCACTGTAAGTTCCTTTTTTGCTATTTTTATTTGGGAGTTTCTCTCTTGTTTTTCCTCTTATATACTATAAATATTACCTTGTATGTTGTTCTCTAATGAAGAATCACCCATCAGTGGAATTCAGACAAACCAATAGGTACACTGTATATTTCAGCAAATGGTGAATGATATAAATATTGATGCTTCCTGTAGTTCACTGGTTTTATACACTCTTGCTTCATCCTCTCAGGTGCGCTTTTCTGTATGCACTGCCCATGTTTGATTGTTCAATATTCCCACTATGAGTGTTTTCAAGACCAGAATGCCAGTTCTTTCATTGTAATGAATCTTAGATACTCATAAACTCTTGAAGAAAATGATGCAAACATCAAGTTGAGGTGAAACAAATAGACCAAGACTCAACCTAACTTCTGGATAGACTGTGCTCCTGTAAACAGGCTGTGTTACAGAAGCCTAGCCCAAGAGGTGGGGATCAATGCTGTGATCCCCAAAGTGGTAAGCTTACTGAGAAGTCTAGCATTGAGCTACATCCAGGAAAGCAGACACCCACTTACAGTATGCCTAAAATAAAGTCTCTATAACATGCTATTAGAGAGACATCATCAACAGTGAAAAACTGAGCATGAATATCTTTGAAAATCAACAAAATAAGCCCTTGAATATCTGATAATTTTTGTATTACTGCTATCCCTTAAATAACCAACGCTTCTGTACCTTCTTTGAATGTTGTATGAAAATCAAAACAAAAATTCAATTGTTCAACATGAATGTAAAATCATCTCTGCTCTGCTATTTGGCTCGGAAACATATCTTCCTATGACTAAACTTTTATCGATATCAAGTTCTCTGCTACATACTTCGTATCAGACAGCCAGATGTAGCAGCAAACAGAGATCTGTGACAAAGAACACAAATACCAATATGGTTAATAGATTAAGGAGAGACTCTGCTTTCTCTTGTACAGCTTTTCTTTATCCTGCTCCTTGACTTTATAAGCTAAAATGACAGAGCTCATCTGTTGTTGTTCTGAAGCTAAACTGCATTCTAATTGTTTTTTTATTGTGTTATCGGATTTGTTACCACAATTTCAGATTAAACAATTATCTGTCACCATTTTGTTTAAGACCATACATTTTGAGATGTGTTTCATGGCATGGTATAGTGTTGCTTTTCTTTTTTTGCCCCAGGTAAGAGAAACCAGGATTCACACACAAAATTAGGAATTAAGCAAAAACATGTTATTTTGAAAACCAATTGTGTAATACAGATTTTGGAAATTATTACTGATCACTGATATTTAATAAAAATGTGTAAGTTTTATAGTCACATTTACAAATAAACTACTTCTTCTTCTTCGTACACTGTCAGACATCAACCTGAATTTTTTCAAAGAAAGCAGCGGTCATCCTGAATCTGTTGACACTGCCATAGAGCTTGTCTAGTGTTGCCACTGGTGATGGCTACATGTGCCTTCTCTTTACAAATAAACAATTCAAAGACATTCAAATGTTGACCCCTGTTTCACTTTAAAAATTTAAAAATTAACAGTAGGCATAGACTTTTTCGTTGTTTTTCATCTTTGGTAATATGTTTCTCTTCATTGTTTCATATACATTTTTCCTACCACACTTTTTTGTAATCTTTACCTTTTTTAGTTTGGTTGGAGTCATTGAGTCTTTTGGCATCTCACATTTTACTCACCTTTGGTTACAACCTTTTAGATTTGTGAGTGTGTGTGTGTGTGCAATGTGAGGAGAGAGAGAGAGTGGGTGTGTGTATATGTGTTAGCGTGTGTACATGTGTAAATGTATGTACATGTGCAAGTGTGTGTGTAGGTGTATGTGTGTGTGTTGTGAGGAGAGTGTGGGTGTATGTATATGTGTTAGTGTGCAACTGTGTGTGCCTGATGTGCACGTGTGTTTGTGTATGTGTTTGTATTATAGAACCTTATGCACACAAAAACTATACCATTTTTTAGAAATTCTATGTATGGTTTTATTGATTCCATTTAAAGTTTCCTTCATTGATCTGATGTATGTGTTTTCACCAAGTAAAGTTGACATAAATGAGAACTATAATCCATAGATTTTAGTCTCGTAATATTTTGGATCTGATTTTGAAACTGAATTGTAATCCTTCACAGCTGATCCAGTAGTGATTGTTCCATCCTATCTCGAAGTGCAAGAAGGTGCCAACTTCACCATAAATTGCAAGATTTTAATGTACCCAAATGTGACATCTGTGGTATGGACTAAGGTAATGTAAAATATGTTTAATACATTAAGAATCTTATAAATGATTCCCATATTTAACAAATGTTGGTCATGAGTTAAACTGACAACCGATACTTTGACACCAATCTCCCGATAATAGCGAAAGTAAATTCTTACCATCTAACTTTTCGATGACCTGATTTTCGGACTATGAAAAACCAGGCCAGCTTTGTTAAAATTGCCTAATGTATCTAACCTCTGACAGAACTCTGAGGTAATGTTTTACTCACCTGCTTGCCTACTGTCAAGCTAAAATTAGCTTCCCTATTAGCCTTCAGTGGTAAGTCGATCACTGACTCCGACTTCTGTCACATAGCTGACAATGTCACAATATTCTTTGTAATTTCTTCGTATTTCCTGGGAAATTAAATTTAATAACTCTGTTGGGCTTGTTACCCTGTCATGTATTTTTGATGTACTAGTGGTTCACAGATTGTTGGAGTTTCACATCAAATTTGAGTTGGGGAGAGGTAAGGTCTTGATAGAGAGTAGCTAAGCATCTGATGGTATGGAATAATAGTGTGTGTATCAGCAAGCTACAATAACCATCAGCATCTGTCCTCTTCCCCATTGTCTGAGAGAGAGACTTAGCCCCTATGCTCCAATTGGGTGCAGTATTTGCTAAGGCTGGAAATGTCAGTATCATCATTAAACTTTTGCTGTATGTCTTTCAGGGAGATACCCAACTTAATATTGGTAGCAGCTCAAGCAAGTACTCTGGTGGAACTGTTGAGAATCCTTCTCTGGCAGTACACTTTGCTGGAAAAACTGACAGTGGAACTTACAAGTGCCAAGGCAGCAATGGCACAACAATCATTACTGGCACAACAGTTGTCAATGTAACATGTATGTTTTCATCTATATATATATTTGCATTGTTAATCATCTCGTAAACAAGAAATTAAAGGATTATGAATGAATATTTTATTCAGTTTTGTGAAATATTAACCTTTACGGCACTGAACAATAATAGTACGGAAGTTCCTACCCCTGTGAATAATTTTTCAGTACGTCACATTTTCCTAGGTTGTTTACTTTAAAAACCTGAATTTTGTTTGTTTGTTGTTGTATAAATATGATTTTGTTTGTATGAAGAGAAATAAACGAATAAAGAACTTGTTGGTGTTTATGTTGTGTGTGTTAGTTTCTGAGATACAAGAAGATGAATATGAAAATTAAAAAAACCGCAAAAGCATTTAGATTTACCAATTTCGCGAGGAATCTATACCTTCAGAATGTGAAAATCGTCACAGAACACCGATAGTGTTTCTTACAAGATCGTCATAACTGCTATTTCCCCTTGCAAATGTATTTAATAGTGCTAAATAAACAAATTAAACAGATCAATCTCAGAAAAATATGTAGCAACAACTTACATCACCCATAATAAATGGAGTAATCCACTAGTCGTCCAGAAAAAGAGAACACATCGTTTCAAAATCTAATTCAAATTAACTAAACCGGCCATTTTGGTTGTTTACATCGGCAATGGCGGCATTGCTTATATTTTGATTGAAAATGGCCAGGTGTTTCAACCGGTGTTAATACACGACGATGTTCTAGAATAATTTTCTTATGGCGATCGGTGAATATCTTATCACTTGACTGTTTACCCAACATTTAGTAGGCTGGCGGACATTTTATTTCTTTTTCTTCTGCGTTCGTTTTCAATCTCCCGCTACCAAATTCTGAAAGGGCTTAAGTAGCAAAATGTAGTCCAGAGAACGGAATGCGTTGTGTTGTAGTTTACAGCTTGACTGCGATATTTGCACCTTTCGGTCCAACACATCCGACTTCAGCAAGTATTTTTTGAGTAGCGGGTTAGCATTCCCTCTTCGATCCCTTCTCCTTAGCCAGTCTGCCCTGCTGCAGCCTGTTATCAAGGATCACCACGTGGAGGTGTAGAAGGGTCTTGGCGGCTCTGGTTCGCTGGCCCTGACGCTAGCAGTCAGATATGCGTCGCTGACCACTGCAGCTCATGCACTGCTCAGCGTCTTGATCCCTTATTTTTATCTGTCCTTCCAGACATTAGGGTGGTAAAGTTTAAGAAGTCTCTGATGAGGTGTGAGGATACTTACATACTTTGCTCTTTTGACAAGATAAGGACCAAAAGACTTTGTGTAGCACCCTTCGTCAATCATTTTTCAAGTTCCATCAGCATCTGTAGCTCCAGTTTCTGCACTAGCTGCGTCTCCCTGCACCGCTATGTTATGTCAATATGACCGTCTCTTCAATGCTAGCTCCATTTTTTCTTCAGTTGATGACTCTGCTATTTTAACGACCATTTTATTAAATAAAGTTTGTGTCTTTTGCCTGGAACAGACTTTGACCTTAGAGTAATATTATGTCTGACTTTGTTCTTCAATCCACACATTTATCACTTTCTCCATCTCACCAATTAAATTGTGCTTCTTTCTAATTAGTTTGGTATACACTGGTGTAGCTTTTTAATTTCCTCAAAAATTGTAATATTGGTCTTTACAATTGTGCTAACTGTAGCACGAGGTACATCTAGTTTATGACCAATTTCAGCATTTAAGATGCTTTTATCGTTGTCTGATAAACTCAAGTTTTTCTTACAATTTGAGAACTTTGCGGGTTCCGTTAACTTTGTCCTTGAACTTAGAATCCATTATAAAGATACTATTACTGTAACATCATGTAGCAAGTCCTTTGCATAACATCAGTTTAATGACAGCTGATCTGTAAGACACTCACTTTCATTTTCATCACATTCACTGTAAAAATCTAAAATCTGAACATTACTCATCCATAAACCATCATATTTTCACACTGTTTTTTTTTTAAACAAACAGATCCCCCATCAATAAACAGCACTGGCAATCAAACCACTGGTGATGGAATAGTTGGAGGCAGCTTAACTATTCCATGCCCTGTAGATACTGTTCCACCACCTACAGCCATAATATGGAAGAGAGTTATCAATGGGCAAATAGAGACTGTCAATGTGACTGGCAACTCACGCTACAGTGGGGGCACGGTTACAAACAAGGTAATTGTTATTTCATGTTGTTTGATGTTTGTACATATAAACTGACTTAGACCATCTTGTTCCCCTTGGAGAATTGGTTTGAAGTCTTCACTTTCCACTGATTACTCTTTGAGCCCTCTTCTCATACAATGGCTATGAAACCGAAACTACCCTGGATTCTTCTGATAATCTTCTTTGTTATGTTTTCTTTGTCCTTGTAGCTCTTCTTTTTCCATGTGTGATTCAATAATGCCAATGGATGGCTATATTGTTAGGTTATTTCTGAGAGTATGTCAAAAGTTTCTTTTGGAGGGTATGTCAAAGGTCTCTTATATATGTGTATGCAGCTGGCACTCTGGAATGTGTAGTCATTGGATTATGTCTAGGGCATTCAAAAATTGGTTATGCTGATGGAATGTTATGGATAGATGGAATGCTGCTCTGATCCCTCACCGGATGTGTCTTTGCCTTTCCACTCATCTCTTTCCCTGTGAGTTTCAATGCAGCGCATGTCTGGTTGTACTATCCTGCATCTTTCTGAGAATGAATCCTATCCATTCCCATTTTCTCCTTCCATTCTCCTGTTCTTTTAATTTTTGTTGCAATGATCTTTTCCACAGATCTGTGTTTGCCATTATCTCTGGTTATCTAACACAAAGTGTGTACCAAAGACCCCTTTTGATGAAGGTCAGCAGTCTAGATATGGAATACCCACATATCATGTCTCTTAGTCATTTATCAGAACCAAATTTACTTTAGTTTTAAACAGCCTAATTTTATTCTCCATGTAGAATACTACCAAGTTCTTCATTGTGCAAGAGAGTAGAAAGCAAATTTGGCATTGCTGATCCTAGCGTTAACATCCTGGTTTGTTCCTCCATCTTTACCAATGTTAATTTCCCAATGTGTTCAATTTTACATTAATCTTACATTTATCTTGCTTGTTATTTATTCTCATTTCTTTTGTTTTGTTCACATTAATCAGCGATCTTTTAAGAATATTTGTCAGGATTACAAAACTACCCTATAAATATCTGCATCATACTTATGTCACCAGGGCCCAAAAGGGTAGCAAAGAAAAGTAACACTGTAACCTGCCAAACCTGTCATAAGAGGTAAAGACATTTTAGATAGTTGGACATGGGGCAGGCTACACGATCATGCAGAAACTAAGCCATAAGAAGAAGAAATGAAGACCTCTACATCACATAATAAAATTAAAATTGAATAAATTAAGCCAAAATCATAATAAGTGGCCTCAAAATCATTGTCAAGGCTCTAGTTGTGTCTGTTTACCATTTCAGCAATATGACCTTACCATCAACCCTTTAGAAGATGATGATGCTGGTACCTACTTCTGTCAAGCTGTCAATGATACGGGCACAGTGGAAGGACCCAATGTAACTATCATTGTGCACTGTAAGTTCCTTTTTTGCTATTTTTATTTGGGAGTTTCTCTCTTGTTTTTCCTCTTATATACTATAAATATTACCTTGTGTTTTGTTCTTTTGTGAAGAATCACCCATCAGTGGAATTCAGGCAAACCAATAGGTACACTACATATTTCAGCGAATGATGAATGATATGAATATTCATGCTTCCTGTAGTTCACTGGTTTTATACACTCTTAACTTCTTCCTCTCAGGTGCCCTTACCTGAATGCACTGCCCATGTTTGATTGTTCTTCTTCTTCGAACGCTGGTTACAGCGATATACGTTGCACTGTGTTACTTGTTAAGCCTGTGGCCCAGTACATCCGATTTCAACAGGCGTTTCTGTAGGGATGCCCTCCTTAGCGTTTGGCTGTCCCCAACCTATCTGCAAGGCAGCAGTTGTTTTTTGTCAGAGTTGTCGCTCTTAGGGAAGTTGTCTTACAGGACTATCGAGTCTTCCCCACTCGTGTCTATAGGGTGTGGCGATGACATGGTATGATGGACTATGTACTAGTTTGTACTTTCCCAGAAGAGAGGCAGTCTAGTGTGTCTGTATCCCAGGATCGTCACGTCCTGCCAGAAACGTAGCATTTGCATGTGAGTGGGGTATCTCTTTGCTCCCTTTATTTTCTCGGCTTCTATGCAGTGATGGTACGCCTAGCATTCCCCGCAACCTGGGAGATTGTCACAATAGGGCAGAAGTGCAATGTCCGCTGGCCTGCATCTCTTCTGCGTCCATTGGGATGACGGATAGCAGACAGAGGTAGAGAGCGAGGCAGGAGTGCATTTAACCAGGGGACAAGCCTGTTCATGGCACGGAGATGTTGTTCGCCTGGTGTGCGGACATATCTCATGATCAAGGGTTGCGTCTCAACAGTTCGCAGTGAGGTGGCTGCTCTACTGCTTACGACACCCCGACCGAGAACTGAGTCTTCAACTAGTGGTTTCACACCTCATCGGCGTATGGGGTGAATATCGGGCAGCTTCCCGCCCCCTTTGATCAGCGGGCGGCATATACCTCTTTCTGAGGCTCGACTGGGTCGGGCTGAGACGCGAGCCCCAGGTCCAACCATATCGTAGCCTTACCTTGCAGTGGTGCTGAGATTTTGGGCGGGATTCCGGCTTAGAGGCGTTCGGCCGTAATCTCTCACATGGTAGCCTCGCGCCATTGGCTTATCAGCCTAGAACACGGACCAAATGTCTGAGACTCCTCTCGGATTGAGCAGGATTGCAGTAGCAGTGCCCTGTCATTTGTAGGGTAAAACTGACCTGTCTTCCGAGAGTCTAATACCAGCACCCGTTCACTATTAGACCCAACGAATAAATTGAGGGCTTTTTAGTCAGTCAATGACCAAGTGTCTGAAATCTGCGGTTCCTCTAGAGTTAAGCAGGATTACCGTAGCAACTCTCTTTCATTAAGAGGACAAGCTGACCTGTCTTCCGTGGGTCTAATTCCAGCACACGTTCCTTATTAGACCCAACGAAGATGCTCTTAGCCTGTCAGTCATTTTACAGTGTTGGCGTGTTAAATCAAATTACGCCGCAGGCTCCACTCCTGGTGGTGCCCTTCCGTCAATTCCTTTATCGAACACTGGATGCGAGACAATCAAGCCACAGAGAGCCTAGCCCCAGATTTTTGAGGGTCTAATTCCAGCTCACGTTCTCTATTAGACCCAACGAAAGTGCTCTCGGCCTGTCAATCATTTCAGTGTTGGCCGTGTTGAGTCAAATTAAGCCGCAGGCTCCACTACTAGTGGTGCCCTTCCCTCAATTCCTTTAAGTTTCAGCTTTGCAACCATACTTCCCCCGGAACCCAAACACTTTGGTTTCCCGTAAGCTGCCCGCAGAGTCATCGAAGCAACTCCTGCGGATCGCTAGTCGGCATCGTTTATGGTCAGAACTACGACGGTATCTGATCGTCTTCGCGCCTCCGACTTTCGCTCTTGATTAATGAAAACATTCTTGACAAATGCTTTCGCAGTAGCTCGTCTTGCGGCGATCCAAGAATTTCACCTCTAACACCGCAATACGAATGCCCCCGTTTGTCCCTGTTAATCATTACCTCCAGTTCCGAAAACCAACAAAATAGAACCGAGGTCCTATTCCATTATTCTATGCACCATTATTCAGGCAGCCGAGGCCTGCTTTGAACACTCAAATTTTTTCAAAGTAAACGTGCCGGCCACCCGGGACGCTCAGCGAAGAGCACCCGTGGGAGAGAGCCGGCAGACGGTAGGGCCGGAGACAACGGGCAGTGAACCGGCCGGACCGCTCGCCTGCGCCTGAGATCCAACTACGAGCTTTTTAACTGCAACAACTTTAATATACGCTATTGGAGCTGGAATTACCGCGGCTGCTGGCACCAGACTTGCCCTCCAATAGATCCTCGTTAAAGGGTTTAAAGTGTACTCATTCCAATTACGGGGCCTCGAAAGAGTCCCGCATTGTTACTTTTCGTCACTACCTCCCCGTGCTGGGAGTGGGTAAGTTGCGCGCCTGCTGCCTTCCTTGGATGTGGTAGCTGTTTCTCATGCTCCCTCTCCGGAATCGAACCCTGATTCCCCGTTTCCCGTTACAAACATGGTAGGCATGTCACGTACCATCGACATTTAATAGGGCAGACATTTGAAAGATGCGTCGCCGGCACATGAGGCCATGCGATCAGCACAAAGTTATCCAGAGTCACCAGTGGGGACGCCGCAACCCCGCTAGGGGAAACGGCGATTGGTTTTGAACTAATAAAAGTGCTCTTTCCGCGAGGGTCAGAGTATGGTAAGCATGTATTAGCTCTAGAATTGCCACAGTTATCCAAGTAGGATCGTGTCATCTAAGGAACCTCGACTGATTTAATGAGCCATTCGCGGTTTCACCGTGAGACAGTGTGAACTTAGACATGCATGGCTTAATCTTTGAGACAAGCATATGACTACTGGCAGGATCAACCAGATATCTGTCGGAGACGGACGAACCACACACACCAGTCGGCGATGGATGGACGGATGGATGTGTAAAAAGCCTCACTAGGACGGCCGTAGGGACTGACTGACGGACGGGACGGTTGTTCCGTCCCTACTCCTTCTACCTAGGACCGCCTGGCAAAGGCCCCCGTACACACACCAACCGACCGGGCTCGCTCGGGGAGGGATGGCAGAACGGATATGCAGAACGGATCCCAATGACCCCGGCGATGAATTTCACTGGGACTGGAGACGATTTCTGCCTGCCGGCCTGCCCTTCTCCGACCGGTTGGTCGGGCGAGGACAGGGCCTTTAGGCACGATTCCTGCTTTCCATTTGCCGGTCAGAAGCTCTTTGCGAGAGAATGACCACAAGCAAGACGAACTGTCGAGATTGGCTATAAGCCTTCGTCGAACCACACACGGACTAACAGAGCTTCTCTATTCGGACCACAGTAACTCACCCTTTCCAGAGGTACGACTCTACACAATTTGTCCTGTTGCAGTGCCGGGGAAAGGTGGGCGAGCTGTTGAGGCGAGCCGGTGCTTTCACTCCTTCTGGAGGGACTGAGATCGCTGTACTTAAACTGGATGCGAGTCAATCGTTTCAGCAAGAGACCAGCCCCAGATGTTTGATTGTTCAATGTTCCCACTATGAGTGTTTTCAAGACCAGAATGCCAGGTCTTCCATTGCAATGAATCTTAGATACTCATAAACTCTTGAAGAAAATGATGTAAACATCAAGTTCAGGTGAAACAAACAGACCGAGACCAAACCTAACTTCTGGAAACACTGTGCTTCTGTAAACAGCCTGTGTTACAGAAGCCTAGTCAAAGAGGTGGGGAACAATGCTGTGATCCCCAAAGTGGTAAGCTTACTGAGAAGTCTAGCATTGAGCTACATCCAGGAAATCAGACACCCACTTTCAGTATACCTAAAAAAATAGCCACTATAATATGCTAATAGAGAGACATCATCAGCAGTGAAAAACTGAGCATGAATATCTTTGAAAATCAACAAAATAAGCCCTTGAATATCCGAGAACTTTTTTATTTTTACTGCTATCCCGTAATGGTATAACCAACCCTTCTGTACCTTCTTTGAATGTTGTATGTAAATCAAAACAAAATTCAACTGTTCAACATGAATGTAAAATCAGCTCTGCTCTGCTCTGCTATTTGACTCGGAAACATATCTTACTATGACTGTAAACTTTTATCGATATCAAGTTCTCTGCTACATACTTCGTATCAGACAGCCAGATGTAGCAGCAAACACAGATCTGTGACAAAGAACACAACAACCAATATAGTTAATAGATTAAGGAGAGAATCTGCTTTCTCTTTACAGCTTTTCTCTATCCTGCTCCTTGATTGACTTTATGAGCTAAAATGACAGAGCTCACTTTATAAATTTAAAATAAAAAAATAAAACGGTAGGCAAAGACTTTTTCGTTGTTTTTCATCTTTGGTAATATGTTTCTCTTCATTGTTTCATATACATTTTTCCTACCACACTTTTTTGTAATCTTTACCTTTTTTAGTTTGGTTGGAGTCATTGAGTCTTTTGGCATCTCACATTTTACTCACCTTTGGTTACAACCTTTTAGATTTGTGAGTGTGTGTGTGCAATGTGAGGAGAGAGAGAGAGTGGGTGTGTGTATATGTGTTAGTGTGTGTACATGTGTAAATGTATGTACATGTGCAAGTGTGTGTGTGGGTGTATGTGTGTGTGTTGTGAGGAGAGTGTGGGTGTATGTATATGTGTTAGTGTGCAACTATGTGTGCCTGATGTGCACATGCACGTGTGTTTGTGTATGTGTTTGTATTATAGAACCTTATGCACACAAAAACTACACCATTTTTTAGAAATTCTATGTATGGTTTTATTGATTCCATTTAAAGTTTCCTTCATTGATCTGATGTATGTGTTTTCACCAAGTAAAGTTGACATAAATGAGAACTATAATCCATAGATTTTAGTCTCGTAATATTTTGGCTCTGATTTTGAAACTGAATTGTAATCCTTCACAGCTGATCCAGTAGTGATTGTTCCATCCTATCTCGAAGTGCAAGAAGGTGCCAACTTCACCATAAATTGCAAGATTTTAATGTACCCAAATGTGACATCTGTGGTATGGACTAAGGTAATGTAAAATATGTTTAATACATTAAGAATCTTATAAATGATTCCCATATTTAACATATGTTGGTCATGAGTTAAACTGACAACCGATACTTTGACACCAATCTCCCGATAATAGCGAAAGTAAATTCTTACCATCTAACTTTTCGATGACCTGATTTTCGGACTATGAAAAACCAGGCCAGCTTTGTTAAAATTGCCTAATGAATCTAACCTCTGACAGAACTCTGATGTAATGTTTTACTCACCTGCTTGCCTACTGTCAAGCTAAAATTAGCTTCCCTATTAGCCTTCAGTGGTAAGTCGATCACTGACTCCGACTTCTGTCACATAGCTGACAATGTCACAATATTCTTTGTAATTTCTTCGTATTCCCTGGGAAATTAAATTTAATAACTCTGTTGGGCTTGTTACCCTGTCATGTATTTTTGATGTACTAGTGGTTCACAGATTGTTGGAGTTTCACATCAAATTTGAGTTGGGGAGAGGTAAGGTCTTGATAGAGAGTAGCTAAGCATCTGATGGTATGGAACAATAGTGTGTGTATCAGCAAGCTACAATAACCATCAGCATCTGTCCTCTTCCCCATTGTCTGAGAGAGAGACTGAGCCCCTATGCTCCAATTGGGTGCAGTATTTGCTAAGGCTGGAAATGTCAGTATCATCATTAAACTTTTGCTGTATGTCTTTCAGGGAGATACCCAACTTAATATTGGTAGCAGCTCAAGCAAGTACTCTGGTGGAACTGTTGAGAATCCTTCTCTGGCAGTACACTTTGCTGGAAAAACTGACAGTGGAACTTACAAGTGCCAAGGCAGCAATGGCACAACAATCATTACTGGCACAACAGTTGTCAATGTAACATGTATGTTTTCATCTATATATATATTTGCATTGTTAATCATCTCGTAAACAAGAAATTAAAGGATTATGAATGAATATTTTATTCAGTTTTGTGAAATATTAACCTTTACGGCACTGAACAATAATAGTACGGAAGTTCCTACCCCTGTGAATAATTTTTCAGTACGTCACATTTTCCTAGGTTGTTTACTTTAAAAACCTGAATTTTGTTTGTTTGTTGTTGTATAAATATGATTTTGTTTGTATGAAGAGAAATAAACGAATAAAGAACTTGTTGGTGTTTATGTTGTGTGTGTTAGTTTCTGAGATACAAGAAGATGAATATGAAAATTAAAAAAACCGCAAAAGCATTTAGATTTACCAATTTCGCGAGGAATCTATACCTTCAGAATGTGAAAATCGTCACAGAACACCGATAGTGTTTCTTACAAGATCGTCATAACTGCTATTTCCCCTTGCAAATGTATTTAATAGTGCTAAATAAACAAATTAAACAGATCAATCTCAGAAAAATATGTAGCAACAACTTACATCACCCATAATAAATGGAGTAATCCACTAGTCGTCCAGAAAAAGAGAACACATCGTTTCAAAATCTAATTCAAATTAACTAAACCGGCCATTTTGGTTGTTTACATCGGCAATGGCGGCATTGCTTATATTTTGATTGAAAATGGCCAGGTGTTTCAACCGGTGTTAATACACGACGATGTTCTAGAATAATTTTCTTATGGCGATCGGTGAATATCTTATCACTTGACTGTTTACCCAACATTTAGTAGGCTGGCGGACATTTTATTTCTTTTTCTTCTGCGTTCGTTTTCAATCTCCCGCTACCAAATTCTGAAAGGGCTTAAGTAGCAAAATGTAGTCCAGAGAACGGAATGCGTTGTGTTGTAGTTTACAGCTTGACTGCGATATTTGCACCTTTCGGTCCAACACATCCGACTTCAGCAAGTATTTTTTGAGTAGCGGGTTAGCATTCCCTCTTCGATCCCTTCTCCTTAGCCAGTCTGCCCTGCTGCAGCCTGTTATCAAGGATCACCACGTGGAGGTGTAGAAGGGTCTTGGCGGCTCTGGTTCGCTGGCCCTGACGCTAGCAGTCAGATATGCGTCGCTGACCACTGCAGCTCATGCACTGCTCAGCGTCTTGATCCCTTATTTTTATCTGTCCTTCCAGACATTAGGGTGGTAAAGTTTAAGAAGTCTCTGATGAGGTGTGAGGATACTTACATACTTTGCTCTTTTGACAAGATAAGGACCAAAAGACTTTGTGTAGCACCCTTCGTCAATCATTTTTCAAGTTCCATCAGCATCTGTAGCTCCAGTTTCTGCACTAGCTGCGTCTCCCTGCACCGCTATGTTATGTCAATATGACCGTCTCTTCAATGCTAGCTCCATTTTTTCTTCAGTTGATGACTCTGCTATTTTAACGACCATTTTATTAAATAAAGTTTGTGTCTTTTGCCTGGAACAGACTTTGACCTTAGAGTAATATTATGTCTGACTTTGTTCTTCAATCCACACATTTATCACTTTCTCCATCTCACCAATTAAATTGTGCTTCTTTCTAATTAGTTTGGTATACACTGGTGTAGCTTTTTAATTTCCTCAAAAATTGTAATATTGGTCTTTACAATTGTGCTAACTGTAGCACGAGGTACATCTAGTTTATGACCAATTTCAGCATTTAAGATGCTTTTATCGTTGTCTGATAAACTCAAGTTTTTCTTACAATTTGAGAACTTTGCGGGTTCCGTTAACTTTGTCCTTGAACTTAGAATCCATTATAAAGATACTATTACTGTAACATCATGTAGCAAGTCCTTTGCATAACATCAGTTTAATGACAGCTGATCTGTAAGACACTCACTTTCATTTTCATCACATTCACTGTAAAAATCTAAAATCTGAACATTACTCATCCATAAACCATCATATTTTCACACTGTTTTTTTTTTAAACAAACAGATCCCCCATCAATAAACAGCACTGGCAATCAAACCACTGGTGATGGAATAGTTGGAGGCAGCTTAACTATTCCATGCCCTGTAGATACTGTTCCACCACCTACAGCCATAATATGGAAGAGAGTTATCAATGGGCAAATAGAGACTGTCAATGTGACTGGCAACTCACGCTACAGTGGGGGCACGGTTACAAACAAGGTAATTGTTATTTCATGTTGTTTGATGTTTGTACATATAAACTGACTTAGACCATCTTGTTCCCCTTGGAGAATTGGTTTGAAGTCTTCACTTTCCACTGATTACTCTTTGAGCCCTCTTCTCATACAATGGCTATGAAACCGAAACTACCCTGGATTCTTCTGATAATCTTCTTTGTTATGTTTTCTTTGTCCTTGTAGCTCTTCTTTTTCCATGTGTGATTCAATAATGCCAATGGATGGCTATATTGTTAGGTTATTTCTGAGAGTATGTCAAAAGTTTCTTTTGGAGGGTATGTCAAAGGTCTCTTATATATGTGTATGCAGCTGGCACTCTGGAATGTGTAGTCATTGGATTATGTCTAGGGCATTCAAAAATTGGTTATGCTGATGGAATGTTATGGATAGATGGAATGCTGCTCTGATCCCTCACCGGATGTGTCTTTGCCTTTCCACTCATCTCTTTCCCTGTGAGTTTCAATGCAGCGCATGTCTGGTTGTACTATCCTGCATCTTTCTGAGAATGAATCCTATCCATTCCCATTTTCTCCTTCCATTCTCCTGTTCTTTTAATTTTTGTTGCAATGATCTTTTCCACAGATCTGTGTTTGCCATTATCTCTGGTTATCTAACACAAAGTGTGTACCAAAGACCCCTTTTGATGAAGGTCAGCAGTCTAGATATGGAATACCCACATATCATGTCTCTTAGTCATTTATCAGAACCAAATTTACTTTAGTTTTAAACAGCCTAATTTTATTCTCCATGTAGAATACTACCAAGTTCTTCATTGTGCAAGAGAGTAGAAAGCAAATTTGGCATTGCTGATCCTAGCGTTAACATCCTGGTTTGTTCCTCCATCTTTACCAATGTTAATTTCCCAATGTGTTCAATTTTACATTAATCTTACATTTATCTTGCTTGTTATTTATTCTCATTTCTTTTGTTTTGTTCACATTAATCAGCGATCTTTTAAGAATATTTGTCAGGATTACAAAACTACCCTATAAATATCTGCATCATACTTATGTCACCAGGGCCCAAAAGGGTAGCAAAGAAAAGTAACACTGTAACCTGCCAAACCTGTCATAAGAGGTAAAGACATTTTAGATAGTTGGACATGGGGCAGGCTACACGATCATGCAGAAACTAAGCCATAAGAAGAAGAAATGAAGACCTCTACATCACATAATAAAATTAAAATTGAATAAATTAAGCCAAAATCATAATAAGTGGCCTCAAAATCATTGTCAAGGCTCTAGTTGTGTCTGTTTACCATTTCAGCAATATGACCTTACCATCAACCCTTTAGAAGATGATGATGCTGGTACCTACTTCTGTCAAGCTGTCAATGATACGGGCACAGTGGAAGGACCCAATGTAACTATCATTGTGCACTGTAAGTTCCTTTTTTGCTATTTTTATTTGGGAGTTTCTCTCTTGTTTTTCCTCTTATATACTATAAATATTACCTTGTGTTTTGTTCTTTTGTGAAGAATCACCCATCAGTGGAATTCAGGCAAACCAATAGGTACACTACATATTTCAGCGAATGATGAATGATATGAATATTCATGCTTCCTGTAGTTCACTGGTTTTATACACTCTTAACTTCTTCCTCTCAGGTGCCCTTACCTGAATGCACTGCCCATGTTTGATTGTTCTTCTTCTTCGAACGCTGGTTACAGCGATATACGTTGCACTGTGTTACTTGTTAAGCCTGTGGCCCAGTACATCCGATTTCAACAGGCGTTTCTGTAGGGATGCCCTCCTTAGCGTTTGGCTGTCCCCAACCTATCTGCAAGGCAGCAGTTGTTTTTTGTCAGAGTTGTCGCTCTTAGGGAAGTTGTCTTACAGGACTATCGAGTCTTCCCCACTCGTGTCTATAGGGTGTGGCGATGACATGGTATGATGGACTATGTACTAGTTTGTACTTTCCCAGAAGAGAGGCAGTCTAGTGTGTCTGTATCCCAGGATCGTCACGTCCTGCCAGAAACGTAGCATTTGCATGTGAGTGGGGTATCTCTTTGCTCCCTTTATTTTCTCGGCTTCTATGCAGTGATGGTACGCCTAGCATTCCCCGCAACCTGGGAGATTGTCACAATAGGGCAGAAGTGCAATGTCCGCTGGCCTGCATCTCTTCTGCGTCCATTGGGATGACGGATAGCAGACAGAGGTAGAGAGCGAGGCAGGAGTGCATTTAACCAGGGGACAAGCCTGTTCATGGCACGGAGATGTTGTTCGCCTGGTGTGCGGACATATCTCATGATCAAGGGTTGCGTCTCAACAGTTCGCAGTGAGGTGGCTGCTCTACTGCTTACGACACCCCGACCGAGAACTGAGTCTTCAACTAGTGGTTTCACACCTCATCGGCGTATGGGGTGAATATCGGGCAGCTTCCCGCCCCCTTTGATCAGCGGGCGGCATATACCTCTTTCTGAGGCTCGACTGGGTCGGGCTGAGACGCGAGCCCCAGGTCCAACCATATCGTAGCCTTACCTTGCAGTGGTGCTGAGATTTTGGGCGGGATTCCGGCTTAGAGGCGTTCGGCCGTAATCTCTCACATGGTAGCCTCGCGCCATTGGCTTATCAGCCTAGAACACGGACCAAATGTCTGAGACTCCTCTCGGATTGAGCAGGATTGCAGTAGCAGTGCCCTGTCATTTGTAGGGTAAAACTGACCTGTCTTCCGAGAGTCTAATACCAGCACCCGTTCACTATTAGACCCAACGAATAAATTGAGGGCTTTTTAGTCAGTCAATGACCAAGTGTCTGAAATCTGCGGTTCCTCTAGAGTTAAGCAGGATTACCGTAGCAACTCTCTTTCATTAAGAGGACAAGCTGACCTGTCTTCCGTGGGTCTAATTCCAGCACACGTTCCTTATTAGACCCAACGAAGATGCTCTTAGCCTGTCAGTCATTTTACAGTGTTGGCGTGTTAAATCAAATTACGCCGCAGGCTCCACTCCTGGTGGTGCCCTTCCGTCAATTCCTTTATCGAACACTGGATGCGAGACAATCAAGCCACAGAGAGCCTAGCCCCAGATTTTTGAGGGTCTAATTCCAGCTCACGTTCTCTATTAGACCCAACGAAAGTGCTCTCGGCCTGTCAATCATTTCAGTGTTGGCCGTGTTGAGTCAAATTAAGCCGCAGGCTCCACTACTAGTGGTGCCCTTCCCTCAATTCCTTTAAGTTTCAGCTTTGCAACCATACTTCCCCCGGAACCCAAACACTTTGGTTTCCCGTAAGCTGCCCGCAGAGTCATCGAAGCAACTCCTGCGGATCGCTAGTCGGCATCGTTTATGGTCAGAACTACGACGGTATCTGATCGTCTTCGCGCCTCCGACTTTCGCTCTTGATTAATGAAAACATTCTTGACAAATGCTTTCGCAGTAGCTCGTCTTGCGGCGATCCAAGAATTTCACCTCTAACACCGCAATACGAATGCCCCCGTTTGTCCCTGTTAATCATTACCTCCAGTTCCGAAAACCAACAAAATAGAACCGAGGTCCTATTCCATTATTCTATGCACCATTATTCAGGCAGCCGAGGCCTGCTTTGAACACTCAAATTTTTTCAAAGTAAACGTGCCGGCCACCCGGGACGCTCAGCGAAGAGCACCCGTGGGAGAGAGCCGGCAGACGGTAGGGCCGGAGACAACGGGCAGTGAACCGGCCGGACCGCTCGCCTGCGCCTGAGATCCAACTACGAGCTTTTTAACTGCAACAACTTTAATATACGCTATTGGAGCTGGAATTACCGCGGCTGCTGGCACCAGACTTGCCCTCCAATAGATCCTCGTTAAAGGGTTTAAAGTGTACTCATTCCAATTACGGGGCCTCGAAAGAGTCCCGCATTGTTACTTTTCGTCACTACCTCCCCGTGCTGGGAGTGGGTAAGTTGCGCGCCTGCTGCCTTCCTTGGATGTGGTAGCTGTTTCTCATGCTCCCTCTCCGGAATCGAACCCTGATTCCCCGTTTCCCGTTACAAACATGGTAGGCATGTCACGTACCATCGACATTTAATAGGGCAGACATTTGAAAGATGCGTCGCCGGCACATGAGGCCATGCGATCAGCACAAAGTTATCCAGAGTCACCAGTGGGGACGCCGCAACCCCGCTAGGGGAAACGGCGATTGGTTTTGAACTAATAAAAGTGCTCTTTCCGCGAGGGTCAGAGTATGGTAAGCATGTATTAGCTCTAGAATTGCCACAGTTATCCAAGTAGGATCGTGTCATCTAAGGAACCTCGACTGATTTAATGAGCCATTCGCGGTTTCACCGTGAGACAGTGTGAACTTAGACATGCATGGCTTAATCTTTGAGACAAGCATATGACTACTGGCAGGATCAACCAGATATCTGTCGGAGACGGACGAACCACACACACCAGTCGGCGATGGATGGACGGATGGATGTGTAAAAAGCCTCACTAGGACGGCCGTAGGGACTGACTGACGGACGGGACGGTTGTTCCGTCCCTACTCCTTCTACCTAGGACCGCCTGGCAAAGGCCCCCGTACACACACCAACCGACCGGGCTCGCTCGGGGAGGGATGGCAGAACGGATATGCAGAACGGATCCCAATGACCCCGGCGATGAATTTCACTGGGACTGGAGACGATTTCTGCCTGCCGGCCTGCCCTTCTCCGACCGGTTGGTCGGGCGAGGACAGGGCCTTTAGGCACGATTCCTGCTTTCCATTTGCCGGTCAGAAGCTCTTTGCGAGAGAATGACCACAAGCAAGACGAACTGTCGAGATTGGCTATAAGCCTTCGTCGAACCACACACGGACTAACAGAGCTTCTCTATTCGGACCACAGTAACTCACCCTTTCCAGAGGTACGACTCTACACAATTTGTCCTGTTGCAGTGCCGGGGAAAGGTGGGCGAGCTGTTGAGGCGAGCCGGTGCTTTCACTCCTTCTGGAGGGACTGAGATCGCTGTACTTAAACTGGATGCGAGTCAATCGTTTCAGCAAGAGACCAGCCCCAGATGTTTGATTGTTCAATGTTCCCACTATGAGTGTTTTCAAGACCAGAATGCCAGGTCTTCCATTGCAATGAATCTTAGATACTCATAAACTCTTGAAGAAAATGATGTAAACATCAAGTTCAGGTGAAACAAACAGACCGAGACCAAACCTAACTTCTGGAAACACTGTGCTTCTGTAAACAGCCTGTGTTACAGAAGCCTAGTCAAAGAGGTGGGGAACAATGCTGTGATCCCCAAAGTGGTAAGCTTACTGAGAAGTCTAGCATTGAGCTACATCCAGGAAATCAGACACCCACTTTCAGTATACCTAAAAAAATAGCCACTATAATATGCTAATAGAGAGACATCATCAGCAGTGAAAAACTGAGCATGAATATCTTTGAAAATCAACAAAATAAGCCCTTGAATATCCGAGAACTTTTTTATTTTTACTGCTATCCCGTAATGGTATAACCAACCCTTCTGTACCTTCTTTGAATGTTGTATGTAAATCAAAACAAAATTCAACTGTTCAACATGAATGTAAAATCAGCTCTGCTCTGCTCTGCTATTTGACTCGGAAACATATCTTACTATGACTGTAAACTTTTATCGATATCAAGTTCTCTGCTACATACTTCGTATCAGACAGCCAGATGTAGCAGCAAACACAGATCTGTGACAAAGAACACAACAACCAATATAGTTAATAGATTAAGGAGAGAATCTGCTTTCTCTTTACAGCTTTTCTCTATCCTGCTCCTTGATTGACTTTATGAGCTAAAATGACAGAGCTCACTTTATAAATTTAAAATAAAAAAATAAAACGGTAGGCAAAGACTTTTTCGTTGTTTTTCATCTTTGGTAATATGTTTCTCTTCATTGTTTCATATACATTTTTCCTACCACACTTTTTTGTAATCTTTACCTTTTTTAGTTTGGTTGGAGTCATTGAGTCTTTTGGCATCTCACATTTTACTCACCTTTGGTTACAACCTTTTAGATTTGTGAGTGTGTGTGTGCAATGTGAGGAGAGAGAGAGAGTGGGTGTGTGTATATGTGTTAGTGTGTGTACATGTGTAAATGTATGTACATGTGCAAGTGTGTGTGTGGGTGTATGTGTGTGTGTTGTGAGGAGAGTGTGGGTGTATGTATATGTGTTAGTGTGCAACTATGTGTGCCTGATGTGCACATGCACGTGTGTTTGTGTATGTGTTTGTATTATAGAACCTTATGCACACAAAAACTACACCATTTTTTAGAAATTCTATGTATGGTTTTATTGATTCCATTTAAAGTTTCCTTCATTGATCTGATGTATGTGTTTTCACCAAGTAAAGTTGACATAAATGAGAACTATAATCCATAGATTTTAGTCTCGTAATATTTTGGCTCTGATTTTGAAACTGAATTGTAATCCTTCACAGCTGATCCAGTAGTGATTGTTCCATCCTATCTCGAAGTGCAAGAAGGTGCCAACTTCACCATAAATTGCAAGATTTTAATGTACCCAAATGTGACATCTGTGGTATGGACTAAGGTAATGTAAAATATGTTTAATACATTAAGAATCTTATAAATGATTCCCATATTTAACATATGTTGGTCATGAGTTAAACTGACAACCGATACTTTGACACCAATCTCCCGATAATAGCGAAAGTAAATTCTTACCATCTAACTTTTCGATGACCTGATTTTCGGACTATGAAAAACCAGGCCAGCTTTGTTAAAATTGCCTAATGAATCTAACCTCTGACAGAACTCTGATGTAATGTTTTACTCACCTGCTTGCCTACTGTCAAGCTAAAATTAGCTTCCCTATTAGCCTTCAGTGGTAAGTCGATCACTGACTCCGACTTCTGTCACATAGCTGACAATGTCACAATATTCTTTGTAATTTCTTCGTATTCCCTGGGAAATTAAATTTAATAACTCTGTTGGGCTTGTTACCCTGTCATGTATTTTTGATGTACTAGTGGTTCACAGATTGTTGGAGTTTCACATCAAATTTGAGTTGGGGAGAGGTAAGGTCTTGATAGAGAGTAGCTAAGCATCTGATGGTATGGAACAATAGTGTGTGTATCAGCAAGCTACAATAACCATCAGCATCTGTCCTCTTCCCCATTGTCTGAGAGAGAGACTGAGCCCCTATGCTCCAATTGGGTGCAGTATTTGCTAAGGCTGGAAATGTCAGTATCATCATTAAACTTTTGCTGTATGTCTTTCAGGGAGATACCCAACTTAATATTGGAAGCAGCTCAAGCAAGTACTCTGGTGGAACTGTTGAGAATCCTTCTCTGGCAGTACACTTTGCTGGAAAAACTGACAGTGGAACTTACAAGTGCCAAGGCAGCAATGGCACAACAATCATTACTGGCACAACAGTTGTCAATGTAACATGTATGTTTTCATCTATATATATATTTGCATTGTTAATCATCTCGTAAACAAGAAATTAAAGGATTATGAATGAATATTTTATTCAGTTTTGTGAAATATTAACCTTTACGGCACTGAACAATAATAGTACGGAAGTTCCTACCCCTGTGAATAATTTTTCAGTACGTCACATTTTCCTAGGTTGTTTACTTTAAAAACCTGAATTTTGTTTGTTTGTTGTTGTATAAATATGATTTTGTTTGTATGAAGAGAAATAAACGAATAAAGAACTTGTTGGTGTTTATGTTGTGTGTGTTAGTTTCTGAGATACAAGAAGATGAATATGAAAATTAAAAAAACCGCAAAAGCATTTAGATTTACCAATTTCGCGAGGAATCTATACCTTCAGAATGTGAAAATCGTCACAGAACACCGATAGTGTTTCTTACAAGATCGTCATAACTGCTATTTCCCCTTGCAAATGTATTTAATAGTGCTAAATAAACAAATTAAACAGATCAATCTCAGAAAAATATGTAGCAACAACTTACATCACCCATAATAAATGGAGTAATCCACTAGTCGTCCAGAAAAAGAGAACACATCGTTTCAAAATCTAATTCAAATTAACTAAACCGGCCATTTTGGTTGTTTACATCGGCAATGGCGGCATTGCTTATATTTTGATTGAAAATGGCCAGGTGTTTCAACCGGTGTTAATACACGACGATGTTCTAGAATAATTTTCTTATGGCGATCGGTGAATATCTTATCACTTGACTGTTTACCCAACATTTAGTAGGCTGGCGGACATTTTATTTCTTTTTCTTCTGCGTTCGTTTTCAATCTCCCGCTACCAAATTCTGAAAGGGCTTAAGTAGCAAAATGTAGTCCAGAGAACGGAATGCGTTGTGTTGTAGTTTACAGCTTGACTGCGATATTTGCACCTTTCGGTCCAACACATCCGACTTCAGCAAGTATTTTTTGAGTAGCGGGTTAGCATTCCCTCTTCGATCCCTTCTCCTTAGCCAGTCTGCCCTGCTGCAGCCTGTTATCAAGGATCACCACGTGGAGGTGTAGAAGGGTCTTGGCGGCTCTGGTTCGCTGGCCCTGACGCTAGCAGTCAGATATGCGTCGCTGACCACTGCAGCTCATGCACTGCTCAGCGTCTTGATCCCTTATTTTTATCTGTCCTTCCAGACATTAGGGTGGTAAAGTTTAAGAAGTCTCTGATGAGGTGTGAGGATACTTACATACTTTGCTCTTTTGACAAGATAAGGACCAAAAGACTTTGTGTAGCACCCTTCGTCAATCATTTTTCAAGTTCCATCAGCATCTGTAGCTCCAGTTTCTGCACTAGCTGCGTCTCCCTGCACCGCTATGTTATGTCAATATGACCGTCTCTTCAATGCTAGCTCCATTTTTTCTTCAGTTGATGACTCTGCTATTTTAACGACCATTTTATTAAATAAAGTTTGTGTCTTTTGCCTGGAACAGACTTTGACCTTAGAGTAATATTATGTCTGACTTTGTTCTTCAATCCACACATTTATCACTTTCTCCATCTCACCAATTAAATTGTGCTTCTTTCTAATTAGTTTGGTATACACTGGTGTAGCTTTTTAATTTCCTCAAAAATTGTAATATTGGTCTTTACAATTGTGCTAACTGTAGCACGAGGTACATCTAGTTTATGACCAATTTCAGCATTTAAGATGCTTTTATCGTTGTCTGATAAACTCAAGTTTTTCTTACAATTTGAGAACTTTGCGGGTTCCGTTAACTTTGTCCTTGAACTTAGAATCCATTATAAAGATACTATTACTGTAACATCATGTAGCAAGTCCTTTGCATAACATCAGTTTAATGACAGCTGATCTGTAAGACACTCACTTTCATTTTCATCACATTCACTGTAAAAATCTAAAATCTGAACATTACTCATCCATAAACCATCATATTTTCACACTGTTTTTTTTTTAAACAAACAGATCCCCCATCAATAAACAGCACTGGCAATCAAACCACTGGTGATGGAATAGTTGGAGGCAGCTTAACTATTCCATGCCCTGTAGATACTGTTCCACCACCTACAGCCATAATATGGAAGAGAGTTATCAATGGGCAAATAGAGACTGTCAATGTGACTGGCAACTCACGCTACAGTGGGGGCACGGTTACAAACAAGGTAATTGTTATTTCATGTTGTTTGATGTTTGTACATATAAACTGACTTAGACCATCTTGTTCCCCTTGGAGAATTGGTTTGAAGTCTTCACTTTCCACTGATTACTCTTTGAGCCCTCTTCTCATACAATGGCTATGAAACCGAAACTACCCTGGATTCTTCTGATAATCTTCTTTGTTATGTTTTCTTTGTCCTTGTAGCTCTTCTTTTTCCATGTGTGATTCAATAATGCCAATGGATGGCTATATTGTTAGGTTATTTCTGAGAGTATGTCAAAAGTTTCTTTTGGAGGGTATGTCAAAGGTCTCTTATATATGTGTATGCAGCTGGCACTCTGGAATGTGTAGTCATTGGATTATGTCTAGGGCATTCAAAAATTGGTTATGCTGATGGAATGTTATGGATAGATGGAATGCTGCTCTGATCCCTCACCGGATGTGTCTTTGCCTTTCCACTCATCTCTTTCCCTGTGAGTTTCAATGCAGCGCATGTCTGGTTGTACTATCCTGCATCTTTCTGAGAATGAATCCTATCCATTCCCATTTTCTCCTTCCATTCTCCTGTTCTTTTAATTTTTGTTGCAATGATCTTTTCCACAGATCTGTGTTTGCCATTATCTCTGGTTATCTAACACAAAGTGTGTACCAAAGACCCCTTTTGATGAAGGTCAGCAGTCTAGATATGGAATACCCACATATCATGTCTCTTAGTCATTTATCAGAACCAAATTTACTTTAGTTTTAAACAGCCTAATTTTATTCTCCATGTAGAATACTACCAAGTTCTTCATTGTGCAAGAGAGTAGAAAGCAAATTTGGCATTGCTGATCCTAGCGTTAACATCCTGGTTTGTTCCTCCATCTTTACCAATGTTAATTTCCCAATGTGTTCAATTTTACATTAATCTTACATTTATCTTGCTTGTTATTTATTCTCATTTCTTTTGTTTTGTTCACATTAATCATCTGGGGTAGTTGTCTCGCCGCGGCGACTCAATTTCAACCAGTGTTCGTAAAGCGATCTCAGTCCCGCCAGGCGGAGCGATAGCGCGGGCTTGCGGAAAACGCTCGCCTGCCTTTCCCCGTAGTGCGAATTGGGTGCGGTTTGTGGTAGTGGCTCCTCCACCGAGGTGCGCTAGTCTGGTCCGTATCAGGAAACGTGGTCCGTCCGTGGTGATTTATCTAAGGCTTATAGCAGAGCTCGACAGTACGTCTCGCTGGTGGTCCGACTCTCGCAAAGAGCTTGTGACCGGCAAATGGAAAGCAGGAATCGTTGCCTCGAGGCCCTGCGTTCTCCCTACGGAGAAGAAGGGCAGGCCAAATTGTGTCTCTAGTCCCAGTGAAATTCGTCGCCGAGGTCGTTGGGATCCGTTCTGCACAGAGCGCTGCCATCCCTCCTCGAGCGAGCCCGGTCGGTCGGTCGTCTGGTGCGTGTGGGAGGCCCCTGTCAGGCGGTCCTAGGTCGACGGAGTGAGGGACGGGTGGAACAAACCGTCCGTCCCGTCAGTCGGTCCCTGCGGCCGTCGTCCCAGCGAGGCTTTTTACACACCCTTCCTCCGCCGACCGGTGTGTGCTGTACGTACGTCTCCGACAGATATCTGGTTGATCCTGCCAGTAGTCATATGCTTGTCTCAAAGATTAAGCCATGCATGTCTAAGTTCACACTGTCTCACGGTGAAACCGCGAATGGCTCATTAAATCAGTCGAGGTTCCTTAGATGACACGATCCTACTTGGATAACTGTGGCAATTCTAGAGCTAATACATGCTTACCAAGCTCCGACCCTCGCGGAAAGAGCGCTTTTATTAGTTCAAAACCAATCGTCGTTTCCCCTCGCGGGGTTGCGGCGTCCCCACTGGTGACTCTGGATAACTTTGTGCTGATCGCATGGCCTCATGTGCCGGCGACGCATCTTTCAAATGTCTGCCCTATCAAATGTCGATGGTACGTGACATGCCTACCATGTTTGTAACGGGTAACGGGGAATCAGGGTTCGATTCCGGAGAGGGAGCATGAGAAACGGCTACCACATCCAAGGAAGGCAGCAGGCGCGCAACTTACCCACTCCCGGCACGGGGAGGTAGTGACGAAAAATAACAATACGGGACTCTTTCGAGGCCCCGTAATTGGAATGAGTACACTTTAAACCCTTTAACGAGGATCTATTGGAGGGCAAGTCTGGTGCCAGCAGCCGCGGTAATTCCAGCTCCAATAGCGTATATTAAAGTTGTTGCAGTTAAAAAGCTCGTAGTTGGATCTCAGGCGCAGGCGGGCGGTCCGGCTCGCGCCGGTTCACTGCCCGTTGTCTCCTGCCCTACTGTCTGCCGGCTCTCTCCCACGGGTGCTCTTCGCTGAGCGTCCTGGGTGGCCGGCGCGTTTACTTTGAACAAATTAGAGTGTTCAAAGCAGGCCTCGGCTGCCTGAATAATGGTGCATGGAATAATGGAATAGGACCTCGGTTCTATTTTGTTGGTTTTCGGAACTGGAGGTAATGATTAACAGGGACAAACGGGGGCATTCGTATTGCGGCGTTAGAGGTGAAATTCTTGGATCGCCGCAAGACGAGCTACTGCGAAAGCATTTGTCAAGAATGTTTTCATTAATCAAGAACGAAAGTCAGAGGCGCGAAGACGATCAGATACCGTCGTAGTTCTGACCATAAACGATGCCGACTAGCGATCCGCAGGAGTTGCTTCGATGACTCTGCGGGCAGCTTCCGGGAAACCAAAGTGTTTGGGTTCCGGGGGAAGTATGGTTGCAAAGCTGAAACTTAAAGGAATTGACGGAAGGGCACCACCAGGAGTGGAGCCTGCGGCTTAATTTGACTCAACACGGCCAACACTGAAATGATTGGCATGCCGAGACCACTCATCTGGAGTCTAATATGGAACTGGTGCTGGATTTAGACCCCCAGAAATCTGGGGTTATGTCCCATGTGGCTCGGTTTTGTCTGCATCCAGTGTTTGATAAAGGAATTGACGGAAGAGCACTATCAGGAGTGGAGCCTGAGACCTAAGTTAACTTACCACGCCAATACTGCAGAATGACTATCAAAAAGTACACCTTAGTGGGGTCTAATAGAGAACATGTGCTGGAATTAGACCCTCGAAAATCTTTGGGCTACCCTTTAAGAAACTTGATTATCTCGCTAAGGGAATTGACGGAAGGGCACCACCAGGTGTGGAACCTGCGGTTTAATTTGAATGAACACGCCAATACTGTAGAACAACTGACAAATTGAGAGCACTGCCGTTTGGGTCTAATAATGAACGTACGCTGGTATTAGACTCACGGACGACAAGTCAGCTCAAATAAAAGAACGCTACGGAAATCGTGTTTAACTCCGCAGATTTCAAATACCTGGTCATGGACAAACAAAAGCCCTCAATAAATTCGTCTGACCAAATAGTGAACGGGTGCTGGAAATAGATCTGAAGACAGGTCAGTTTTACCCTACAAATGACAGGGCGTTGCTACGGAAAACCAGCTCAAATCGAGAGGAGCCGCAGACACTTTGGTGCACGTACCAGGCTGATAAGCCAAGGGCGCGAGGCTACCATGTGGAGGATTACGGCAGAACCCTTGAAAGCCGCAATCCCGCCCAAAATCTCAGCACCACTGCAATGGGAGGCTCCTGCATGCTCGGGACCTGGGGCTTGCGCCCCAGCCCTATCAGGTAGAGCCACAGTAAGAGGTCCTTGCCGCCCGCAAATCAAAGCGGGCGGAAAACTGCTTGATACTCACCCTATACGGCGATGGGGTGCGAAAAACACCAACCAAAGACTTAGAACCTGGTCGGGGTGTCGAAAACAGTAGAGCAGCCACCACACTGTGAACTGTCAAGACTCAACCACTGACCATGAGAGTTGTCCGCACACCAGGCGATCAACATCTCTGTGACATTACCAGGCTTGTCCTCTGGCTAAATGCACTCCGGTTACGATATCTACCTCTGTACGTTATCAGCCATAACTATCATGCTGGACGCAGAAGAGATGCAGACCAGCGGACATTGCACACCTGCCCCACTGTGTCAACACCCCAGGTGGCGGGGAATGCTAGGCGTACCATCCCTGCATAGAAGCCAAGAAAATAAAGGGACAAAGAGATACCCCACTCACATGCAAATGCTACGTTTCTGGCAGGACGTGACGATCCTGGGATACAGACACACTGGACTGCCTCTCTTCCGGGTAAACCAGTCCATCTCATATATCACATACCATCATTGCACCCTATAGACACGAGTAGTGAAGACTCGATAGTCTGGTAAGACAACTTCCATAGGAGAGAAAACTCTGATCGTAAACAACTGCTGCCTTGCAGATAGGCTGGGGACAGCCAAAGGCTAAGGAGGGCATCCCTACAGAAACGCCTGTTGAAATCGGATGCACGGGGCCGCAAGCCTAACAAAACAGTGCAACGTAAATCACAGTATGATGGCAGCACAACCTATTCGAAAAACGTATGGCGCTCATCCTGAGGAGACCCACCAGGCAGCGATAGCGCCGGGCCCCATGCCTCGAAGGGGCCCACCCTTGACTACTGGTGGTCACCCACCCATGTGTCGTGGAGTCAAGGCACATGGCTATGGGGAAACGACTATTGGCCAAAACCTCAAGACCCTCAGAATATTACAGTGGAATGCGGAGGGAGTCATTAACAAAAAACTTTCCCTAACACATCACCTGCATGAAGGTAAGATTGACGTGGCATGTATCCAGGAAACGCACCTCAACAAAAACCATAAATTCTCAATCAGAGGATACCAGACTTTCCGTCTAGATAGAGAAGGCCACAAAGGAGGGGTCCTGATACTGACCAGAAACAGCATACCGAGTAGCGCGGTACCTGTCAATCACACCGGACAAGCAGAAATTGTAGGAGTTGACATAATGGCCCAAGAGACGAAGCTCCGCATTTTCAATCTGTACGGACCACCAAACAGAGACCTATCGCTCTCGAGTATGGAGGTCAGAGACTCCAACTGCATAGTGGTTGGAGATTTCAATAGCCACTCGGAGAGATGGGGATACTCTGACACAGACAGCAGAGGTGACGAAGTGGAAGATTGGGAGATAGATGCAAATCTCTCCCTAATCAATAGGCCGGAGGATAGCCCTAGCTTCTATTCAAGAACATGGCATACCACCTCGACTCCAGATTTGGCCTTCTCCACACAGGACATACACTATAAAATAAACCGCCAGGTGCTAAACCAACTGGCAGGTAGCGACCACAGGCCGATCAGGCTAACCATTGACATGGAAGTAGGCCCACAGGAAACAAAACCGCTCCCACGTTGGAATTACAAACGAGCCGACTGGGACAGATTTGCAATCCTGACAGATGGGCTGTGTGAAACCATCAACACACGAAACACCAAAATGAAGCCCATGGTAGAGAGCCTAAGCAAGGCAATAATGCAAGCCGCCACTGAAACCATCCCAAGAGGAGCTAGGAAAAACTATAAGCCCTACTGGAATGATGAGTTACAGAAAGTGGAAGATGCAGTAACAAATGCGAGGAACATGGCAGAACGAGAAAAATCCGTGGAGGCAAACATCGCCCTCAAAGCCGCCGCGGCGAAGTACAAACACACTCTCAAGCAAACAGCAAGAGAAAGTTGGAAAAATAAAACGGAAAGTTTAAACCTGGACAAAGAAGGGAACAAGCTATGGAAGCTAGTCAGAGCCATGAACGACGAAACCCCGTCAAATAAACAAATTACTATCAAGCAAGGCGAGAACTTGATCACAGGTAAGAAAGCCGCAAACGCCTTTGTCGATCACTATGCCAGAGCAAACCACATCGAGGTCCCTGCAGATAAGCATACAGACATTAGCGAAGAGCTAAAGGGGCACGAAAACATAAATACGGCTCCTGAAGAGCACATGATGGCCAAACTAACAATGCGCGAAATGGAAGAGGCTATGAGAACACTAAAGAGAAGGAAATCTCCCGGAAAAGACGGGATAACAAACGAAATGCTGATGGGGCTGGGCCAAACAGCGAAGGAAAAACTACTATCAGTCCTGAACCAAAGCTGGAAAAGGGGTATTGTACCCCAGGCATGGAAAGATGCAATACTGGTACCAGTACCAAAAACAGGAAAGGACAAAACAGATCCGAATGGATACAGGCCCATAAGCCTACTGAGCTGTGTCGGCAAGCTGATGGAACGGATGATAAACACCAGACTGATGTGGCATCTGGAAGAAAAACGAATACTAATTCCACAGCAAGCCGGACCATCCAATGTACCAGAGGCTAAACAATTTGGGAACTGGGAAACTAAAGCGGAGAAACTTTGCAGAAATAGCCAAAGCAAAGATGCACGAAGATCCCATAAACGCACTAACAACACCAAAACCCATCACTACTGTACGAAAACCTACTTGGAGGCAGGATATATTTCCAGAGGTGGTAGAAAATATACCAGGTATTGCAAACAAAAACTGCCAGACCGAAAAAGAAAGGAGAGACACTACCTTAAGCTTCATAACGAAAAGCTACCCAAGCATGGACTGGACCCATGCATACACCGACGGTTCTGTAACAAACACTACACAGAACGGAGGGGCAGGAGCATTCCTGAACCTACCAAATGGCAGAAAAATAACACTGTCATTCGCTACTGGTAAGTACACGAGCAATTTCAGAGCAGAGGCAGAGGCACTGAGGGCGGCAGTGGAAGAAATGGTAACACACAGTGAAAATGAGAGCCATATAGTCCTGCTGACAGATGCTCTCGAAGTAGTCACAGCGCTAAAAAGCCAGAAAAACACTGAGCTTAATGACTTAAGAGCAGCACTCTGCAAACTGTGCCAACAGTCCGCACCAAAAAGGGTAGTGGTACAGTGGGTTCCGTCACACTGCAACATCCAAGGCAACGAGGAGGCAGACAGACTGGCAAAAGAAGGTGCAAGGCTACCACAAATAGATACCAGTATGACGTACGAAGAGTCAAAACGGCTTATCAAAGCCAGGTACATGTCCAAATGGGAAACCGAACATACTGGTTACACCAAAAACGATGCCTATTACCAGTTGAACCGAAGAGAGCAGGTCGTTGTCTTCAGACTTCGCACTGGCCACAACAGACTGAGGTACCACCTCTTCAACAAATTGAAGATAGGGTGTACCGACGAATGCCCGTGCGGTACTGGTAAAATGACCACTGAACATCTGCTGCAGAACTGCCCGACATACGAGGATCAGAGAGAGCAGATGTGGCCATTGCCAGTGGAACTGCAAGACAAGCTCTATGGTAGTGGCGAGAGTCTCAGGATGACCGCCGCTTTTTTCGAGAAAATAATGGTTACTGTCTGACTGTGTACGCAGAAGAAGAAGAAGTTCACATTAATCAGCGATCTTTTAAGAATATTTGTCAGGATTACAAAACTACCCTATAAATATCTGCATCATACTTATGTCACCAGGGCCCAAAAGGGTAGCAAAGAAAAGTAACACTGTAACCTGCCAAACCTGTCATAAGAGGTAAAGACATTTTAGATAGTTGGACATGGGGCAGGCTACACGATCATGCAGAAACTAAGCCATAAGAAGAAGAAATGAAGACCTCTACATCACATAATAAAATTAAAATTGAATAAATTAAGCCAAAATCATAATAAGTGGCCTCAAAATCATTGTCAAGGCTCTAGTTGTGTCTGTTTACCATTTCAGCAATATGACCTTACCATCAACCCTTTAGAAGATGATGATGCTGGTACCTACTTCTGTCAAGCTGTCAATGATACGGGCACAGTGGAAGGACCCAATGTAACTATCATTGTGCACTGTAAGTTCCTTTTTTGCTATTTTTATTTGGGAGTTTCTCTCTTGTTTTTCCTCTTATATACTATAAATATTACCTTGTGTTTTGTTCTTTTGTGAAGAATCACCCATCAGTGGAATTCAGGCAAACCAATAGGTACACTACATATTTCAGCGAATGATGAATGATATGAATATTCATGCTTCCTGTAGTTCACTGGTTTTATACACTCTTAACTTCTTCCTCTCAGGTGCCCTTACCTGAATGCACTGCCCATGTTTGATTGTTCTTCTTCTTCGAACGCTGGTTACAGCGATATACGTTGCACTGTGTTACTTGTTAAGCCTGTGGCCCAGTACATCCGATTTCAACAGGCGTTTCTGTAGGGATGCCCTCCTTAGCGTTTGGCTGTCCCCAACCTATCTGCAAGGCAGCAGTTGTTTTTTGTCAGAGTTGTCGCTCTTAGGGAAGTTGTCTTACAGGACTATCGAGTCTTCCCCACTCGTGTCTATAGGGTGTGGCGATGACATGGTATGATGGACTATGTACTAGTTTGTACTTTCCCAGAAGAGAGGCAGTCTAGTGTGTCTGTATCCCAGGATCGTCACGTCCTGCCAGAAACGTAGCATTTGCATGTGAGTGGGGTATCTCTTTGCTCCCTTTATTTTCTCGGCTTCTATGCAGTGATGGTACGCCTAGCATTCCCCGCAACCTGGGAGATTGTCACAATAGGGCAGAAGTGCAATGTCCGCTGGCCTGCATCTCTTCTGCGTCCATTGGGATGACGGATAGCAGACAGAGGTAGAGAGCGAGGCAGGAGTGCATTTAACCAGGGGACAAGCCTGTTCATGGCACGGAGATGTTGTTCGCCTGGTGTGCGGACATATCTCATGATCAAGGGTTGCGTCTCAACAGTTCGCAGTGAGGTGGCTGCTCTACTGCTTACGACACCCCGACCGAGAACTGAGTCTTCAACTAGTGGTTTCACACCTCATCGGCGTATGGGGTGAATATCGGGCAGCTTCCCGCCCCCTTTGATCAGCGGGCGGCATATACCTCTTTCTGAGGCTCGACTGGGTCGGGCTGAGACGCGAGCCCCAGGTCCAACCATATCGTAGCCTTACCTTGCAGTGGTGCTGAGATTTTGGGCGGGATTCCGGCTTAGAGGCGTTCGGCCGTAATCTCTCACATGGTAGCCTCGCGCCATTGGCTTATCAGCCTAGAACGTGGACCAAATGTCTGAGACTCCTCTCGGATTGAGCAGGATTGCAGTAGCAGTGCCCTGTCATTTGTAGGGTAAAACTGACCTGTCTTCCGAGAGTCTAATACCAGCACCCGTTCACTATTAGACCCAACGAATAAATTGAGGGCTTTTTAGTCAGTCAATGACCAAGTGTCTGAAATCTGCGGTTCCTCTAGAGTTAAGCAGGATTACCGTAGCAACTCTCTTTCATTAAGAGGACAAGCTGACCTGTCTTCCGTGGGTCTAATTCCAGCACACGTTCCTTATTAGACCCAACGAAGATGCTCTTAGCCTGTCAGTCATTTTACAGTGTTGGCGTGTTAAATCAAATTACGCCGCAGGCTCCACTGCTGGTGGTGCCCTTCCGTCAATTCCTTTATCGAACACTGGATGCGAGACAATCAAGCCACAGAGAGCCTAGCCCCAGATTTTCGAGGGTCTAATTCCAGCTCACGTTCTCTATTAGACCCAACGAAAGTGCTCTCGGCCTGTCAATCATTTCAGTGTTGTCCGTGTTGAGTCAAATTAAGCCGCAGGCTCCACTACTAGTGGTGCCCTTCCCTCAATTCCTTTAAGTTTCAGCTTTGCAACCATACTTCCCCCGGAACCCAAACACTTTGGTTTCCCGTAAGCTGCCCGCAGAGTCATCGAAGCAACTCCTGCGGATCGCTAGTCGGCATCGTTTATGGTCAGTACTACGACGGTATCTGATCGTCTTCGCGCCTCTGACTTTCGTTCTTGATTAATGAAAACATTCTTGACAAATGCTTTCGCAGTAGCTCGTCTTGCGGCGATCCAAGAATTTCACCTCTAACACCGCAATACGAATGCCCCCGTTTGTCCCTGTTAATCATTACCTCCAGTTCCGAAAACCAACAAAATAGAACCGAGGTCCTATTCCATTATTCTATGCACCATTATTCAGGCAGCCGAGGCCTGCTTTGAACACTCAAATTTTTTCAAAGTAAACGTGCCGGCCACCCGGGACGCTCAGCGAAGAGCACCCGTGGGAGAGAGCCGGCAGACGGTAGGGCCGGAGACAACGGGCAGTGAACCGGCCGGACCGCTCGCCTGCGCCTGAGATCCAACTACGAGCTTTTTAACTGCAACAACTTTAATATACGCTATTGGAGCTGGAATTACCGCGGCTGCTGGCACCAGACTTGCCCTCCAATAGATCCTCGTTAAAGGGTTTAAAGTGTACTCATTCCAATTACGGGGCCTCGAAAGAGTCCCGCATTGTTACTTTTCGTCACTACCTCCCCGTGCTGGGAGTGGGTAAGTTGCGCGCCTGCTGCCTTCCTTGGATGTGGTAGCTGTTTCTCATGCTCCCTCTCCGGAATCGAACCCTGATTCCCCGTTTCCCGTTACAAACATGGTAGGCATGTCACGTACCATCGACATTTAATAGGGCAGACATTTGAAAGATGCGTCGCCGGCACATGAGGCCATGCGATCAGCACAAAGTTATCCAGAGTCACCAGTGGGGACGCCGCAACCCCGCTAGGGGAAACGGCGATTGGTTTTGAACTAATAAAAGTGCTCTTTCCGCGAGGGTCAGAGTATGGTAAGCATGTATTAGCTCTAGAATTGCCACAGTTATCCAAGTAGGATCGTGTCATCTAAGGAACCTCGACTGATTTAATGAGCCATTCGCGGTTTCACCGTGAGACAGTGTGAACTTAGACATGCATGGCTTAATCTTTGAGACAAGCATATGACTACTGGCAGGATCAACCAGATATCTGTCGGAGACGGACGAACCACACACACCAGTCGGCGATGGATGGACGGATGGATGTGTAAAAAGCCTCACTAGGACGGCCGTAGGGACTGACTGACGGACGGGACGGTTGTTCCGTCCCTACTCCTTCTACCTAGGACCGCCTGGCAAAGGCCCCCGTACACACACCAACCAACCGGGCTCGCTCGGGGAGGGATGGCAGAACGGATATGCAGAACGGATCCCAATGACCCCGGCGATGAATTTCACTGGGACTGGAGACGATTTCTGCCTGCCGGCCTGCCCTTCTCCGACCGGTTGGTCGGGCGAGGACAGGGCCTTTAGGCACGATTCCTGCTTTCCATTTGCCGGTCAGAAGCTCTTTGCGAGAGAATGACCACAAGCAAGACGAACTGTCGAGATTGGCTATAAGCCTTCGACGAACCACACACGGACTGACAGAGCTTCTCCATTCGGACCACAGTAACGCACCCTTTCCAGAGGTACGACTCTACACAATTTGTCCTGTTGCAGTGCCGGGGAAAGGCGGGCGAGCTGTTGAGGCGAGCCGGCGCTTTCACTCCTTCTGGAGGGACTGAGATCGCTGGATGCGAGTCAATCGTTTCAGCAAGAGACCAGCCCCAGATGTTTGATTGTTCAATGTTCCCACTATGAGTGTTTTCAAGACCAGAATGCCAGGTCTTCCATTGCAATGAATCTTAGATACTCATAAACTCTTGAAGAAAATGATGTAAACATCAAGTTCAGGTGAAACAAACAGACCGAGACCAAACCTAACTTCTGGAAACACTGTGCTTCTGTAAACAGCCTGTGTTACAGAAGCCTAGTCAAAGAGGTGGGGAACAATGCTGTGATCCCCAAAGTGGTAAGCTTACTGAGAAGTCTAGCATTGAGCTACATCCAGGAAATCAGACACCCACTTTCAGTATACCTAAAAAAATAGCCACTATAATATGCTAATAGAGAGACATCATCAGCAGTGAAAAACTGAGCATGAATATCTTTGAAAATCAACAAAATAAGCCCTTGAATATCCGAGAACTTTTTTATTTTTACTGCTATCCCGTAATGGTATAACCAACCCTTCTGTACCTTCTTTGAATGTTGTATGTAAATCAAAACAAAATTCAACTGTTCAACATGAATGTAAAATCAGCTCTGCTCTGCTCTGCTATTTGACTCGGAAACATATCTTACTATGACTGTAAACTTTTATCGATATCAAGTTCTCTGCTACATACTTCGTATCAGACAGCCAGATGTAGCAGCAAGCACAGATCTGTGACAAAGAACACAACAACCAATATAGTTAATAGATTAAGGAGAGAATCTGCTTTCTCTTTACAGCTTTTCTCTATCCTGCTCCTTGATTGACTTTATGAGCTAAAATGACAGAGCTCACTTTATAAATTTAAAATAAAAAAATAAAACGGTAGGCAAAGACTTTTTCGTTGTTTTTCATCTTTGGTAATATGTTTCTCTTCATTGTTTCATATACATTTTTCCTACCACACTTTTTTGTAATCTTTACCTTTTTTTAGTTTGGTTGGAGTCATTGAGTCTTTTGGCATCTCACATTTTACTCACCTTTGGTTACAACCTTTTAGATTTGTGAGTGTGTGTGTGTGTGCAATGTGAGGAGAGAGAGAGAGTGGGTGTGTGTATATGTGTTAGTGTGTGTACATGTATGTACATGTGCAAGTGTGTGTGTGGGTGTATGTGTGTGTGTTGTGAGGAGAGTGTGGGTGTATGTATATGTGTTAGTGTGCAACTGTGTGTGCCTGATGTGCACATGCACGTGTTTGTGTATGTGTTTGTATTATAGAACCTTATGCACACAAAAACTATACCATTTTTTAGAAATTCTATGTATGGTTTTATTGATTCCATTTAAAGTTTCCTTCATTGATCTGATGTATGTGTTTTCACCAAGTAAAGTTGACATAAATGAGAACTATAATCCATAGATTTTAGTCTCGTAATATTTTGGCTCTGATTTTGAAACTGAATTGTAATCCTTCACAGCTGATCCAGTAGTGATTGTTCCATCCTATCTCGAAGTGCAAGAAGGTGCCAACTTCACCATAAATTGCAAGATTTTAATGTACCCAAATGTGACATCTGTGGTATGGACTAAGGTAATGTAAAATATGTTTAATACATTAAGAATCTTATAAATGATGCCCATATTTAACATATGTTGGTCATGAGTTAAACTGACAACCGATACTTTGACACCAATCTCCCGATAATAGCGAAAGTAAATTCTTACCATCTAACTTTTCGATGACCTGATTTTCGGACTATGAAAAACCAGGCCAGCTTTGTTAAAATTGCCTAATGTATCTAACCTCTGACAGAACTCTGATGTAATGTTTTACTCACCTGCTTGCCTACTGTCAAGCTAAAATTAGCTTCCCTATTAGCCTTCAGTGGTAAGTCGATCACTGACTCCGACTTCTGTCACATAGCTGACAATGTCACAATATTCTTTGTAATTTCTTCGTATTCCCTGGGAAATTAAATTTAATAACTCTGTTGGGCTTGTTACCCTGTCATGTATTTTTGATGTACTAGTGGTTCACAGATTGTTGGAGTTTCACATCAAATTTGAGTTGGGGAGAGGTAAGGTCTTGATAGAGAGTAGCTAAGCATCTGATGGTATGGAACAATTGTGTGTGTATCAGCAAGCTACAATAACCATCAGCATCTGTCCTCTTCCCCATTGTCTGAGAGAGAGACTGAGCCCCTATGCTCCAATTGGGTGCAGTATTTGCTAAGGCTGGAAATGTCAGTATCATCATTAAACTTTTGCTGTATGTCTTTCAGGGAGATACCCAACTTAATATTGGTAGCAGCTCAAGCAAGTACTCTGGTGGAACTGTTGAGAATCCTTCTCTGGCAGTACACTTTGCTGGAAAAACTGACAGTGGAACTTACAAGTGCCAAGGCAGCAATGGCACAACAATCATTACTGGCACAACAGTTGTCAATGTAACATGTATGTTTTCATCTATATATATATTTGCATTGTTAATCATCTCGTAAACAAGAAATTAAAGGATTATGAATGAATATTTTATTCAGTTTTGTGAAATATTAACCTTTACGGCACTGAACAATAATAGTACGGAAGTTCCTACCCCTGTGAATAATTTTTCAGTACGTCACATTTTCCTAGGTTGTTTACTTTAAAAACCTGAATTTTGTTTGTTTGTTGTTGTATAAATATGATTTTGTTTGTATGAAGAGAAATAAACGAATAAAGAACTTGTTGGTGTTTATGTTGTGTGTGTTAGTTTCTGAGATACAAGAAGATGAATATGAAAATTAAAAAAACCGCAAAAGCATTTAGATTTACCAATTTCGCGAGGAATCTATACCTTCAGAATGTGAAAATCGTCACAGAACACCGATAGTGTTTCTTACAAGATCGTCATAACTGCTATTTTCCCTTGCAAATGTATTTAATAGTGCTAAATAAACAAATTAAACAGATCAATCTCAGAAAAATATGTAGCAACAACTTACATCACCCATAATAAATGGAGTAATCCACTAGTCGTCCAGAAAAAGAGAACACATCGTTTCAAAATCTAATTCAAATTAACTAAACCGGCCATTTTGGTTGTTTACATCGGCAATGGCGGCATTGCTTATATTTTGATTGAAAATGGCCAGGTGTTTCAACCGGTGTTAATACACGACGATGTTCTAGAATAATTTTCTTATGGCGATCGGTGAATATCTTATCACTTGACTGTTTACCCAACATTTAGTAGGCTGGCGGACATTTTATTTCTTTTTCTTCTGCGTTCGTTTTCAATCTCCCGCTACCAAATTCTGAAAGGGCTTAAGTAGCAAAATGTAGTCCAGAGAACGGAATGCGTTGTGTTGTAGTTTACAGCTTGACTTCGATATTTGCACCTTTCGGTCCAACACATCCGACTTCAGCAAGTATTTTTTTAGTACCGGGTTAGCATTCCTTCTTCGATCCCTTCTCCTTAGCCAGTCTGCCCTGCTGCAGCCTGTTCTCCCGGATCACCACGTGGAGATGTAGAAGGGTCTTGGCGGCTCTGGTTCGCTGGCCCTGACGCTAGTAGTCAGATATGCGTCGCTGACCACTGCAGCTCATGCACTGCTCAGCGTCTTGATCCCTTATTTTTATATGTCCTTCCAGACATTAGGGTGGTAAAGTTTAAGAAGTCCCTGATGAGGTGTGAGGATACTTACATACTTTGCTCTTTTGACAAGATAGGGACCAAAGGTCATTGTGACCGTCTCTTCAATTTGTTAAACCCCAACCCATGCTAGCTCCATTTTTTCTTCAGTTGATGACTCTGCTATTTTAACTACCATTTTATTAAATAAAGTTTGTGTCTTTTGCCTGGAACAGACTTTGACCTTAGAGTAATGTTTGTGTCTGACTTTGGTCTTCAATTCACACATTTATCACTTTTTCCATCTCACCAATTAAATTGTGCTTCTTTCTAATTAGTTTGGTATACACTGGTGTAGCTTTTTAATTTCCTCAAAAATTGTAACTTTGGTCTTTACAATTGTGCTAACTGTAGCGCGAGGTACATCTAGTCTATGACCAATTTAAGATGCTATGTTCATTAAGTTTGATAAGATCAAGTTTTTCTTACAATTTGAGAACCTTGCGGGTTCCTTTAACTTTACCCTTGCACTTCGGATCCATTATGAAGATACTATTACTGTAACATCATGTAGCATGTCCTTTGCAGAACATCACTTTAATGACAGCTGATCTGTAAGACACTCACTTTCATTTTCGTCACATTCACTGTAAAAATCTAAAATCTGAACATTACTCATCCATGAACCATCATATTTTCACACAGTTTTTAAAAAAAACAAACAGATCCCCCATCAATAAACAGCACTGGCAATCAAACCACTGGTGATGGAATAGTTGGAGGCAGCTTAACTATTCCATGCCCTATAGATACTGTTCCACCACCTACAGCCATAATATGGAAGAGAGTTATCAATGGGCAAATAGAGACTGTCAATGTGACTGGCAACTCACGCTACAGTGGGGGCACGGTTACAAACAAGGTAATTGTTATTTCATGTTGTTTGATGTTTGTACATATAAACTGACTTAGACCATCTTGTTCCCCTTGGAGAATTGGTTTGAAGTCTTCACTTTCCACTGATTACTCTTTGAGCCCTCTTCTCATACAATGGCTATGAAACCGAAACTACCCTGGATTCTTCTGATAATCTTCTTTGTTATGTTTTCTTTGTCCTTGTAGCTCTTCTTTTTCCATGTGTGATTCAATAAAGCCAATGGATGGCTATATTGTTAGGTTATTTCTGAGAGTATGTCAAATGTTTCTTTTGGAGGGTATGTCAAAGGTCTCATATGTGTGTATGCAGCTGGCACTCTGGAATGTGTAGTCATTGGATTATGTCTAGGGCATTAAAAAATTGGTTATGCTGAATTTTTAGATGGAATGTTGCTGTGATCCCTCATCAGATGTGTCTTAGCCTTTCTACTCATCTCTTTCCCTGTGAGTTTCAATCCTATTTCCCATTTTGCCTTGCTGATCAAAGTGTTAACATCCTGGTTTGTTCTTTTATTTTTACCAATATTAGAAAAATAATAATAAAGTTCGCCTAGGCATCTGAGGCCCGTTGCGTCGGTTGGACGCCACCATGACCATTCAAAACGGCACTTTGCAGACCTCATTTATAGCGATCCTCAGTGGTGGAGACAGTGGGAGCGCTGCCATATCCCGACTGGGCAGTGGGGGTGTCGATCGCGATCCCTATGGGCTCCTGTGTGGGAGCCGGGTACCCGGCTCACCTTGGGATGGGGGTCACGAGGTGGGAGTGTTTGAGTTCTCCTTCTCATAAGTGTCGATCCAGTGTCAGAGTCATCATCTTCCGTTTTTTTATAATACAGAGAAATGAGTGTTCCTAGGATCTCCTGTGGGGGTGGGGTGGGGGGAGTGAAAATTTACATCAAGCTGTGAAAAAGGGTCCTTGTTTGTCGTATCTTTTCTTGGCCTATCTTTTCTTGGCCTAACGCTGCGGAGCAGCCAAGCGGAACCTGTGTTGTCATCTAGGCCTCAATTTCTCGTCTGGGAGCTGAGCGATATTCAACCAAAAATGGCTATTTATTTTTACTATGTGATGCAAAGACTGCGGACAAAATACATTGTAACTTGTGAAATACACCACTCGGATGAATAAAGACACTTTCACAGTAAAGCAGCTCTGAGGACAACGATTGGTGAAAATATGAATCCGTTCAGAAACCTGAGAACATCAGAAACAGATACAAACACCAGAGCTAATTGTGAGCGCAGCTCAAACTTTTTTTAACGAATGTTACTTCCCCGAAATGTTCAATTTTACATTTACCCTTTATGAGGGGAAGGAAGACTGTCTGGTCAGGCAAAATATACTGATCAGTCATGTTAGCCAGGGTCAGGCAAATCATACTGGTCAAGAACCTCACCTTGGCTTTCTCGTTGCCCTTCCTGGAAACGGGCTGTTTTCACGGGAGTCTGGCTAACAAGGTGAAGAATCGACGGGAGCCCTGTAGTGGTGAGTGACATGCAGATGAAGCCAAGCATAGCACAACTTTCTGGAGGACCCTGATTCACCTTCATCAGCATGCTCGGGATGTGAGGAAAGCTACTGCAACCCGCCAATTAACGTCCTTTTCAGGTTGTACAAAAGAGTAAACCTACTCATTGTGGGTATTTGAGACAACAACAATCCTTTTTGAGGGCCTTTGCTTGTTATTTGTTCTCATTGCCTTTGTTTTGTTCACATTAATCAGCAATCTTTTAAGAATATTTGTCAGGTTTACAAAACTGCCCTACAAATATCTGCATCACACTTATGTCTCCATGGCCCAAAAGGGTAGCAAAGAAAAGTAACACTCTAACCTGCCAAAGACATTTTAGATAGTTGGTCATGTGGCAGGCTACAAGATCCTGTAGAAACTAAGCCACAAGAAGAAGAAATGAAGACCTCTACACCACATGATAAAAGAGGAGCAACTAAGCCATGACAAGCCATCATAAGTACCCTCAAAATCATTGTCAGGCTTCTAGTTGTCTGTTTACCATTTCAGCAATATGACCTTACCATCAACCCTTTAGAAGATGATGATGCTGGCACCTACTTCTGTCAAGCTGTTAATGTTATGGGCACAGTGGAAGGACCCAATGTAACTGTCATTGTACACTGTAAGTTGATAATTATTTTTATTTATGTGTTTTTGCTACAAGCAGAGCTCAACTGCGTTGGCGAATGGTGCAGAGAATCTGAGGCACTGATTAATCCGACAAAATCTATGGGGACATGGTTCTCTCTGAACAATAATATCGTCCACACATCGTCATCACCGTTATCCTTAGAAAGTAGAAAGATCCCACACATTGAAATATTTGAGAGTCCTCTTCGACAGAAGTGTGTGGTTCAAGGAACATGTCAATTACATGATTTTCCGAGCTCGTAAAGGTCTGTCGGCGATGAGGCTGATAGCTGAGGGTCACTGCGAACAGAGACTCTTATTGATATTATTTCAGGGGTTTGTCCTTTCTGTAATAGAATATGCTCTGACGATTCTCACGCTCAGCAAGACGCAGCTGGAAAGACTGGAAAAGATTCAGAATGAGACAATGAGAATTATTCTCGATTGTACAAGAGATACGGCCATAACTGCCATATGGTTTCTGTGGGGTTTAGGCGGCAAATGTGTCAGGCTCGAGCTTACATCCACATCAGCGCGAACGAAGTGCATCCGTTGCTTGAAAGACACTTCTTCTGCGTTCATTCTCAATCTCCTGCTACCAAGCCCTGAACAGGATGTAGCAGTAGCAAGTAGCAGGATGTAGTCTGGAGAACGGACTTGCATTGTGTCGCTAGTTTACAGTTTGACTGTGATATTTGCACCTTTCGGTCTGACACATCCGTCTTCATCAGGATGAAAGGCACAAGACTTGTAAGGGAACAATCGTGGATGGGTTAGGCTGAGGCGGTTGTGCAAAGGGTGTGTGCATTGGGCGAAGAATGGATGAAATTACCTGAGAATATCCTGCAGACTTTTCATGTGATTGTCCCACTTGACAGAGTGTGTGTTCAGCTGAATTCGGTTAATATAGTGTAGGAGGTTAATGTTTTGATGAATGACAATTCTACTGATGATGATGTCATCCATAGGTTGAGAAGCGCATGGGCCTTCGCGGCTCAGAGGGGTGAGAAAACGATCAAGGAGAAGTCTGGGGCTTTTTCGGTGACCACAAGCAGTCTGACCATGGAGATGATGGCTGTTACGAAGACGATGGTCTGACTTGAAGCAATGAGTGGCACACATGTGTGCATCCTCAGTTATTCAATGAGGAGGCGCCAAGGGTTGATGTCGGTAGGGTGGTCAAGGTTACAGAGAGTCACCTTTATACTCATTCCGGGACATGCAGGTGTCGAAGGGAACGAGAGAGCTGATAATTTGGTGAGTACAGCATTAGTAGAGGGTGGGAGATCAATGGACCAAGCCGATATCCTAAATTCCATTAGGGAAATTGGCTGGAAGAAAGATTATGAAGTTGATCCAGAATTTACATCCTTGGCGCGACTGGTTGAATTGGATGTGAAACGAGGGGCGGCGAGAAAGGAACACCACACGGGGATCCATAGACATCTGGTTAAATAGCACAGGACTAGAACGGTCAGTCATCACATGTTGGCAGACATACTGAGAATGAGATCTGAGCGCGTATGGACTTGTCCTGAGTGCAATGAAGATGATTCGACGACTAGTTAACTATTTATATTTCCAATTTTGACTATAAATATTACCTTGTATGTTGTGCTCTTATGAAGAATCACCATCAGTGCTCTTCAAATGAACCCATAGGTACACTGTATATTTCAGCCAAAATGGGGAATGATATAAATATTGATAGTTCCTGTGGTTCTCTGGTTTTACACACTCCTGCTTCATCCTAACAAATTTTTCAAAATACAGCCACCCACAAGAACAATAGGGCAAAGCTACAAATTAACTAAAGAGTGGTCCAGATTAGATATTAGGAAATATTATGTTAGTCAGAGAGTGGTGAATGCTTGGAATGCATTGCCACTGGGGGCAGTGGAGACAAGGACAATTAATGCATTTAAGAATAAATTGGATGCGCATAGCTTTTAGAGCAAGGTAATGTAAATGAAACTGGTTGTATACAGACTCTGCAGAGTCTTCTAAAACAATATTAAGATGATAAGTTAAGGTGCTTGATTGTTCAATGTTCCCTCTATGAGTGTTTTCAAGACCAGAATGCCAGTTCTTTCATTGCAATGAATTTTAGACACTCATAAGCTCTAGAAGAAAATGATGCAAACATCAAGTTCAGGTGAAACAAATAGACTGAGACCCAACCTCACTACTGGAAACACCATGCTTCTGCAAATAGGTTGCATTACAGAAGCCTTGCCAAAGAAAAAGGGATCAATGCTGTGATCCCCATAGTGGTAAGCTTACTGTGAAGTCTAGCATTGCACTACAGCCAGGAAGACCGATGCCTGCTTTCATTATGCCTCAAAGAAAAGCCACTAATATGCTACCAGATCTCTCATCTTCAACAGTGAAAAACTGAGCATAAATATCTTTGAAAACCAGCAGCAAGATATGCCCCTGAAGATCTGTGGCTTCTTTTACTACTATCCCTTAATGGTATAACCATCCCTTCTGTACCTTCTTTGAATGTTGTATGCAAATCAAAACAAAATTCAACTGTTCAACGGGAATATAAAATCTGCTCTATTTGTCTCAGAAACATATCTTCCTATGACTGTAAACCTTTATCGAAATAAAGTTCTCTTTTACATACTTTGTATCAGACAGCCAGATGTGGCAGCAAACACAGATCTGTGACAAAGAACACAACCAATATGGTTAATAGATTAAGGAGAGACTCTGCTTTCTTTTGTACACTTTTTCTTTATCCTGCTCCTTGATTGACTTTATGAGCTAAAACAACAGAGCTCATCTGTTATTGTTCTGAAGCTAAACTGCATTCTAATTGTTTTTTATTCTGTGCTATCGTATTTGTTACCACAATTTCAGATTTAATGAAACAATTATCTGTCACTATTTTGTTTATCACTGATTGCAGTAGTTCCAAAACTTTTCTGTTCCAGTGACCCTTAGTGTTCCAATATTTTCCCAGGGCACTTCAATGTTTGGGAACCACTGACTGAACTGGTTAATGTTGATACATGATTTATGGCAGGGTATAGTGGTGCTATGTCTTTTTTGCTCCTGGTAAGGGATATCATGATTTTGTGATGAGGAGCGAACCCAGCACCTAAAGGTTGTGCGGTATCACTTAACCACTAGCCAACGCCTTTACCATAATTTAATTTTGTTTTAAAAAAATGGTGTCACCAATTTATTGATGACCGTACTGGTTGGTAAAGCTGAGGTAGCCCAGTGGTTAGTGTACTGACTTACCATCGGAGCTATCAGTGTTCAGTCCCCAGTTGGTATTTTTCAGATTGAAAAAAAAAACAGCTTCTTGGATCTCAAAAATTATATATATATATATATATATATATGGCTCTTTTTGTCTTCACAGATGTTTTTAATCGAGTAAAAGTCTCATTTAGCAGATCCTTTCATAACTGATCTTGCCAATTTCAAACAGGCACACTTTACCACAATGAGTGCAGGTTTTGGATATAAAGTTACATTTACTTTTGCATTTTTCCTGCTTGCTTTCCAATGTGTTTGTTAGTGTTTCCTCAAACGTCTGTACACCTCTGCTGTTTTACATGCAACTCTATCTTCAGCCATCTTCTCCCACTTTTGAAAGTGAAGTCTTTCATTAAGGTTTTACAAATATTTTTGTATCTTAACATTGGTCTATCTCCAGGTCTTCTCCCCTCCTAAAGTTCACCAAAAAGCACCTCTCTTGGTATGTGGTTGTTTTCCATTCCTCAATGGAATGGATCAAATGCCTCTGTGTTGGTAATTTTGTCCTGCTACTTAATTTGCATTATTTTGCGTAGATAACGAAGGTGAAGGATGGCGTGTTAACATCATCATTCCTTTTTTTATTGGTTGATGCAAACAGTCTGTAAACATTGACATTTTTCTGTCTTTATTCTGTCTTTATCATCACTGCTATTATCTTTTTCCTTCTTCTTTTCATATACTTTTTATTTTTCCCTTTTTCTCTCTCCAATTTTTCATTCGTTGGTGCTGTTGATAGTCTTGCTGATGGCTGACAGTTTTAGTTACTTTTCAAATATATGTGTGTATATATGCTATAGCTTCCTATCCACACAAATAAGACGACTTACCATTTACAGTTTTCATCATTGGTCTGGTGTACGGGTTTTCATAAAGCAAAATTAACATGTATGCAGAACTGCAATAATTGTCATTGACTATTATAACAATTTTACTCTGATTTTGAAACTGGTTTTTTCTCCTTCACAGTTGATCCAATAGTGACTGTTCCATCCTATCTTGAAGTACAAGAAGGTGACAACTTCACCATAACTTGCAAGATTATAATGTACTCAAATGTGACATCTGTGGTTTGGACTAAGGTAATGATAAATATATGTTTGCTGTTTGAGAAACCGCATTCAGAAATACATCCGATTAGCCAATTTGGGGGGGGGGGGGGGGGGGGTACTCTCATTTCCCTAATTTCTCTATTCCCCATGGTAGTGTGCGTTGCACTATGTTTTTATCTTCCGCCTGTCGGTCCAGTGCATCCGACTTCGGCATGCATTTTATGTAAGGGTCTGCTTCCTCCTGCATTTTCTAAGAGCTTGCTTCCCTCGGGTATTGGCCGGTCCTGTGATGGGGAGTGAACCCAGCAACTTTGGTTTGTGAGCCGTGTCACCTAACCACTAGCTCATGCGGTCCCCTCATTAGCCTAGTGGTTGCTGCAGCTGTTGTTATCTAGTGCCCACAATGAGTATGTTTACTCACGTCCTCAGACTTTCCTCACATCTCTTGGCCAATATATTTTACTGACTAACATTATCCAATCAGTATGTTTTGCCTGACCACTGACCTTTTCACAGCAAAGATATGGGCTTGAACTCACGTTACTGGCACGCTCCAGTTGATCAATCTGCAAGTGGGTACCTTGCTAATCACTTGGGAAGGAAAAGTCAGTGAGGACGGGAACTGGCTACCACACTTCATTAACAAGTTGTTGTGGCCTTATAAAATGAAGTCTTACTTCATCCCCGACAGCAGTGTCTGCTATTGGACTACCAATATATTCGTCATCTTTTTCTTCTTCATATCACGGAAATTATTATTTTTGTAATGGGCTGTCTTTGTGAGAGACAAGAATTAGGGAACATACTGAGAGCATGTAATAAGAGATGTTCAACATTGCAGGTAAAACCCTCTGTCCTGTTTTGTTATGTGACAAACCATGTATCATGTATCTCATCTTCACAATGGGGCCAGTTTTTGCAGACAGAATTCCAAACATGTATCTCATCTTCACAATGGGGCTAGACTTTGCAGACAGAATTCTAAGAATGTATCTCATCTTCACAATGGGGATATCCCTGGTACAGCCAAGGTCCAGTCATTCTGAATGCGTTCTAACCTTTAACACTGTGACCGTGACACTGTGAGGACATTCAGTATTTGAAAATGAACAAGACCCAGTTGATTGTATTGGCTTAAAATATGCCGCTACTCCAGGTTGGTGGCTATTATTGCTTTGAGTGCTACCAGTACATTCTTGTATCTCTATATGATTCAATCGGCATGGTACTTATAAGACAAACTGTGATCAAAAGTTACTCCCAAATATTTCAATCTATCTGAATTCTCAATGGCACATTCATCAAGGGTTATGTTAGGGGATGTATTTGGCCAAAGACGGATGTGTCGGACCGAAAAGTGCAAATATCACAGCCAAGCTGTAAACTAGCAACACAACGCATTCCGTTCTCTGGACTGCATCCTGCTACTTGCAAAGGCCTGTTCAGGGTTTGGTAGGCGGAGATTGAGAAAGAACGCAGAAGAAGAAGGGGATGTGTTTTGGATGATGATGTTCAGGAAGCATCACATCACACAAATCTAGTTGGGACTTATCTGGGAGTGTGAATCGCCACACCATTGTGAGATTACCTGTAAAGTCTCTTTGACATTTTCAGTCATTCTTAGCCAGCCTTGTTTGTGTGGATGTCATATGCAAACATCTTCAGCCATTCTTAGCCAGCCTTGTTTGTGTAGATGTCATCTGAAAACATCTTGAGTCATTCTTAGCCATCCTTATTTGTGTGGATGTCATCTGCAAACATCTTGAGTCATTCTTAGCCATCCTTGTTTGTGTGGATGTCATATGCAAACATCTTGAGCCATTCTTAGCCATCCTTATTTGTGTGGATGTCATCTGCAAACATCTTGAGTCATTCTTAGCCATCCTTGTTTGTGTGGATGTCATATGCAAACATCTTGAGCCATTCTTAGCCATCCTTATTTGTGTGGATGTCATCTGCAAACATCTTCAGTCATTCTTAGCCAGCCGTGTTTGTGTGGATGTCATCTGCAAACATCTTCAGTCATTCTTAGCCAGCCTTGTTTGTGTGGATGTCATCTGCAAACATCTTCAGTCATTCTTAGCCAGCCTTGTTTGTGTGGATATCTTCAGTCATTCTTAGCCAGCCGTGTTTGTGTGGATATCTTCTGCAAACATCTTCAGTCATTCTTAGCCAGCCGTGTTTGTGTGGATGTCATCTGCAAACGTCAATGTGTATCCTGGCCTGTGTGTTGAATGTGGGCCACTTATATTGCGTAGATGTTGAACAGTACAGGTGGTTGAACAGTGCAGATGAAAGGAAGGAACCCCGGGACAGCTCCAGATATATGCGTCTAGGTATGGATGTCCATGACCCCAAGTGGAGTGCAATTGTTCATTCCATGAGGACAGCTCCTATCCACCCCATCAGTTGTGTATTTACTCCACATTTACTCAAGCAGGAAATCAAGGTCCCATAGTCCACATGGTTATATGCATCTTCCAGATTAAGAACCACAGTGACTGTTTCTTATTTGAACTGAAAACCTTAATAAATGTTATAAGCTCTACTCACTCCTGTACTTCTTCGTTAGTCTGTAACTACCCAGATTGTCAGGCAAGATGTGCTCGTGTTTGAGATGGAATATCACTTTTCTGATCACTGTTTTCTTGAATGATTTGTCATAGACATTCTGTAAGGTGATTATTATATAGTTACTTTGTATTGCGGAAGCCTTGTCTGGCTTAGAAAGTGCACGTATGTAACTGTAGAGCCAGTCCTTAGGAACTGCTGCATTCAATATGAGGTGTTAAAATCTCACATTTCCACAGAACAAAGGCCTGTGTCATTTTCCATTTCAAACAGGAATAAAATATTGAATAATTAGTTTTCCTGGGGATCAGATGAAGAAATATTTACTGTATCATATTTAGGAAGTTGTTTCCAGACCTTTCTTACAAACCTAGATGGATTCTCCACAATTTGACATGGTGCACAATGACATATGTTTGAGATCTATAGACCCTAGATGCATTTACATGTTTATACATAGAAGTTATGGGAGCATTGTCATCAAGGACTGGCCTTAGGACAATAGCAATAATTTGAACCTCACTCACTCGAGGGTCCCTATTTGAAACTTTAAATTTTGAAATCTTAGTATTCAAACAGGCATGTTAATGTCTATTGCCAGGTAGCCGAAGGCTATCAACTATTCGTAGTAGGTATTTTAAAAAAAAAACTTTCTGGCGCTTACTAGGTCTGGGGGAGGATAGAAATAATTGGGGCTAGAATTTCAAATTTTGTCTTGGCAGTGACCATCAAGCCTGCTCTTTTCGATTTCCAACTGCCAAGGGATATTTATCATGCTCAACACTCAACGCTGGAGTCCGATCTCACTACCCAGAAATCAGGAGAATTTTTACCAGAAGATTCATGTGAAAAAAATCTGTGATTCAAACCCGCGACCTCCGACACCCAAGGTGAACACTTTACCTTGAGACCACTGAGCCCTACTACACTTGGCAAGAAATGAAAGCTGAAAGAGAACAGCCAAGAAAAAAGTATATTATTGTTAAAACTGAGTTTAAAGTTCGATTATATCCACATCAGATTGTCATTCAGCATTAATATTTATTTGGTTTAAAATGTGTACAGCTGACAGTATTTCTATAATCAAGGATTCTAGTAACTTGTTCATAAGTTTTAATAATATACAGAGAATAACAAATTGTTAATAGTTTTACTTCCTCTTTTTTTTTTTACTACCTCTGGACGATGGCACCATATTAGGTAAACTGGTGATTCACTGATTGTGGTCATATTATATCAACTGAGTTGGGATGGGGTGCGGAGAATTGGAGTGTGGTTAGACGTTTGGACGTATGGAATAATAGTGCATGCATCAACAAATTACAGGTTTGAACAGCATCCATACTGTTCACCATATTCTGAGAGAGAGACTGGGAGCCTATGCTCCAATTGAGCACTGTATTTTCTTTGTTAATATCAGCATTACACTGTTGCTGTTTGTTTTTCAGGGAAATACCCAACTTAATATTGGTGACAGCTCAAGCAAGTACTCTGGTGGAACTGTTCAAAATCCTTCTCTGACAGTACACTCTGCTGGAAAAACTGACAGTGGTACTTACAGGTGCCAAGGCAGCAATGGCACAGCAAACGTTACTGGCACGACAGCTGTCAATGTAACATGTATGTTTTCACCTTCATGTATTTGCATGATGGTTAATCATCTAGTAAGCAAGAAATTAAAAGATTATGCAATTCCATTTTGTGGATTACGGTGAGAAAATAATAGAACTACTGCACTCTTGTCCATATCTTAAAAGGGGATAGAGTTGGGTTCTGCATAGAACTGGTACACTGAAATTGTACATGTAAAATAAAATGTCCACATTGCAGTCCATAACATTACCACTTTTATTTTCATCACTTTCACTGTAAAAATCTGAAATCACTATTTTTTAAAATGCAGATCCTCCGTCAATAAACAGCACTGGCAACCAAACCACGAATGATGGAATAGCTGGAGGCAGCTTAACTATTTCATGCCCTGTAGATGCTGTTCCACCACCTACAGCCATAATATGGAAGAGAGTTATCAATGGGCACATAGAGACTGTCAATGTGACTGGCAACTCACGGTACATTGGGGGCACAGTTACAAACAAGGTAATTGTTATTTCATGTTGTTTGATGTTTGCAGAGACATGCACGTTTTTAACCTATGCTGAAAATAAAGAGAACTGCAGAGGATAGGGTCAAATGGAGAGACATGCTCAGACAATCCTACAGCCATTCTCAGGACTGATGAACCAGAGGATAGGGTCAAATGGAGAGACATGCTCAGACAACCTTACATCCAGTCTCAGGACTGATCAACCAGAGGATAGGGTCAAATGGAGAGACATGCTCAGACAACCTTACATCCAGTCTCAGGACTGATGAACCAGAGGATAGGGTCAAATGGAGAGACATGCTCAGACAACCTTACATCCAGTCTCAGGACTGATGAACCAGAGGATAGGGTCAAATGGAGAGACATGCTCAGACAACCTTACATCCAGTCTCAGGACTGATCAACCAGATGGAAATGATGAATTTTTGCATATATAACTTGGCTTATACCAACTTATTCCCCTTGGACTATAGGGTTGCAAACTATCTGGGAGTCACATTTGATCGGCGCATGACATGGGAAAGTCAGATCGAGAGAAACCGAATGAGAGCCAGAGAAAGAATGGCAATCATGAGGAAACTTGCTGGTACAAGCTCAGGAGCAGACGAAAGTATACTAAAGAAACTGTACACTGGAAGAGTGAGACCAGTTCTCGAGTATGGCATTGCGGCATGGACAACAGCAGCAAAGGCGAACTTCGATAAAGTTAGCAAACTCCAAAACCAAGCCATGAGAGTTATAACAGGAGGCATGAAGTCAACGCCAATTGTAGAACTTGAAAAGATTACAAAACTGCAATCCATGACCGACAGAAGAGACTGCAGAGCCCAGCTGCAGTCAGAGAAACTCAGAAGACTGACTGACCATCCAATGCACCAGAGACTAAACAATTTCGAAAATGGGAAGCTAAAGCGAAGAAACTTTGCAGAAATAGCCAAAGCAAAGATGAACGAAGACCCTATGAACGCACTAACCACACCAAAGCCCATCCCTACTGTACGAAAACCTACCTGGAGGCAGCATATATTTCCAGAGGTAGTAGAAAATATACCAGGTATTGGAAACAAAAACTGCCAGTCTGAAAAAGAAAGAAGAGATACTACCCTGAGTTACATAACGGAAAACTACCCAAGCATGGACTGGACCCATGCATACACCGACGGTTCCATAACAAATACAACACAGAACGGAGGGGCAGGAGCATTTTTGAACCTACCAAATGGCAGAAAAATAACACTGTCATTCGCTACTGGAAAACACACAAGCAATTTCAGAGCAGAGGCACTGAGGGCGGCAGTGGAAGAAATGGTGACATGTAAGAGGAATGAAAGCCACATAGTCCTGCTTACAGATGTTCTGGCCGTAGTCACAGCACTAAAAAGCCAGAAAAATACTGAACTTAATGATTTAAGAGCAGTACTTTGTCAACTATGCCAGCAGGCCGCACCAAAAAGGGTAGTGGTGCAGTGGGTTCCATCTCACTGCAACATCCAAGGCAACGAGGAGGCAGACAGACTGGCAAAAGAAGGTGCAAAACTACCACAACCAGATACTAGCATGACATACGAAGAGTCAAAACGGCTTATACGAGCTAGATTCATGACCAAATGGGAAACCGAACATACTGGCTACACCAAAAACGATGCCTATTACCAGTTGAACAGAAGAGAGCAGGTCGTGGTCTTCAGACTTCGCACTGGCCACAACAGACTGAGGTACCACCTATTCAACAAATTGAAGATAGGTGGCACTGACGAATACCCGTGTGGTACCGGGAAAATGACCGCTGAGCACTTGCTGCAAAACTGCCCGACATACGAGGATCAGAGAGAGCAGATGTGGCCACCACCAGTGGCAACACTAGACAAGCTCTATGGCAGTGTCGACAGCCTCAGAATGACGGCTGCTTTTTTCGAACAAATAAATGTTACTGTCTGACTGCGTATGATGAAGGACTATAGGGTTGCAACCTTTACTCTCCACTGATTCTTATTTAACGTTGTCTTCTCATACTTCATCCAGGAGACCACATCTACTCTGGTTTTGTCTTATAATGTTCTTTGTCTTCCCAGTTGTTCTTTCCAGTTATTTCATTCAATAATGTCCATGGCATTGCTATATTGTTATGTTTCTTCTGAGGGTATGTCAAAGGTTCCTTACGAATATAAATGCATCCAGTACTTGTGCTAGACTATTTTGTGCCTTTGACAAAGCAAAGTATCAAAAACAATTCATCAGTATCTGTCAAAACTTGTTGAAAACACTCTGCAGTGCACAAGAAATTTCTTGATCACATGTAAAATGGCTTGTAGCTGAATCTAAATGAGCCTCCTTATTTTATTGCTTGTAGGATTGACTATTAAAATATGTTGTGCCATGCAAACGTCATATCCCAAACTTGAACCTACACATTGCATCAGCAGCTCTGTTTCAATTTGAGATGTGTTTGCAAATGAACCTTTTAGCCATGTGTCATCAACATTCTCTATTTAAGCATTACATTTATTACCAAGTCCTGAGTGGTTCGCCAGTATCTTTGTGTATGACAAAGACAAGAATAGCACCACTGCCCCACAGACAGCATGTCGTAAGAGACTACTAACTATGTGACATGGCATAACATGGGCCATGGTTAGGTAGTTTGTTTAGAGCAGCAAAAATGGCGCCTAACAGGCTGCAGGTCTACTTTGCTTTAGTGTTTGAGTCTATTAAGATGGACATGCACATCGGTTAACCACCCGCTGCGACACATGTCCCAATGCAGCGGAGTAATAAGCTGCTCGAGCCTAGTTTGCTAAGCAGGAAATCCTTCTTCTAGCTACATACATCTCATATCAGAGCTGGTACCTGCAAAGGTCAATCTGCCACTGTAGAAGTACAGATCAACTAAGGATATATTACCTAGATATATCTCAGTGATATTGAAATATTGATCCAACTTCTCCATCTCATTCCACTCAATGGCTTAACATTTATATCATAACATTTATCTGCTATGTGGTTAGTTAGAATGTGCCAAAGTGGATCACTGTAGAGATGTAATTAGAGATCTGTTGAACCAAAATGAAGAAATTAGTTGCTTCTGGACAACTCTTAACCGTTTAACCTTGACCCCACTGAACAATAAAAGTACGGAAGGGCAGAGTAGGTTGTTCACTTTGAAAATCTGAATTTTGTTTGTTTGTTGTATAAATATGATTTGTTTATGTGTAGGGACATAAATGAATAAAGAACTACTTGGTGTTATTGTTTCTGATGTATGTGTGTTAGTTTATGAGATACAAGAAGATGAATGTGAAAATTAAAAAAAAACCGCAACATTTTGATTTTACTCATATGTCGTGGGCAATCGGGACCATCGGAATGTGAAAATCATCACAGAACACCGATAGTGTTTCGTACAAGATCGTCAAATCTGCTTTTTTCCCTTACAAATGTAGTTAATACTGCTAAATAAGCAAATTAAACAGATCTAGTTCAAAAAAATATGTCAGAACAACTTACCTTTATCACCCGCAATAATGGAATAATCCGCTAGTCGTCCCGAAAAAGAAAACACATTGTTTCAAAATCGCTTTCAAACTAACTATACCGCCCATTTTGGTTCTTTACATCTCCAATGACGGCATCCCTATATTTAGATTCAAAATGGCCGTGTGTTAACCGGTGTTAACACACGGCAATGCTTTAGAATAATTTTTTGATAACAATCTGCAAATTTTCTTATCGTGCGGCCGTTTACACTTACTTCAGGTGAACGTTGAGCAGTTTTAGTTGTACGGACACTAACTTGCTAAAGGTTAAAGAGTGCATTGCAGAACACAAAATAAAGTCAGCTGGTTTATGTCCAATACTCTATGTACGCCATTTTCTTTGCCTTTCATGTTACTTCCATTATCATAATCTAAACCATGCAGATACTCATTTGTTAATCCTATTATCTCAAGCAGTCCAAGATGTGTTTCTGTCATAAAGGCACATGAAGCCAGTCTCCTGTAGTGATCACCTAGAGACAGATAAATCAAAAGGGATATATTTAAAATATTTGGACAAGCAAAACATAGCTCAGAAAGTAAATAAAGCTGCAAAAATAGACGTTGCCATGTGTAATTGAGTGTCCAGTGGTTCACAGCCTTTCTTTGCAATATAAACCATTGACAAAGTTTAATAGAATTTATTTTAAAAAATCAGTCATGTTTCTAAGATCTGTCTTGTGTTTTCAGAATGATACTCTTGCTTGAAACAAAGAAGAATAGAAGAAGGTTCTAATGTTGCTGAAGTGTTATGAGCAGAGCTGACAAAAGATAGTCTCTCAACAACAAAATTATTAGAGAGCATCCATTTCTGTCTTATGTTGCAACGGAAACAAGAAAGATTGAGTCAAGTCTAGTCTATAAATTATTGACAGTAAAGGTGTTTTCAAAATCAGGAGCAGACCAGGATTCATGTCGTCTGATGAGTAAAGTTAGAGAAGACATTCAAAATAGGATTTATGGAGAGTATATGCTTCAGTGTGGCGTTCCAGGTGTAGCAAGAAGTCATCAATATATTGACAGAATTGATTAAAGTGTCATTTTCAGAATGCGTGTCAGGTTTACGGGGCTGCTCTATAAATTAAAACCTCTGTTATAAATGTTACAAGGGCCTAAAATTAGAGCAAAGAATAGTAACATTGTAGTCAAACAGTTCAGAAGAGGGAGAAATAGATTGTTGGTCATGGGGCAGGCTACTTGATCCTGCAGAAGCTATAAGCCACGACGAAGAAATGAAGACCTCTACACCACTTGATGAAAGAGAAGCAACTAAGCCATGAATGTCAGGGCTGTAGTGATGTTTGTTTACCATTTCAGCAATATGACCTTACGATCAACCCTTTGCAAGATGATGATGCTGGCACCTACTTTTGTCAAGCTGTCAATGATATGGGCACAGGGGAAGGATCCAATGTAACTGTCATTGTACACTGTAAGTTGCATTTTTTGTTCTATTTTTATTTGGGACTTTCTCTCTTGTTTTTCCTCTTATAGACTATAAATATTACCTTGCGTGTTTTTCTCTTATGAAGAATCACCATCAGTGAAATTCAGGCAAACCCATAGGTACACTGTATATTTCAGCAAATGGTGAGTGATATGAATATTGATGCTTCCTGTAGTTCACTGGTTTTGTACACTCTTGCTTCATCCTCTCAGGTGCCCTTTCCTGTATGCACTGCCCATGTTTGATTTTTCAATGTTCCCACTATGAGTGTTTTCAAGACCAGTTAACATCAGTTTCAAGTGAAACATACCAAGACCCCCACCTAATGCTTAATCCATGGCTATGGAAGCAGGCTGTGTTACTGCAGCCTAATCAAAGAAGTGGAAATCACATTATTTTTGCCTATCATAATAGTGAACATTCTGAGAAGTCTAGCATTGCACTACAGGCAAGGTGGGTCCAGACCCACCTTCTTCAGTACCCCTCAGGATATAAGAAAAGCCACTGTAACCTACTTCCAGAGAGACATCAGGAGTGAAGAACTGAACACGAATAGCTTTGAACATCAAGCACAAGATAAGCCCCTGAAGATCTGAGGCTTCTTTGTCTGCTATCACTTAATGATATAGCCATCCCTTCTTTGCCTTCCTTGGATGTTGCATGCAAAGGAAAATTCATCTGCATAAACAAATTAAACAGATCTACCTAAGATGTTACAACAATTTAACTTCATCCCCCTCAATAATGGAATAAACTTCAAATATGAGTGGAAAATAGAATATATCGTTTCAATATTTTAAATAAAAATACACAAGCACATCTCCCATTTGAAAAATGGACAAGAAACTAGAAAAAATGACATCTATCATGTTCAGCTGTTTCCCTAGCATTAACCCGCATGTTTATACATGATGCTACCAGGCACTGGCCTTTGGTAGCCCACGGTGCCTTCTGAAGAGAAACATTTTTTACACAGCTTTTATGAAAACCCAGCTTGTGGACAGGTTAAAGCCCATTTGGTTATACATTTAAAGAAATCCATACTAATATTTTAAGTTTTATAATACAAATGTTTGCCAAGTGTATAATCTTGAAAAAAAAAGCCTTTAAAGAGATGTTTTTCAAACTTTTCATCACTACTGTTATTTTTTTCTCCTCTTCATTTCATATAATTTTTATCTTTCCATTTTTTTCACCCTCTTTTAAAAAATGTTATTGGTTGGAGAAATTGAGAATCACAATGTTATCCATGTGGTTTTATGTATGCAAGTGAATGGTTTTTTTCACCAAGTACAATTGACACATGTGTAGATCTGTAACAGGTGTGTTTGGCTCTTATAATATATTGGCTCTCCTTTTCACAGCTGATCCAGTAGTGATTGTTCCATCCTATCTTGAAGTGCATGAAGGTGACAACTTCACCATAACTTGCAAGATTATAATGTACTCAAATGTGACATCTGTTTTTTGGACTAAGGTAATGTAAAACATATGTTTGACAGATTAAGAAACTGCATTTAGAAACATTATTTTTTTATCATTGGAAAATTGACTTATTGACTTTGTTATAGTTTGCATTCTCCTATGTGTTTTCTGAGAGGGATCTCAACAATTGGCCCACTTCCATACTGAGAGCATGTTATAAGAAGTGTCTAACACTGCAACCAAACCCCTCTGTTCTGTTGTTCTGTACTCCAGGCAGACCTACAGGTGCTCAGTCTAAAGAAAATGGTGAAGAGTGTAAATGCTGCTAGTTTTCATAGCTCACTGCTTCTTGCTCTGGCGGGGCTGGCCCCCCTCCCACCACCACCACCACCACCACCCTTCTCTGTTTGATTGAGATGAACTTTCATTTTTTTTCAGTCATTTTATTTTAAAATTCCCTTATTCGCCTTATTTTTAAATTCCCCAAGGCGGTGTGCGTTGCACTGTGTTTTTATTTGCGCCTGTCGGTCCAGTCCATCTAACTTTGGCATGCATTTTATGTAAGGGTCTGCTTCCTCTTGTATTTTTTAAGGGTTTGTTTCCCTGGGGTAACGACTGGTGCTGTGATTGGGGAGCGAACCCAGCACCTTTGGTTTGTGAGCTGTGTCACTTAACCCCTATCCATTGTCACTGCCTCCACACATATTTTCTTTAATGCCAGAACAACAGCTCGTTAATTTCTGCAAATCCTGGCATGACAGGACAGTAGATCCCCAATGAGATCAACCATACTGATGACATGTTATAAGAAGTGTCTTACACTGCAACCAATCCACTCTTTTCTGTTCTGCACTCCAAGCTATTCCATAGATGCTCAGTCACTCTAAAATACATTGATGAACAGTGTGTAAATGGTGATGGTTTTCACAGCACACTTGATATACACACTGTTACTGTGTCCTCTCATGGCCCACTTATAAATCAAGATTTTCAATCTTCACATTGTCAGTTCAATGATTGCAGTGGTAGCTGTTGATTAACTTTAAAATTTCATCTTTATCCATTGTCAATGTCTCCATGCAGGCGCCCTTAGTCCAGAACGCCAACTTATTCATTTCCGCAGACCCTAACAACATGACTGGATAGTAGATCCTCATGAGGTATCCAGACGGCTTGGACTAGTGGTTAAGTGACACGTTACCCTGTGGAAGCAAACCATTAGAAAATGTAGGAGGAAGCAGACTCTTACATAAAATGCATGCTGAAGTCAGATGCACTCGGTCGACAGGGCAAAATAAAAGCATAGTGCAACGCACACTACCTTGGAGAAACAGAGAAATGAGGCTAATGCAAAAAAAAAACAAAAAAAAACAAATGAAGTATCCAAAGGTTCAAGACCTCTATACCCATTATCCACTCTTGCCATAGCCAGCCTTTCTATACCTTCTTAAGTAAAATTTGATAGTTAGAAATGAGTTATTAATGTTTACCATACCAGATTAAAATATTACGTCTATTTCCTGCAGGCACTTGATTTTTCAGCACGTCATGCCCCGACGTCGTTTTGAGAACATCTAATCTTTTTTTTATATACTTTTGTGTGTGTGTGTGTCTAGACATATATATTAATAAGGGATCAAGATGCTGAGCAGCACATGAGCTGCAGCGGTCAGCGACCCATAGCTGACTACTAGCGTCAAGGCCAGCGAAGCAGAGCTGCCAAGACCCTTCTACACCTCCACGCGGTGATCCTGGATAACAGGCTGCAACAGAGGAGACTGACTAAGAAGAAGGGATCGAAAAGGGAATGCTAACCCGGTACTAAAAAAATTCTTGCTGAAGTCGGATGTGTTGGACCAAAAGGTGCAAACATTCCGTTCTCTGGACTACATTCTGCTACTTAAGCCCTTTCAGGGTTTGGTAGCGGGAGATTGAGATCGAACGAAGCCAAGCAGCCAAGATGGACTGGTGACCCACAAATTGCAGAAGCTTGACATCAAATTTGACTGGCTAGGCGTCTTCTTCTTCTTCTTCTGCGTACACAGTCAGACAGTAACCATTATTTTCTCGAAAAAAGCGGCGGTCATCCTGAGACTCTCGCCACTACCATAGAGCTTGTCTTGCAGTTCCACTGGCAATGGCCACATCTGCTCTCTCTGATCCTCGTATGTCGGGCAGTTCTGCAGCAGATGTTCAGTGGTCATTTTACCAGTACCGCACGGGCATTCGTCGGTACACCCTATCTTCAATTTGTTGAAGAGGTGGTACCTCAGTCTGTTGTGGCCAGTGCGAAGTCTGAAGACAACGACCTGCTCTCTTCGGTTCAACTGGTAATAGGCATCGTTTTTGGTGTAACCAGTATGTTCGGTTTCCCATTTGGACATGTACCTGGCTTTGATAAGCCGTTTTGACTCTTCGTACGTCATACTGGTATCTATTTGTGGTAGCCTTGCACCTTCTTTTGCCAGTCTGTCTGCCTCCTCGTTGCCTTGGATGTTGCAGTGTGACGGAACCCACTGTACCACTACCCTTTTTGGTGCGGACTGTTGGCACAGTTTGCAGAGTGCTGCTCTTAAGTCATTAAGCTCAGTGTTTTTCTGGCTTTTTAGCGCTGTGACTACTTCGAGAGCATCTGTCAGCAGGACTATATGGCTCTCATTTTCACTGTGTGTTACCATTTCTTCCACTGCCGCCCTCAGTGCCTCTGCCTCTGCTCTGAAATTGCTCGTGTACTTACCAGTAGCGAATGACAGTGTTATTTTTCTGCCATTTGGTAGGTTCAGGAATGCTCCTGCCCCTCCGTTCTGTGTAGTGTTTGTTACAGAACCGTCGGTGTATGCATGGGTCCAGTCCATGCTTGGGTAGCTTTTCGTTATGAAGCTTAAGGTAGTGTCTCTCCTTTCTTTTTCGGTCTGGCAGTTTTTGTTTGCAATACCTGGTATATTTTCTACCACCTCTGGAAATATATCCTGCCTCCAAGTAGGTTTTCGTACAGTAGTGATGGGTTTTGGTGTTGTTAGTGCGTTTATGGGATCTTCGTGCATCTTTGCTTTGGCTATTTCTGCAAAGTTTCTCCGCTTTAGTTTCCCAGTTCCCAAATTGTTTAGCCTCTGGTACATTGGATGGTCCGTCAGTCTTCGGAGTTTCTCTGACTGCAGCTGGGCTCTGCAGTCTCTTCTGTCGGTCATGGATTGCAGTTTTGTAATCTTTTCAAGTTCTACAATTGGCGTTGACTTCATGCCACCAGTTATGATTCTCATGGCTTGGTTTTGAAGTTTGTTAACTTTATCGAAGTTCGCCTTCGCTGCTGTTGTCCATGCCGCGATGCCATACTCGAGAACTGGTCTCACTCTTCCAGTGTACAGTTTCTTTAGTATGCCTTCGTCTGCTCCCCAGCTTGTGCCAGCAAGTTTCCTCATGATCGCCATTCTTTCTCTGGCTTTCATTCGGTTTCTCTCAATCTGACTTTTCCATGTCATGCGCCGATCAAATGTGACTCCCAGATAGGTTGGGTTGTCGTTTGGCTGCAGGATTTTGCCATTTAGGCTTAATTTGGTACTTTGGGGTTTTAATGAGAGCGAGAATATTGTGCACGTGGTTTTCTCCTCGTTTATTTTGACCAGCCATGAGTTCGCCCACTCTTCCAGCGATGTTAGGGCCGTTTGCATCCGATTTCTTGCTATGGTGAGATTCTTTTCAGAGGTCCACATAGCCAGATCGTCTGCAAACATTGAGCTATGGACTCTTCTTGGTATATTCTCTGTAATATCGTTTATATATACCAGGAAGAGTGTGGGTGACAGTACTCCCCCTTGGGGTACTCCCTGCTCGAGTGTCACCTTTTTGCTCATCTGCCCTTGTATTTGGACTCTGGCCGTTCTTTGTTTGAGGTAGTGGTTGATCCACTTGTACATCTTCCCACAAACATCACTTCTTCTTAGCTTGACTCTAAGTCCATCCTTCCAGACTTTGTCAAATGCCTTTTCCAGATCCACCCAAACAGCTACTGTGTGTTTCTGTGCCTGGTAGGCATCTTCTATCTCCTGGGCTATGAGGATGACCTGGTCCTCAGTGGATCTGTGCTGTCTAAAGCCGGCTTGCTGTGGAATTAGTATTCGTTTTTCTTCCAGATGCCACATCAGTCTGGTGTTTATCATCCGTTCCATCAGCTTGCCGACACAGCTCAGTAGGCTTATGGGCCTGTATCCATTCGGATCTGTTTTGTCCTTTCCTGTTTTTGGTACTGGTACCAGTATTGCATCTTTCCATGCCTGGGGTACAATACCCCTTTTCCAGCTTTGGTTCAGGACTGATAGTAGTTTTTCCTTCGCTGTTTGGCCCAGCCCCATCAGCATTTCGTTTGTTATCCCGTCTTTTCCGGGAGATTTCCTTCTCTTTAGTGTTCTCATAGCCTCTTCCATTTCGCGCATTGTTAGTTTGGCCATCATGTGCTCTTCAGCAGCCGTATTTATGTTTTCGTGCCCCTTTAGCTCTTCGCTAATGTCTGTATGCTTATCTGCAGGGACCTCGATGTGGTTTGCTCTGGCATAGTGATCGACAAAGGCGTTTGCGGCTTTCTTACCTGTGATCAAGTTCTCGCCTTGCTTGATAGTAATTTGTTTATTTGACGGGGTTTCGTCGTTCATGGCTCTGACTAGCTTCCATAGCTTGTTCCCTTCTTTGTCCAGGTTTAAACTTTCCGTTTTATTTTTCCAACTTTCTCTTGCTGTTTGCTTGAGAGTGTGTTTGTACTTCGCCGCTGCGGCTTTGAGGGCGATGTTTGCCTCCACGGATTTTTCTCGTTCTGCCATGTTCCTCGCATTTGTTACTGCATCTTCCACTTTCTGTAACTCATCATTCCAGTAGGGCTTATAGTTTTTCCTAGCTCCTCTTGGGATGGTTTCAGTGGCGGCTTGCATTATTGCCTTGCTTAGGCTCTCTACCATGGGCTTCATTTTGGTGTTTCGTGTGTTGATGGTTTCACACAGCCCATCTGTCAGGATTGCAAATCTGTCCCAGTCGGCTCGTTTGTAATTCCAACGTGGGAGCGGTTTTGTTTCCTGTGGGCCTACTTCCATGTCAATGGTTAGCCTGATCGGCCTGTGGTCGCTACCTGCCAGTTGGTTTAGCACCTGGCGGTCTATTTTATAGTGTATGTCCTGTGTGGAGAAGGCCAAATCTGGAGTCGAGGTGGTATGCCATGTTCTTGAATAGAAGCTAGGGCTATCCTCCGGCCTATTGATTAGGGAGAGATTTGCATCTATCTCCCAATCTTCCACTTCGTCACCTCTACTGTCTGTGTCAGAGTATCCCCATCTCTCCGAGTGGCTGTTGAAATCTCCAACTACTATGCAGTTGGAGTCTCTGACCTCCATACTCGAGAGCGATAGGTCTCTGTTTGGTGGTCCGTACAGATTGAAAATGCGGAGTTTCGTCTCTAGAGCCATTATGTCAACTCCTACAATTTCTGCTTGTCCGGTGTGATTGACAGGTACCGCGCTACTCGGTATGCTGTTTCTGGTCAGTATCAGGACCCCTCCTTTGTGACCTTCTCTATCTAGACGGAAGGTCTGGTATCCTCTGATTGAGAATTTATGGTTATTGTTGAGGTGCGTTTCCTGGATACATGCCACGTCAATCTTACCTTCATGCAGGTGGTGTGTTAGGGAAAGTTTTTTGTTAATGACTCCCTCCGCATTCCACTGTAGTATTCTGAGGGTCTTGAAGTTTTGGCCAATAGACGTTACCCCATAGCCATGTGCCTTGACTCCACGACACATGGGTGGGTGACCACCAGTAGTCAAGGGTGGGCCCCTTCGAGGCGTGAGGCCCGGCGCTATCGCTGCCTGGCGGGTCTCCTCAGGATGAGCGCCATACGTTTTTCGAATAGGTTGTGCTGCCATCATACTGTGATTTACGTTGCACTGTTTTGCATCCGATTTCAACAGGCGTTTCTGTAGGGATGCCCTCCTTAGCCTTTGGCTGTCCCCAGCCTATCTGCAAGGCAGCAGTTGTTTACGATCAGAGTTTTCTCTCCTATGGAAGTTGTCTTTCCAGACTATCGAGTCTTCACTACTCGTGTCTATAGGGTGCAATGATGGTATGTGATATATGAGATGGACTGGTTTACCCGGAAGAGAGGCAGTCCAGTGTGTCTGTATCCCAGGATCGTCACGTCCTGCCAGAAACGTAGCATTTGCATGTGAGTGGGGTATCTCTTTTTCCCTTTATTTTCTTGGCTTCTATGCAGGGATGGTACGCCTAGCATTCCCCGCCACCTGGGGTGTTGACACAGTGGGGCAGGTGTGCAATGTCCGCTGGTCTGCATCTCTTCTGCGTCCAGCATGATAGTTATGGCTGATAACGTACAGAGGTAGATATCGTAACCGGAGTGCATTTAGCCAGAGGACAAGCCTGGTAATGTCACAGAGATGTTGATCGCCTGGTGTGCGGACAACTCTCATGGTCAGTGGTTGAGTCTTGACAGTTCACAGTGTGGTGGCTGCTCTACTGTTTTCGACACCCCGACCAGGTTCTAAGTCTTTGGTTGGTGTTTTTCGCACCCCATCGCCGTATAGGGTGAGTATCAAGCAGTTTTCCGCCCGCTTTGATTTGCGGGCGGCAAGGACCTCTTACTGTGGCTCTACCTGATAGGGCTGGGGCGCAAGCCCCAGGTCCCGAGCATGTAGGGGCCTCCCATTGCAGTGGTGCTGAGATTTTGGGCGGGATTGCGGCTTTCAAGGGTTCGGCCGTAATCCCCCACATGGTAGCCTCGCGCCCTTGGCTTATCAGCCTGGTACGTGAACCAAAGTGTCTGCGGCTCCTCTCGATTTGAGCTGGTTTTCCGTAGCAACGCCCTGTCATTTGTAGGGTAAAACTGACCTGTCTTCAGATCTATTTCCAGCACCCGTTCACTATTTGGTCAGACGAATTTATTGAGGGCTTTTGTTTGTCAATGACCAGGTATTTGAAATCTGCGGAGTTAAACACGATTTCCGTAGCGTTCTTTCATTTGAGCTGACTTGTCGTCCGTGAGTCTAATACCAGCGTACGTTCATTATTAGACCCAAACGGCAGCGCTCTCAATTTGTCAGTTGTTCTACAGCATTGGCGTGTTCAGTCAAATTAAGCCGCAGGTTCCACACCTGGTGGTGCCCTTTCGTCAATTCCCTTAGCGAGATAGTCAAGTTTCTTAAAGGGTAGCCCCAAAGATTTTCGAGGGTCTAATTCCAGCACATGTTCTCTATTAGACCCCACTAAGGTGTACTTTTTGATAGTCATTCTGCAGTATTGGCGTGGTAAGTTAACTTAGGTCTCAGGCTCCACTCCTGATAGTGCTCTTCCGTCAATTCCTTTATCAAACACTGGATGCAGACAAAACCGAGCCACAGGGGACATAACCCCAGATTTCTGGGGGTCTAAGTCCAGCACCAGTTCCATATTAGACTCCAGAAGAGTGGTCTCGGCATGTCAATCATTTCAGTGTTGGCCGTGTTGAGTCAAATTAAGCCGCAGGCTCCACTCCTGGTGGTGCCCTTCCGTCAATTCCTTTAAGTTTCAGCTTTGCAACCATACTTCCCCCGGAACCCAAACACTTTGGTTTCCCGGAAGCTGCCCGCAGAGTCATCGAAGCAACTCCTGCGGATCGCTAGTCGGCATCGTTTATGGTCAGAACTACGACGGTATCTGATCGTCTTCGCGCCTCTGACTTTCGTTCTTGATTAATGAAAACATTCTTGACAAATGCTTTCGCAGTAGCTCGTCTTGCGGCGATCCAAGAATTTCACCTCTAACGCCGCAATACGAATGCCCCCGTTTGTCCCTGTTAATCATTACCTCCAGTTCCGAAAACCAACAAAATAGAACCGAGGTCCTATTCCATTATTCCATGCACCATTATTCAGGCAGCCGAGGCCTGCTTTGAACACTCTAATTTTTTCAAAGTAAACGCGCCGGCCACCCAGGACGCTCAGCGAAGAGCACCCGTGGGAGAGAGCCGGCAGACGGTAGGGCAGGAGACAACGGGCAGTGAACCGGCGCGAGCCGGACCGCCCGCCTGCGCCTGAGATCCAACTACGAGCTTTTTAACTGCAACAACTTTAATATACGCTATTGGAGCTGGAATTACCGCGGCTGCTGGCACCAGACTTGCCCTCCAATAGATCCTCGTTAAAGGGTTTAAAGTGTACTCATTCCAATTACGGGGCCTCGAAAGAGTCCCGTATTGTTATTTTTCGTCACTACCTCCCCGTGCCGGGAGTGGGTAAGTTGCGCGCCTGCTGCCTTCCTTGGATGTGGTAGCCGTTTCTCATGCTCCCTCTCCGGAATCGAACGCTAGGCGTCTGATGGTGCTGCATTATAGTGTGTGCATCGGTGAGCTATAGGTGCCATCAACATCCGTACACTCCACCATCTTCTGAGAGAGAGACTGAACCCAATGCTTAAATTGGTCACTGTATTATATAAGGCTGGTCTTGTCAATATCACTACCATTTTGCTGTTTGTCTTTCAGGGAGATATTCGACTTAATATTGGTGGCAGCTCAAGCAAGTATTCTGGTGGAACTGTTCAGAATCCTTCTCTGGTAGTACACTTTGCTGGAAAAACTGACAGTGGAACTTACAAGTGCCAAGGCAGCAATGGCACAACAATCATTACTGGCACAACAGTTGTCAATGTAACATGTATGTTTTCACCTACATATATTTCCATTATTGTTAATCATCTTGTAAACAAGAAATGAATGGTTTATGGATGAATATACTCTGATTCCTTTTTATGAATCACACTGTCCCTTATGGGATGAGGAAATAATAGAACCACTGCATCCATGTTTTAAAAGGTAATTAAATGAGGTTGTGCATGGGAATGGCAAAACCTGATACTGTAAAATAAAATTTACACTGAAGTCACTAACATTACTACTTTCATATTCGTCACATTTACTGTAAGAAAATCAAGCTTCTCTTCAATATCTACATTTAATTTAGGTACATCACCACCATCTCTGATGAAATACTAAGCAAACATTACCTTTCCATAAGATCCCTTTCTAAGCATTCTGCAAACATTAGCGTGTCTAGAAGAGAAGAATTCGTGGTGACTTAATACAGGTTTATAAGATGATTAGAGGAATGGATAAATTAGACTATAACAAGTTTTTTAAAATACAGCCACCCACAATAACAAGAGGGCATAGCTACAAGTTGACTAAAGAGAGGTCCAGATTAGATATTAGGAAATATTTTTTTAGTAAGAGAGTGGTGAATGCTTGGAATGCATTGCCAGGGGAGGTAGTGGAGGCAGGAACAGTTAATGCATTTAAGAATAAATTGGATGCGCATAGCTTTTAGAGCAAGGTAATGTAAATGAAACTGGTTGTATACAGACTCTGCAGGGTCTTCTAAACCAGTATAAAGACGTTAAGTTAAGTTAGATCGATTTTGAAGTGGCTTACAGGTACCAAAATTCAGCAGTGATGGCCAAAGGTAAAACTATGAGATAAATTATTAGGGGCAAAGCTAAAGTGACTGTGTCTTCTTTCATTTGATTTGGATTTCATTTGGGCAAAGCTCTTCTTTCAGAATATCAGCTATTGTAGAAAACCTGCTTCTATTTCATGAAACTGTTCATGTGTGAGGCTGATTTTGTTTATTAATGCAGTGTTTTCATCAGGCATGTTACTTTTATTATGTTGAATAAGATTCTTATTTTCACTGCAACGCTTATTAGGATACACTCGTTTTTTATGTGAGACTGAAACTGATGTCCCATATTTTGTAGCCAGTACAGCTTTCTTTATATCTTAACCTTTAGCACTCCATCGTCCGATCCCTTTGAACCAGCTCGGCCTGCAAAAACGGTGTCCGGAAAAAAAAGACATCCATTTTTTACTGCTGACTACGCCCTCCATATATACACGATATTTTGCCGGTTAAAGTATCGTGTGTTCGATTACAAATGGCTTTTGAACAGTTTTAATTTTGTATACGCCGTTTGGAGCAAGCCGACTTTTTGCGAAAGGGGAAGTAGGTTGTTGAGAAAGATTTTTATCGCGTAGATCTGTTTATTTTGTTTGTTTAACCTTAGGCACGCTACATAATTTTTGAAAAAAATTTGACCTAATTAATTTTCTTAATTAGTCGCTGTGGTAGTCGTCTTTCAAAATTTGTAACTTTTATGTTTGTTTGTCAATAAATATGATTTTCTGGCGTGTAGATACACAATACCATAACGAACATGTGGGTGTTATTGTTTTTGTTGTATGTTTGTTAGTTTTTGAGATTTAAAAAGATGAAGTTGAAAATTTATGAAAATCTCGGGAAAAATTTGGACTCGACCACTAGGCCTAGTCGCTTCGATAGAAAATCATGGAAACCACAACAACGTATCGATACTGTGTTTACAATATCGCCACAACTGTTAGTTTCAATTCAAACGTAGTTCTTTCATTTAAACAAACAAAATAAACAGATCTACGCGATAAAAACCTTTCTCAACAACCTACTTCCCCTTTCGCAAAAGGTCGGCTTGCTCCAAGCGGCGTATACAAAATTAAAACTGTTCAAAAGCCATTTGTAATCGCACACACGATACTTTAACCGGCAAAATATCGTGTATATATGGAGGACGCACTCAGCAGTAAAAAATGGCTGTCAGGAGTGACTCCGTTCAAAAAAAAAAAAATTTTTTCCGCACACCGTTTTTGCAGGCCGAGCTGGTTAGAAGGGATCGGACAAGGGCGTGCTTAAGGTTAAATGAAAGAACTACGTTTGAATTGAAACTAACAGTTGTGGCGATATTGTAAACACAGTATCGATACGTTGTTGTGGTTTCCATGGTTTTCTATCGAAGCGACTAGGCCTAGTGGTTGAGTCCAAATTTTTCCCGAGATTTTCATAAATTTTCAACTTCATCTTTTTAAATCTCAAAAACTAACAAACATACAACAAAAACAATAACACCCACATGTTCGTTATGCTATTGGGTATCTTTCTACACACCAGAAAATTATATTTATTGACAAACAAACATAAAAGTTACAAATTTTGAAAGACGACTACCACAGCGACTAATTAAGAAAATTAATTAGGTCAAATTTTTTTCACAAATTATGTAGCGTGCCTAAGGTTAAAAATCTACTTCTACACATTTGCAGTAGCAGCGTTTCTAGTTTCTTAACTATACTCCGCAATGTTTTGTACTGTTTACATGGATTTTGCTGAGCTTGTGAGCTACATAGAACACATTATAACAAAATAATATATACTATGTGACATGTCTGCTCAGCTGATCGGAATGGATCTATGTTGGAGCAAATTTTAATACAAATTAAATTTAGAATAGAAAAGCACAAGAATGTTGGTCGTAAGGAAGTAACATGTTACAAATATTCATTTGCATATACATTAAACAAAGATCCTATTTGAAATAATATAACACTTTATCTAAAGCTTCAGCAAAGAAATTGTTGATCTTGGGTCACAATGACCTAGGCTTAGTTGAACGAATTGTTGCAGTAACAATGTCATCAGATATGCCAATAATTATGTTACGGTGTCAAGTAAACATGATCCTATTTCTTTCACCTTCCTTATTAATGAAAATGTGAGTTTGAAGGATATCATTGTTCATTCTTAAAATCATATATAGTTATTAAAAATTTAAGTAAAAGTTAACTAATTATTTTCTGCCATAGTTTCTGGTTGATTAAACACAAAATTAAAATTGGAATTATTACTTTGCAAGCATACGCTTGTTGTTGAATTATGGGATTCAAAAGAGTACAATTAAACAATGACTCTCGTATTGACTTCAAACAGACATCTGACCATGTTCATGATTTTTTTTGTTCACTTCAGATGCCCCCAAAATTGCAGTACCTACTTCTGATGTAATTGGAAACTTACCTCAGACAGTTACTATCAGTTGTTCAATTGATGCTGTACCCCCAGCAACAAGCATTACCTGGCTGAAGAAGGACGTTGACAGCAATAGTACAACAACTGTAGTCATTGGGGGACGAATAAGGTTAGTTGAAACTTGGTGTAAAGTTTGTTGGTTGAGTTGGTTCTAGAAATGTTGATTAGGACCTAATCTGCATCTAGATCTATTGTTTGCATGTGTAGAGAAATTGTATATAGGTCTAATGTGTTTTAGCTGAGATATATGTACACATTCTTCTTCAGTTTTCAATTCACTAGAGCAGCAGCTCTCAACCTGTGTTCTGAGAACCTCTGGTGGTCCATGGGGTCCACGAAGGCTTGAACAAAATGTTTTAACTTAACATCTTTATACTGGTGTAGAAGACTCTGCAGAGTCTGTATTCAACCAGTTTAATTTACATTACCTTGCTCTAAAAGCTATAAGTATCCAATTTGTTCTTAAATGCATTAATTGTCCCTGCTTCCCTCCTGTGGCAATGCATTCCACGCATTCACCACTCTGACTAAAAAAATATTTCCTAATATCTAATTTGGAGCTTTTCACATTTAATATCAAAAGATAAATAGAAAGATATAAAATACAGGAAGACAGAAAAAAAAACAAATACAACAGAAGTTAATTCAGACATTGCCCACACAAACTCAGAAGAGGACTTTGAAAGTATAAGTGCTTTTTGTAACAACATACTTGTGGGAAAAAATCATTATCTGATTGCTTTAATCTTAAAATTGAGTATAGAAACCATTTGAAAAAAGGTAGTTAGAACTCAGAATACAAGTTTCAGCTATTAATCCAGATATAACAAGGCTTGCAAGTGAAATGCAGTGTCAGCCTCATCATTAAAGAAAGTTAACAGTTCAATTAAATTTACAGCAATTTTGACACTGAAGCAGGACCAACATTTATAGGAAGCTTTCTTCTTCCTCTGTGTTCGTTCTCAATCTCCTGCTACAAAGTCCTGAACAGGGCTTTGCAAGTAGCAGGATTTAGTCCGGAGAACGGAATGTGTTGTGTCGCTAGTTTACAGTTTGACTGCGATATTTGCACCTTTCGGTCCAACACATCCATCTTCGGTAGAATAGGGAGCTTTAACATTGATCCTGCCAAGTTGTTAGTCCCAATTGTAATGTTTAAGTACGTTATCTTGTCTCTTTTTTTACGAATGGATCGAGACTATCAACTGGGACTTAGATGGTCAAACAGTAATGGTCGATAGAGAGTGGTTAGAAATCAACAAATGGCAGTGTGCCATTACAGCATTGCTGCTTTAAATCACAAAAGTGTGGGTTGTCTTATACGCCATAGGCCTACAACAGTTTAGAAAACACATTTTACAGTTCACTTTTAACTATAAGATTTTTTTTGGTGGGTATTTGGTCGTTGCTTTACCATCTTTTTAACAATTTAGAGTATTGTTATTGAGCTACGAAAATGGCAAACATGACCTGAAGTCCTTAGCACAATACATCATAATAGCTTAAACCAACACACAAATTATTTTACTATGAAAAAAATCAGTTAAAAAGAAAAAAACGCAGGTTTGTGTTACAATTTAAATAAGTTTATGCCTTTTCTTTGTAAAATAAACATACATACAAGTAATTCAGTTCAGTTCATCCCGTAACCCATCAGGTCGTTGGGGCACACATGAAGACATGAAAATCCCACGCCAACCCTCTCTGTCTGTCGCCGCCTGACATATCTCACCGGGACGAAGGCCTGACCACTCAGTGGTGTTGTCCACCCATCTCTTACTTGGACGTCCTCGCCCCCTCTGTCCCAGTACGGACCCAAAGAGTGTCTAGTTGGTAATTCCGTTGGACCTCGCGACGTGTCCGCACCATGCCATCTTTCGTCTTTTGATAGCTGTGAACAGATCTTCAAAAGGACCAATAGCGTCTTCAACTCTCTGACGGATTTCTACGTTCGTGAAACGATCTTTATTTGTAACATTTAGGATTTTTCTATAGCACCTCATTTCCATTGCATGTATCCTGCCCTGGATATCTGCTATAATGGTCCAGGTCTCGCAGGCATACAGAAATATTGATAGCACCAAAGAGCGTATTAGTCTGACTTTTATGTCGAGGGCGAGGCGCTTGTCTCGCCATATAGGTTGCAGCCTAGTCAGTGCCGCTGTTGTTTGTGCTATTCTTGCAATGACCTCTGGTTTCGATCCCTCTTCGCTGATCAATGATCCCAGATATTTGAAACGTTTTACCACCTCAAGTTTCTGCCCATTCACCTCTATTACAGATTGAAACCCTGCTATGTTATTGGTCATGAGCTTTGTTTTATCTGCATTTATTTCCATAGGGCCGTTCTATCCAATCTACCAATCAACTCCTGGAGTTCCCTTTCTGTGCCTGCCAATACATCAATATCATCAGCAAAGCGGAAGTTTGTGATAAGCCTGTCACCTATTTTAACCGTGCCAACATGTCCTTTTAAGGTCGTCTCCATTATTCTCTCCAAGAATATATTGAAGAGTGTGGGGGAAAGTATACATCCCTGTCGTACGGAATTAATTGCCTAGCGTTCCCTCTACTGAGACTGCGCTTGTCGCCTGCTTATAAAGGTTTGCAATTACCCTCACAATATCACTGTTGAACTTATAATGCCTTATTGTTGATCATAGCGCCGCATGCCACACTCTGTCAAACGCCTTTCTAAAGTCAATGAAGGCATGGTAGAGTTGTTGATGATACTCCGAGTACTTCTCATTCAGTAGCCGAAGATTAAATATCTGCTCGATGGTACTCCTTCCCGTTCGAAAGCCCGCTTGTTCTTCGGCAATGATATTCTCTGCCTGTGGATTCAGTCTGTTAAGCATAATTCTCAAGAGAACTTTACTTGGATGACTTATCAGACTGATTGTTCAATAGTTCTGACACATGTTTAGGTTTCCTGATTTAGGCAGTGGTAAAATGACTGATTTTGTCCAGCAGGTGGGCCACTCTCCTGTCTGCCAAATTCTATTGCAGATGTATGTCAGGGTATTAATTGTTGCCCCACCTCCCACTTGTAGGAGCTCTGCGGGAATATTATCAACATCTACAGCCTTCCCTCTCTTCAGCATGTGCATGGCTTCATATACTTCTTCCCTTGTTATCGTTTGATTTTCTTCTATTAGACTCACTTCAGGAGACATTGCATTGCTTGGGTCACCTCGACCTTCATGCTTATATAGCTCCGAACAGTACTCTGTCCAGCGCTCACGAATGTCTTGAGCTTCTATGAGACATTTCCCACTCTTGTTCTGAATCGTTGTATTTCGACTTTGTACAGGCCTTACTAAGTCCTTGACTAATTTATATGCTCCCTTGGCATCATTTCTTCCCTGATTTTGTTCGATATCTGCGCACTGAGTCGTTATCCAATCCACCTTGGCCTGTTTCATCTTGGTCTTTATGGTTCCATTTATCTCTCTATATCGCTGAATCCCATCTAGTGTTTTCTTCGCTCTCTTCATTTGTCGTCTCGTGTCACATAAATCCAGTAATATACAACATAAAAATGTTAATCTTGTACCAACATTTTGGTTCATGCGTGAATATAAGACGACCCCTATGTTTCAAGGACGAAACTGACAAAAATCCCTTATCTTATTTTGGGTAAATACATTAGTTGGACTTCTTTTACATTAGTATTGAACAGTCTAATTATATTCTTGTGGAAGAATATCTCCTTCCTTTTGTGTTGTAATTATTTTTTTTACTTACTCCAGCTGGAGCATAAGGCCACCTCTGCAGTTGGCATCCTTTAAAGAGACTGCAATAAAACACTTTGCATGCCTTCAAACTGGTTGTTTCTGTAGCAATTTGTTTTGTATTATGAGGTTTCTAGTCCCACACACAACTCTCTTTAGTCACCTTTCATGGATTGCATATGACGGTGTATTGAACCTATTTTTTTCTCCCTATTATGGGGTCCTTGGATCATCTTACATATCTGCTAGTCGTTGATATTTAATTTAATTCTTTTAAATTGTCCATCTCTGAACCAATGATTTAACTAAATTTGTACATTTTTTTTTACAATTGTTTTACAATTCATTAGAGCAGTGGTTCTCAATCTGTGGGGGTCCACAAAGATATGACAATTGCAAGAAAATAAATAGAAACAATAATATTAATACAAAACCAACAAGTACAACAGGTGAAAAATTTCACATACCTGGGTAACATTATCTCAGCAAAGATGGCATGGAAATTTAAAACAGATGTAATAAATAAAGTTGAATCATTGGGCAAATGTCTCCGATATTACTATGTAAGCATGTGATAATTGATATTAAAAAAACGCTATACAATGCAATATTCCTACCAACATTGTGCTATCTGTGCCAGAATTGGACATTAACAAACAAAAATAAAAGAAACATCATAACAACAGAGATGAAATGCCTGTGCAGACTGCTTGGAGTAACAAGAATGGACAGAATCAGAAACAAAGATATTAGGAGACAAGTAGGTACAACACCAGTGCTAGACCTCATCAAGATACAGCAAACCAAATGGTTTGGCCACAACCAGATAGTATCCCTCAGAAAACAATGCTACACAGATACAATGGATACAAAGTCAAGGGCCGATCATGCAATAGATGTATAGGAGAAATAACAGAAGCAGTAACCCTTCCAGTGTACGAAGAACATACTAGGGGCCGGTCAACAAACCTCTTCATAACCTGATGTTGAAAGTCACAAGCACATACTAGGGGCCGGTCAACAAACCTCTTCATAACCTGATGTTGAAAGTCACAAGCACATACTAGGGGCCGGTCAACAAACCTCTTCATAACCTGATGTTGAAAGTCACAAGCACATACTAGGGGCCGGTCAACAAACCTCTTCATAACCTGATGTTGAAAGTCACAAGCACATACTAGGGGCCGGTCAACAAACCTCTTCATAACCTGATGTTGAAAGTCACAAGCACATACTAGGGGCCGGTCAACAAACCTCTTCATAACCTGATGTTGAAAGTCACAAGCACATACTAGGGGCCGGTCAACAAACCTCTTCATAACCTGATGTTGAAAGTCACAAGCACATACTAGGGGCCGGTCAACAAACCTCTTCATAACCTGATGTTGAAAGTCACAAGCACATACTAGGGGCCGGTCAACAAACCTCTTCATAACCTGATGTTGAAAGTCACAAGCACATACTAGGGGCCGGTCAACAAACCTCTTCATAACCTGATGTTGAAAGTCACAAGCACATACTAGGGGCCGGTCAACAAACCTCTTCATAACCTGATGTTGAAAGTCACAAGCACATACTAGGGGCCGGTCAACAAACCTCTTCATAACCTGATGTTGAAAGTCACAAGCACATACTAGGGGCCGGTCAACAAACCTCTTCATAACCTGATGTTGAAAGTCACAAGCACATACTAGGGGCCGGTCAACAAACCTCTTCATAACCTGATGTTGAAAGTCACAAGCACATACTAGGGGCCGGTCAACAAACCTCTTCATAACCTGATGTTGAAAGTCACAAGCACATACTAGGGGCCGGTCAACAAACCTCTTCATAACCTGATGTTGAAAGTCACAAGCACATACTAGGGGCCGGTCAACAAACCTCTTCATAACCTGATGTTGAAAGTCACAAGCACATACTAGGGGCCGGTCAACAAACCTCTTCATAACCTGATGTTGAAAGTCACAAGCACATACTAGGGGCCGGTCAACAAACCTCTTCATAACCTGATGTTGAAAGTCACAAGCACATACTAGGGGCCGGTCAACAAACCTCTTCATAACCTGATGTTGAAAGTCACAAGCACATACTAGGGGCCGGTCAACAAACCTCTTCATAACCTGATGTTGAAAGTCACAAGCACATACTAGGGGCCGGTCAACAAACCTCTTCATAACCTGATGTTGAAAGTCACAAGAACATACTAGGGGCCGGTCAACAAACCTCTTCATAACCTGATGTTGAAAGTCACAAGCAGGACAAAGAGCAAAAAGAAGTACATTTATTCATATCAGCTTTTGCATTTCTTTGACTTGTACGTCTATTTGTCTCCATGATATCAATCCACTTGTTGTTCCACAGCGGAGGAAGTCTCTTAACACCAAGCTTAAATATCAGTGATCTTAAGATTGAAGATGCTGCTACCTACTTATGTGTAGCATCAAACGGTGTTGATGAAACCACAAGTAACCCAGTGATCCTTCAAGTTCATTGTAAGTATACCACTGTCTCTAAGTCAGTGTAGGTACATTCTACTGGATTACTGGACAACCCGTTCTTCAGCGGCGGTTACACCGCCAGGATAACAACTTCTCTTCCAATGGTCTATGTCTTGGGCGATGGTGGACCAGTGGATAATGGGTCATCCATCTGTGGCATCGTGAATGTTATTGCGGGATGCAATAGTCTGACCAATGTGTTGGTGGTAGTCCCCGTGGCCGTTTATTGTCTTTGGGGTACCATATTGCTGTTGCTGTGCTCCATCGATCGTCCGTTCTTCGCAGTAAGTGACCTCCCCAGCAATGTTTCATCTTGTCCACATAAATAACTGCATCTTCCACCAGGGAAAATTGATGTATGTCCGAGTTATGAAAACCTTTTGTGCACTGGTTATGAAGTGTGAGGTCGACCATGTGTCTCTCAAGTTAGGCTTGGGTCACTCTGTTTTCCTCCATTGCCTTTGTGAGTATCCATGTTTCTGCCGCATAATATATTGCAAGTAGTTACTGTAGGTACATTCCCTCAGGAAAATTAAATTACACTGTTCAAGATTATTCTAAAATGGGTACTACTATAGGGCCCAGACGCATTGCACATAACTCAAGGCATCACGTGCAGACTTTCACCAACAGATGTCTCTGCTGCATACTTTACCAATCAATCAGCAATCAACCTTTACTGCCTTTTCATGTTTCAGGTCTTCAACAAATATATGCCAAGTCTTCCTGTCATGGACTATCTGCGCCACTTCAATCCATGTCTTCAAAGTCTCTTTGATATTTGCTTCAATCTCTCTCCATCATGAATGAGTAGACTTTTCTTGCCTTAGAGACTACCTTGTAATTCTATAAACTGGTTTCCTTAACTGTACCGACAATGCGTTAAAAAATAATTAATTTCCTCATACAGCTGCCATTATTTTTCAGCGCATAACATTTTCTGCAATTTTTGTGACGTCAGTCAATTTGGATCAATGTTAGTGCTGTAAAGGTATGACCTATCCAATGCCTTTTCATCATTTCCTGTTCCATCAATATTTGACTATTTCTCTTCCACAGATCCGCACTAGTGATCTTTTTGTTTCTACCCTTCTATTCTGCACAGACATCCCTTTATAAAAGTCTGCATCTTTGTTGTTATCCTTTGTTTTTGTAACTCTCCACATTTCAGAGACAAACAATAGAACCAACTTTACATTGGCGTTGATAGATTCTTATTTTCATGCTATATTTCATTTCTTTTGATTTCTATAGTTCTTTTTGTATTAGTATTCTGACATCTGTATGTCTAAATTTCATATTTTATATTATGTATCAAATCAGATATAATCATAGGCTCAGGTGCCATAGCATTTAATGAACGGTATCACTTCCAGAATGCCGGCATTCACCAAATAGCTATCTTCATTTGCATACTTTATATTAGATCCCCAAATTTACTAATAAACCCAGACTTGTGGAAGAGAACAAGTCAAAAAGCAATGTAGCTGGAGATTAAGGAGAGAAAGCTGAATTGTATGGGAAACACCTGCAGGAAAAAACATCAAAATAACCTGATGAGCACAAGATTTATAAATTCCATAGGGAAGAGAAGAACAAGGAGACAAAAGAGAAACTGAACAACAGCAGTGAAAAATAAAGCCAAAGCAGCTGGAATCTTTTGGGCAGAATTCAAGAAAATGGCCCAACATAGAAATTGGATGAAAGTGACCCTGCAGCCCTTTGTTCTTATTTAATAATAAGAGGAAAAACAAACGAACGAACATATTTGACGATAAGAATAATATAATTCACCTGAGTGGAGCCCAGGTTGAATACACTAGGATCCATGTAACCTTTAAAGCATGTCATCAAAGATGACTAAACAGAGTTGTGTATGGAGCTGCCAACCATATCATGTAACACCATTGTTATTGAAAGCACTACTGCCAATGCTCGGATATAGACTTCCTGTATAGGGACCAGCTGTAGTTATGGTCCTATGCTTTATTTGGAGTGAAAAGACGAGTCAGTCAAGTAATTATTATTTCATTTTCTCAGACAAGCCTATCATCATCAACGTTAACTCAACTCCAGAAGTTTTGAAGATTGGAGACAAATTCCAACTCACTTGTGCTGCAATTGCATATCCAGAAGAAATCCGCTATGAATGGTATCAAGGTGCTGTCAAGGTAGCAAGCACACCTGAATACACAAAGCTAGATGCCAGTGTTTCAGACTACGCTGACTTTAGGTAAGAATATGGCAATTTGTTCAATTTATGGACACAACTCAAATGATATGAGGCATGTTCAAATGAAACCGGACCAAACTGTAATATGTGAACATACATACGATGCGCATGATGACGTCACTTCTAGTGTAAACAGCACATACTAACTGTCAAGTTTGCAAAATTTCATTATCCTGCGACTCATGGTTTCCTAAGCAGACCGTTGAAAACATGGCGGGTTTGATTCAAAATCTGTCCAGAGTTGATCAGCGAGCGGCGATTCGGTTTCTAGCAGCTGAAGAATGTCGACCAGTTGACATTGATCACAGAATGCAGGCAGTGTATGGTGACAAAATTGTGTTGAAGACAACAGTGAAGAACTGGACAATGATGTTTAAACAAGGACATGGGATCAAGATGCCAAGCAGTAGCTGCAGTGGTCAGCGACCCATAGCTGACTGCTAGCGTCAGGGCCGGCGAACGAGAGCTGCCAAGACCCTTCTACACTTCCACGGGGTGATCCTGGATAACAGGCTGCAGCTGAGCGGACTGATTAAGGAGAGGAGATCCAAGAGGGAATGCTAACCCAGTACTCAAAAAATGCTTGCTGAAGTCGGATGTGTTGGACCGAAAGGTAGAAATATCGCAGTCAAGCTGTAAACTACGACACAGCGCATTCCATTCTATAGACTACATTCTGTTACTTAAGCCCTTTCAGGGTTTGGTAGCGGGAGATAAAGAATGAACGAAGCCAGCCAAGCTAAACAAGGACATGAGTTGACGAAAGATCTTCCTAGACCAGATCAGGTGCATATTGTTGTGTTAACTCACGTACTTCTTTAAACATTGTTGTCCAGCTCTTCACTGTCCTCTTCGACACACTTTTGTCACCATACACTGCCTGCATTCTGTGATGAATGTCAACTGGTCGACATCCTTCAGCTGTTAGAAACTGAATCACCGCTTGGGGATCAACTCTGGATGAATTCTGTATCATACCCGCCATGTATTTAACAATCTGCTAAGGAAACTGAGTTGGAATATAAACAAATTTTGCAAACTTGATTGTTGGTATGTGCTGTTTACAACAGAAGTGATGTCATCATGTGCATCATATATATGTTCACTTGTTGCAGTTTGGTCCAGTTTCATTTGAACACGCCTCGCAATAGAGCTGGTAGTAGAATTGGTTGAGGGTGAGCTCTCAACTTCTAAATGCACCAAGGCATGTGTAACAGTTAAAAAAAACCATCTCTTTGTCATCTCACAGTGGGGCTGTTCCTACTAACAGAAAAAGGGCAGAGGTGTGTCTCTAATGCCATATACATATAATATTCTGGGTAGATTAAGCCATTAAACGTAGACTGTTATTTACTTCAGAGAACAAAAACTCCACAAATCATCTGATGCCCCGCAGGCAGTCTGGTGACAGCCAGTCTAGAAAGAGTTACCCAAAATAAAAAAATTCTTGCCAAAAGCAGACGTGTGTCTGAATGGTGCAGATATCGTACTCCAACTGTAAACTGCAGCATAATGCATTTTAGGCTAAAAAATCTGAAAAAGCTCAAATGAATAAGAAGAAGTTTATGAACAAGGTTGATTGTATACTGGATAATATTTAGTAAATTTCAGAGCAGTAGTTGGCCATGTGTTATAATATATTTATAGAAAATGCTTCATACATATATTTATTAAGAAAAGAATTTTGAAAGAGTTATACACAAGTTCAATGGTGTGCATCATATATTTGTAATGTTGAAAATAAGTATGAAATGCTCAAATTATGTTTTAGGTATTCTAAATATGTTTGAAATGTTTAGAATAGGTTAAAAATGTTGAGTATAGGTTTGATGGTGTCAGTATAAGTTTGAAATATTAAGCGTATGTTTCAAATGTTCATAATTTGGTTTGAAATTTTCAAAATATAATTGAAATGTTAAAAGTAGGTTATAAATATTCATTATGCACTTCAGTTGCTCAATATATGCTTTAAAGTATCTTTATATTTAATTTCAATTTTCAGAACAGTGTTGAAATAGGTATCACATTTTCAGTATAGATTTGATTTGTTAAGTGTTAGAAATCTTCAATAAATGTAAGAAATGCCATAAATGGGTTGAACATTCTAAAAATAGGTTTGAACTGTTAAAAATAGATTAAAAATGATGTTAGAAATGATCAGTATAATTGAAAATGTTCAGTATATGTTAGGAATGTTCAGTATATGCTAGAAATGTTCAGTATATGTTAGAAATGTTTAGTATATGTTAGAAATGTTCAGTATATGCAAGAAATGTTCAGTATATGTTAGAAATGTTCAGTATATGCTAGAAATGTTCAGTATATGCTAGAAATGTTCAGAATAGTTATAAATGATCAGTGTAGTTAGAAATGTTCATTATAGGTTTGAATGCTCAATTTAGGTTTGAATTATGAGTGATGGTTAGAAATGTCCAGTATAAGAAAGAATTATAAAAAATAAGTTATAAATGTGAATTAGTCAATTTGAACTGTTAAAAATAGGTTTGAATTGTTAAAATAGGTAAGAAATGTAAAAAATTATGAGTGAAATATAATAAACTAGATTTGATATGTTCAAATGTGGTTACAAACTTTAAGTATAGGTTTGAAATATTAAAAGTATTTGCTAAATGTAGTTTGGTGGCCTTCTGGTGAGTAATAGCCTTAAGCTACGTATTGTTTATATGTCAACATATTGAAATGAACATAATGCTTTTATTACACATTGCCACCATTACTTTTATGTTCAGAATTAATATGGCAGTGTTTTTATAAATGTCAGAATGTAGAGATTTCACATAGTCAAGTTTTTTCACACTCCTTTCAGTCTTGGGCTGTAAATGCTTTTTTTTTCGCTTAGATGTTTTATTACCAGTTCCACAGTATATGCATGCTTTCTTTTCAAATCCAGCATATCTGGATGGCATTTTTAAATCATTAAGAATCAATAGCTGATTTAAAAAAAATGTGTTTTATAGTTTTGCTTATTGATACTTATTAAACCTATATATTTTCATTGAGCGTTTGACATTCCAAACCTTTTTTAACACACATAAAAAACATGCTGGTTTGTTGTTTTTAATGGTTTTTTTCCTCCCAGCTAGTAAAATTTGCATTGTTAGGGTGTGCAGGTTTTCATCAGGTGCCCATTGACATGTATGGTCATGCTTCTTTGACTAACCAAAATACTTTATTACAGATGCAGAGTCACAAACCGTGTTGGAGTCTCCTTATCTGATTCCATCACACCCAACATCCAGTGTGAGCATACATTATTTTATATTGTGTTTTTTTTTTTTTAACATAATTGAGAAATCTTTTATTGCTAACATAACTCCGTAGTGTTTTGTCGGGTTTACATTAATATAGTTGTAGATATGGTGTTGTTGAGTCGGGTTTACGTAAATATAGTTATAGATATGGTGTTGTTGAGTGCCCACAATCAGTAGCATTACTCTTTTGTGCGCCCTAAAAAGGATGTAAAGTGTTGGGTTTTAGTAGCTTTCCTCACATCCTGAACATGCTGATGGTGGATCGGTGTCCTCCAGATGGTCGTGCTATGCTTGGCTTTGTCTGCGTGTCGCTCACCACTACGCGGATTACATTGATTCCTCACCTTGTTAGCCAGACTGCCATGAAACAGCTCGTTTCCAGTGAGGGGTCAGAGGAAGCCAAGGTGAGGATCTCGTACAGTATTATTTGCCTGAACCTGACTAACATGTCTGATCAGTATATTTCTTGTCTAAATGCATTACAATGTTTTCTTTGATTATTGACTCTAACAATTTACAGACTAAGCTCGTTAAACTTACCGGTCTAATTTGCTGAATCTGATTTTTTTCCCTTTTTTGAATAGGGGGATCACTCCTGCATCTTTCCAATCCCGTGGAACAACCCCCTTTTGCAAGTGATTGAAAACATAAAATAGCCAATGATGTTGCTAGTTGGTCTCTAATTTCAAACAGCAATTTTGGATGAATACCATCTTGCCCTGGATATTTATCCACTTTTAACCCCCTCCAATTTTCTAAAAACCAATTCCTCTGTAATCTATGTCTCTTTGAAAATGATCTATAGGCTCTGGGATGTTGGAGCAGTCTTCTATTGTGTATACTGTGCTAAAGTATTGATTGAGTAGATTAGCTGCCTCCCTATTCTCACTTATTTTTCCTGTGTCTGGTAGGTCCTACTTTGTCTTTTGTTCTTTGTTTATTTCTAACATAAGAAAAGAAGCTTTTAATAGTTTTTATCTAAAAACTTAAAGTGCTAAAAATCAATTAAATCTAAATCCACGAAGGAAGCAGTTCAAGCTTCAGCTTCCAGATCTCATCAAATAGGCAGGAACTTGAATATTCTCACTTGCTGTTCTAGATTTAAAATCATGTAGACAGAAACTTGAATATTGTCACTTACTGTTCCAGATTTAAAATCAAGTAGGCAGGAACTTGAATATTGTCAATCACTGTTCTAGATTTAAAATCAAGTAAACAGACACCTGAATATTGTCACTCGCTGTTTCAGATTTAAAATCAAGTAGACAGGAACTTGAATATTGTCAATCAGAGTTCCAGATTGAAAATTATTTTTAGATTACAACATCTTAAGGTCTTTTACCGCGCAGTCATATGCAAATAACAAAAGAGATATTTGTTGACTCGTTAGACCTTGTCTAATAAAACACGATCTTGAGATATTTGTTTCTAATTTCTAGATGGTCTCTGCTCTAAGACTCTGGTTGGTACTCATCATTTATTTTTGATATCGGTTCTATGTTTTTCTATATCTGATCTAGATATCTGGTCTCTGCTTTAAGCCTCTCGTTACCTGTTTTCTGCCCTAGACAGGTTTTTTGATTCTTGTTGCTCTCTTTGTGTTTCCACCGAGGTCTTTCTCCTGTCTGTGTCCTTTTCTCTTTTTCTATGTTGCTCTGCTTCACTCAATCAATTCTTATGTGTTTAGTCTCAAGCTTCTAAAACCACAGAGTACTTCTGGTAATCTTAAAGCATGTCTTCTTGACTGTCCCTTTTCTCAGTTTTTCTCGTTTTGTTATCAGCTCTACCAGTTTTTTCGGGGAGGAAGACTATCGTCTGGTCAGGCAAAATATGCTTATCAGACATGTTAGTCACGGTCAGGCAAAATATGCTGATCAGACATGTTAGTCACGGTCAGGCAAAATATGCTGATCAGACATGTTAGTCAGGGTCAGGCAAAATATGCTGATCAGACATGTTAGTCAGGGTCAGGCAAAACATACTGGCCAAGACCCTCACCTCGGCTTCCTAGTAGCACTCCCTGGAAATGGGCTGTTTTCATGGCAGCTTAGCTAACGAAGTGAGGGATCGATGTGATCCCCGTAGTAATGAGTGACACGCAAATGAAGCAAAGCATAGCACAACCACCTGGAGGACCCCGGTCCACCTTCGTCAGCACACTCAGGATGTGAGGAAAGCTACTGCAACCCGCCACTTAACATCCTTTTCATGGTGCACAAAAGAGTAACCTACTCATTGTGAGCATTCACAAACAACCAGTTCTTCTACCAGTTCTTCCTTATCCGCTGTCGGTTCTTCTGCTTTCAATTCTTGTTCTGTCCAGTGTGTCTCATTTCTCTATCAGTTTTTGTTCTCCCCCTCTCTAGTAGCTCTTCTATTCTAAGTCTCTGTCTTCTCATTCAATATTTTTCAGAGATTTCATTCCTATCATTTTTATCTTTGGTTTTATTTTCTAACTATACCACCCTAAGACATTGTTACTCTTGAACTGATAAGACCTTCTGCAGTTAAACATGTCCTTAGTAAGTTAATACTCCTCTTAATCATGAAATATACTATAAAAACGTGGACTGCACAACTATAAATTCTCTTTTCTATGCCTTCCCATCCAACTTCATGCCATTAGTAATTGGTTCATTATTGTTAAAATACCTCTAACCTTCTACCTTTCAAAACACTAATGTGCTGTTTTTCTGTTCTGCTGTCCCTTAACTCATTCACTCCCATGAACCGTTACAACGGCTTCCGGTTTTTTCTAGAAAACCCAGAAGTTGACGTATCCACTTTTGCTAATGTGTTCACAAAATCACATATTTTCCCATTCCTAGTTCTTCTAAATATTTTATTTTGGTTATTGGCGGAAGTCCAGATTTTGCACTTTTTCATTCCGAAAGAGTTAGTTTCGTTGAAAAAAAGGTTAGTTTCGTAACTTTTCGGAGAGAAACTTTGAAGCTATCCCATGCACCTTCAGCCACACCAAATAGAGTTTTTTCAGTACAAGCTTGGAATAGATAGATTATATTATTGCTAATGGTAGTGATGATGAAGATGTCGATCTTTATATTATTGCTAATGGTAGTGATGATGAAGATTTCGATCTTTATATTATTGCTAATGGTAGTGATGATGAAGATGTCGATCGTTATGATAGCGCTGTTTCAATTTTTTTATCAAGTCTTAGTTCTAAGTCGAGCGATGAAAGTACAACTAAATCTACTGACAAAGGGGCTGTGCCCTCTTTTGTCTCAAGCAATGGAAATAAAAATTAACAAATTCAGTAAAGGTTCAATATCCTGCACAATCATTCTAGTGTGTATAATATTAATGTGTGTATAAATAATTTGAATACAGCAGGAACATTCTTTCCCTGGGCGAGTAAATTGTAAACACGCTGATGTAGATTGGAGCTTTTATTTTTTAGCACATTTTCAACTTCACATGCATCCAGTAAAATGTAAATACCGTGAAAACAACTGCGCCAAATTAGGTGCAACTTTCAGAACATCGTCCTTTGAGGATTACCGTCTATAGAAATTTATTACGTTATTTGTATATTGGTTTAGAGCTGAATAATGTATTGAAGAGGGGAACATTTTGGTTCATAATTTTAAAAAATAACAATCGATTATGCAACTTCAATCCATCAAACACAAATTTACACCTCTATTTGTAAAATATGTGTATTCCATTCTATTCTAGCCTCAATTGTGAACAGTTTGGTATATAATATGTGTTATTTTAGTGAACGTCTATTGAAGACAAATAGATCGTAACTAAGTGATGCTGTGTTTCAGTTTTACATAAGAATAAAATTGTGTCCAGAGGTCCAAAATATTTGGGAGTGAATGAGTTAATTAATTAACACTACTTTCTAGTGATGACTGAACACACAAGGTGAAAGACAACTCAGACATTTGATGTTCTTATATTTCCTTTAGAATATGCCAGTTAAAAAAAAAAATTTCCCATTAAAATAAACATATATTTCAGTTTTACTGCAGCCGGTTGGACCAAGGAAAGTCACCATCCGAGCCAAGAGATATACCACTGTCAACCTAGAATGCCTGGCAAATGCCAACCCACTTACACCATCATTTGCATGGTATAAAGAAGGCATTCTACTACAGGGAGCTTTAGAGATGAATAGGACTATGTATTTGACATTATCAAATGAAACTGGTATGTTGCAACTTTCTACTTCTTCTTCTCATCCCTGGTAAAATGAGTGGTCCTGCTTCTTTCCTTGCTGGGTGAATACACTAATATTGTAATATAAAATAATACTGTAAATTAACAAAAGTTAACTTTAATATAATTAACACCAAAATTGAGTATCAAACCTCATTCAAGGACATCATAGGCACTTCATTTTTATTGAAATACAGATGGACTAGTATAACAAGTTAAGATCCTGTTAACACTCAAGTGTGGCTGGCATATTGGGAATATGGTTTTAGGCCCGAATGTTTTTGACCACACTTGGGCATGCAAAGTAGTGTGCACTGGTCCTATATTTTATTTCCTGATATGGGACCTAAGGTCCAAGAATTAAAATAAACAAAAGCACAAAATGCTAGGTGTTTGAATTCTGCAAGCTGTCCATGGTCTCAGAAGTGGTGAAATCAGTGCCTACTTCTCTCAGAAATGGATGATAAACATAAGGTCTAATTTACATGATGTACTGATAAAAGAACCCTTGTCAGTTGAAAATTGAAAAGAGCAGGCTGATAGTCGCTGGTTGGGCACAAATTCTACTCTCATCGCTAGAAGAGGAGCGACTAAGAATAAGAGTATATGGCTTTAATTCTTATTTGTTTGCTGGAATTCTCTTTTCCTATGCCTGCTCATCCATATCTATCCCATTAGTAACATTTTTAATGTACTTGGTCTGCTAAGGTTCATAGCTTCAATGTGAAGTCTGTCTTTTTGTATGGATCTGAAACATGGTGGACGGCCAAATGCAATATTAGGAGATTACATGGCTTCATCAACGGATACATGAGAAAGATCATTGACATTCAATGGTTCAGCATTACAACAAATGAAAGCTTATGGGAGACAATAGAACAAAACCATGTGAAATAGTAAATCTTAAGATGAAGAAGATGGTAATGGATGAACAGGCCACATGCTGTGAAAATCCTTAGGTAATCTTTATCATCAAACGCTCAAAGAAAAATGGGCAAATGAAGGCTAAAGAACAAATCAAGAAGCGAGAACTGATACAAGATAAGCAGGAAGAAGTTGAAAATAATAGGACAATAGTTACATACAAGAGGACTGTTTGGAGAGTATTAGTTAATGACCTAAGCATCTCAAAGTCATAAAGGTAAAGAAGAAGAATGTTGGACCTCAAGATTCATGCATGGTGGACCTCAAGATCCATGCATGGTGGACCTCAAGATCCATGCATGGTGGACCTTAAGATCCATGCATGGTGGACCTCAAGATCCAGTGCATGGTAGACCTCAAGATCCGCACATGTTGGACCTCAAGACTTGGTGCATGGTGGACCTCAAGATCCGTGCATGTTGGACCTCAAGATCCATGCATGTTGGACCTCAAGATCCATGCATGTTGGACCTCAAGATCCATGCATGGTGGACCTCAAGATCCGTGCATTTTGGACCTCAAGATCTATGCATGTTGGACCTCAAGATCCATGCATGTTGGACCTCAAGATCCGTGCATGTTGGACCTCAAGATCCGTGCATGGTGGACCTAAAGATCTGTGCATGGTTGAATTCTAACTTATTTGTCTTGAATCCCGGGATGATGACTAGTGAACATTCTGTGACCATCAAACCTAATTACATCTTTCACATCAGCAACAAACTTCTCTGTTTGTTGCTTTGAATCTAGTTCATGGTTTCCGTTTCAACTTCTATAGTTTTGTGCCAATATGTATTAGACAGGCCCTCTTTTTCACTTTATTCCATATTGTCCATATTGTGACAGTTTTGGCGAAAGTAAAGGGATTGCTTCAAATAGAACTACAGGGGACGGCGTGGTTAAGTGGCACTGCTCACAAGCCGAAGGGGCTTGGTTCGATCCTCATCACAGCACCGGCCGTTACCCCGGAGAAGCAAACCCTTAGAAAATGCAGGAGGAAGCAGACCCTTACATAAAATGCATGCTGAAGTTGGATGCACTGGGCCGACAGGCGCAAAATAAAAACAGTGCAACGCACACCGCCTTGGGGATTAGAAAAATAAGGCGAACGCAAAAAAAAAAAAAATAGAACTACTCCTGTGTATGTACTTATTAACATTTAGAGGTATTTAGATTGAAGAATTTCCTAACTCATGTCTTTCTTTCAGTGAAGAATTTCCTAACTCATGTCTTTCTTTCAGTGAAGAATTTCCTAACTCATGTCTTTCTTTCAGCGAGGAACATTAATGATGTAAAGGTCTGGAAGTTTGTTTCCAGAGCATCTGTTATTTTTTTTTCCCCTCTGTTATTTGGTGTAAACATTTTTGTAGTGATTAAAAGTATTCATTTTGAGGACTGACCTTGAGGTTTTCAATTTATTTCCTTATTTAAAGTTTGTTTTCTGTTTTGCCAGACTTTGGAGCTTACAGCTGTCGAGCTTGGAACAGTGATGGAGACCTAAACCCTGCCACAGAATACACAGTAATTGAAGGTACTGCTTCAGATTGGTATTAATTGGGTTATTTGTTTGTCATCGTTCTACTACCATTAGTAGCAGCTAGAGAGTATATATGTCTCGCTGCATGGGGACTGAGTTTATTCACTGCTCTTGACGCACTTCAGCCCTATCCAACTAGAATGGATGCAAGATTTACAGTAGGAAAGACGAGGGAGAGAACAGGTGATCCCGCCTCAGCATACTGAGTACACAAAGTACATGGAAGTCTCTAACACTTAATCCCTGATGGCAGTGTCTGCTATGGGACCACTTTGACATTTACCATTGGGCACAACATACTGACTAGGATGTCGCGTCAGGGTCAGGCACAATACATTGACCAAAACCACAATCTCTCTTCCGTGTAGCGTTCCCGGGAAAGAGGCTGTTTTCAAGGCATCCTGGCTGATGAGATGTGGATCGATGTGATCCTCAAGGTAGTGAGCGTGACACAGATGAAGCCAAGCATAGCACAACCACCTGGATGAGCGCGGTTGACCTTCACCAGTAAGCTACTACATCCTGCCACTTAATGTCCTTTTCAGGGCGCACAAAAGAGTAAACTTACTCATTGTGGGCATTAAACGACGACTTTTACCATTTCACCTCTCTTTTATACTTGAAATGCACAATCTGCCTTCATAATCATTCCTTAAATGCTTCAATAGATGCATGGGGTACCACTGCAGTTGACTTTCTTACCTTAAACTGGGCACATACAGAAGAGTTTTGGGCTGCTGTAGCATTGTGTTTTGTTTTGTTTTTTTAGATGAAGAGCTGATATGCACAACCTTCCTTCATAAGTATTTACATAGTAAGATGCAGTCGTTAAATATTCTTTCCTCCCTAGTAAGGACCCTTGTATCCACATAGGAGGTTTTCATTATCCAAGTGCACACACATTGGCACATCGTCACTTACATTGTCAGCTGCAGCGGTCAGTGACCCATAGCTGACTGCTAGCTTCAGTGTCAGCAAACTAGAGCTGCCAAGACCCTTCTATTCCTCATTGTGGTGAACCTGGATATTAGGCTGCAACAAAGCAGACTGACTAAGGAAAGGGGATCAAAGAAGCAAGGCTAACCCTGAACTCCAAAATACCTGCTGAAATTGAATGTGTCGGACCGAAAGGTGCAAATATCACAGTCAAACTGTAAATACGACACATCGTATTTTGTTCTCCTGATAACATCCTGCTACTTGCAAAGACCTTCTCAGGACCTGGAAGCGGGAGCTTGAGAATGAACGTTGAAGAAGAACTTACATTGTGAAGAAGTGAGTTTGAGTGCGTGTGTATCTGTGTTAATCTCTCCGCGCCCCCCACCCCCACCCCACCACCACCACACACACACACACGCTCGTTTCATGTATGGTCTTCTTACCCCATTTTGTTGTTTTCTTGTCTTCATCCACTGTACAAACTTCCATCTGCTGAAGTTGACTGTGTGGCCCATATTAATGACTACAGAAGTTGACAGATAAAAAGTGGTTTACCACTTGCATCTGAGGGATTACAGTAATACTGGACACTTATCAGTGACTGAAAACAAGAGAATTTATAATGCAGTTCAAATGAGGACGTTTCAAAGAAAGAAAGAGATAGAACAGATCCAAATGGATACATGCCTATCAGTCTACTGAGCTGTGTAGGAAAACTGATGGAGCATATGATAAACACCAGACTGATGTGGCATCTGGAAGAAAAACACATACTAATTCCACAGCAAGCAGGTTTTAGACAGCACAGATCCGCTAGATACATGACCAAATGGGAAACCGAACATACTGGATACACAAAAAACGATGCCTATTACCAGTTGAACAGAAGAGAGCAGGTCGTGGTCTTCAGACTTCGCACTGGCCACAATAGACTTAGGTACCACCTATTCAACAAATTGAAGATAGGTGGCACTGACGAATGCCCGTGTGGTACCGGGAAAATGACGCTGAGCATTTGCTGCAAAACTGCCCGACATACGAGGATCAGAGAGAGCAGATGTGGTCATCACCAGTGGCAACACTAGACAAGCTCTATGGCAGTGTCGACAGCCTCAGGATGACCGCTGCTTTTTTCAAAAAAAGGTTGATGTCTGACTGCGTACGAAGAAGAAGACGAAGAAGACAGCACAGATCCACTGAGGACCAGATCACTCTCATAGCCCAGGAAATAGAGGATGCTTACCAGGAGAAAAAACACACAGTAACGGTTTGGGTGGATTTAGAGAAGGCATTTGACAAGGTGTGGAAAGAGGGACTTAAAGTCAAGCTACGAAGAAGTGAAGTTTGTGGGAAAATGTACAGATGGATCAGCCACTACCTCGAAAACAGAACAGCCAGAGTTCAAGTACAAGGGCAGATGAGAAAAAAGGTGACACTTGAGCAGGGAGTACCCTAAGGGGGAGTACTGTCACCCACACTTTTCCTGGTGTATATAAACAACATGACAGAGAATATACCAAGAAGTGTCCACAGCTTCATGTTTACAGACGATCTGGCTATGTGGACCTCTGAAAAAAATCTCACCATAGCAAACAATCGGATGCAGCAGGCCCTAACATCGTTGGAGGAGTGGGCGAACTCATGGCTGCTCAAAATAAATGAGGAAAATACAACATGTACGATATTCTGGCTTTCAAATAAACCCCAGAACACCAAAATAAGTCTTAACGGCAAATATCTGCGGCCAAACGACAACCAAAACTACCTGGGAGTCACATTTGATCGGATAATGACATGGAAAAGTCAGAACGAGAGAAACCGAATGAGAGCCAGACAAAGAATGGCAATCATGAGGAAACTTGCTGGCACAAGCTGGGGAGCAGACGAAAGTATACTAAAGAAACTGTACACTGGAAGAGTGAGACCAGTTCTCGAGTATGGCATTGCGGCATGGACAACAGCAGCAAAGGCTATGAATTTTATCAAGCAGCATTTGCAATGTTGATACTGATCCTCCCACTATCGCTTGGTCATCGTCAAATTTGATGACATTAAAAAGTGAAGTGTATGGTTGGTTATTGATCCAGTTGCCTGTAGGCTTCTACCCTTTGGTCTAATGCCATATAGTGGTATCTGCAAGTGTTTGTGAGCTGTTGTTTAGTTCCGTACAAAGTGTTCCATTTGTCTGGACTTGGAGGAAGAAACTCTTTCCTAACACAGACACGAATCGGACATTAAAAAAAGAAGGGGGGCTCAACAGTTTCATAGGTATGTGTGCATAGCCGGCACTCTGGAGTATATTCTAGTAGGATTCTGTTCAAGTGACTTGAGTTGTATGTGTTAAGTGTGAAGTCAGAAAATGGTGCTTTGATCTCTCCTTTTCAGGAGGTTGATGTTATCTTTAGGATTTGCTATGGCCATATGTTTATAAATTTCTCTCCCAGTATTCCCTATTGCCCATTTATTTAGCCAGGCCTCTTTGTTCGCAGTCTTCAGTAGTTGTTTAACTGTGTACGGTTGTTGGTGTGTATTGTTGTTCTTGACTTGATCCCTTCTTAGCCAGTCTGTCTTCTGCATTGTCATGGCCAAGTGTATTTGAGTGACCAGGGATCCATTGTATAACTATTCTGACTTCATGGAATGTGAGAAGTTGGTTGACATCTAGGGATATTTGGGTAAGTTCAGGCTTACAATGACCACCATATTCCAGAGCTTGGAGGACAGATAATGAGTCTGTAAAAATTATGAGGCTTTGGGCTTTTTGCATTAAAGCATCAAAAACAGTCCTTAAGTGATACATAGCTACTTCCACTGCTGCTATTTCTTCCTCATAGTTTGAACATATCTCCCCACAGGCCTCAAACAGCTTATCAGATGTTCTGGATACTCTATGTAGACTCCAAATAGCCGCTTTAGTGGTGACTTTAAAAGCAGACATATCATTATAGATATGTATCTATTCTTCTGGGTAGGCGTCAATTGGTCTCTGTGCTGCTTTAATAAGACGTACTGAATCAGACCTTCTTTCTGTATTATCTAATAGTTTTGTTTGAATTTCTTGCATTTTTAGTCATGTTTGTGGTGAGAAAATTTTTTTTTAAATTCTCAGTGTCTTGTCTGGGAGGTGATATCTGTCTTTAATCTCACTGACATGATGGAGGATTGACTTTTGTTTTATTTTCTCCTTTTCTTGCCATTTTTCTGCAAGATGTCTATTGGGATGATCTTTGGTCATTCTTTTGCTTGTGAATTGCAAAAGCACTGATGGTTAATGTAGCTTCCTGATCTTGCATACTCCTGCTCTATCCTTTCTAGTGGACATCTTTGCTTAACCCACATTTATTTCAAATTCCTGCAATCTGTAGATTGATAATGCATGGTTGCAGTGTGAAGATCTAAGAGGAGTTCATTGAATTATTTCATAGTGCCCACCCTACCCATATTCACTATGGATGTTTTTGATGCCAAAATATGAGCTCTTTCATTGCCATAAGTCACAGCATGACCAGGACACAATTTCCACATAATCCGCTATAGGATTGAAGAGTCTGTATCCTCTAATTACTCATATCCTAACCATGCCTTCAGTATTTTTTTAAGTAAGAATTGAAAGCTTGACTTGATAATTGCCTTGATGGATAGTTTGTTTAGTTACCATAAATGCTACTCGAATTAAGTGTTGTCATCAGTTATTCAATCCATTGGCTGGTTTTGGGGATTCCATGGCGAAGTGGTTAATCTGTCAGCCTCGTGATCAGGTGGTGTGGGTTTGACTCCGCCTTTTTCACGGGTGCTTCATGCGGAGTCCCCTGCACCTCGTAGTTGCCTCCTAGTCGTTTTGTCCTTGACTTGCCACGGGTCAGGTGGCACGAGACAAGAGAGTGAGGATAAAAAGTAGCGCATTTAATCCTTACTAAAAATAGCGCTAGCAAATAAATTGTGCCATCATTGTCTGCGATGGACGGCGGCCTTTGCAGACTGGTGTTGGACACCCTGCGTCATGCCACACCAGTGTCTTTGGTTCTCTGCGGCATGTCTTAGTTCATCGTAGGATTTGACTGCCACATCTCTGCAGGCTTGAGTTATAAAAGTTCGGCCTCTGCCTCGTCCATATTATGCAAGGGTTGTTTGTATTGGGCCAGTATGTCTTAGATTGTGGTCCAGTAAAGACAGTCTTTGATTCTGGACTGTCTTAATCTTAGTCTTAGATTTAGTCTTTGTCTTAGTCGACCTGTACTTCTACAGGGGCATATGCCCCTGTGCAGGTCCCAGCTCTGGCTTGAGCTAGATGTAGCCGGGAGGAGGATTTGCTGCTTAGCGGGCTAGGCTCGAGCAGCTTGTTACTCTGCTGCATTGGATCAAGTGTCATGGAGGGTGCTTAACCGATCTGCGAGTCAATCTTGATAGACTCAAACACTAGAGCAAAGTAGACCCGCAGCCTGTTAGGCGCCATCTATGCTGCCATTAACAAACCACTTAACCATAGCCAGTGTTTTGCCATGTCACACAGTTAGTCGCCTCTTACAACATGCTCTCTGTGGGACAGCTGTGCCATTCTTGTCCTTGTCATATACAAGACCCCAGTCGAACTACTCACGACGATTCTGTCTAAATAATGAACAGCATTTTAACATGTTCTCTTCCTTACACAGATACAGGCAACACCAGTGAAGAAAGTGGTCTGAGCACATCAATAATTATCCTTATTGTATTCATGATCATCATTTTCTTGATTATCGTAATTCTACTAATCGTCTGCTGTTGTTTACATGGTATGTATTCATATGTTTATTCCTTAAATTTTGTTATATTTCACCTTTACTTCCTTTCCTTCTATTAGATAGAGAATGTGTGTGATGCCTTTGAAATATGTAAACACACAGATATACAGTTCTAATAATAGAAACAATAAACAAAATGTTTAACAGTCTTGATGTGAAAGCGGAGCTTGAATCTCAGGAAGTTCGCTTGCCATTGTTGAATTTGTATTTGAAACTACCTTTTGAAATAATCTTTAATTTAGTAGTTTTGATCATTGTTTGGTCTTTGTTGTAGTGAGAGCAGACAAGACAATTTCCACTTTTAAAAATTATGCACCCCTGAATAACCTTAAAGTCAAAATGGAGTCACGACCGTAGGGTTAGTTCATCATCATCATTATCAAATGCCCTGTCAAATGGCGTTGACGATCATGGACTTCCATTTCCTCTCATCACATGTGTTGTTTGTCAGTTCGTTTCAAACTCCCGTTAAATACGGGAAATAAATCATGTTAAACAATATTAGATCTATCTCCATCTATCTTCAGTTCACTTGTGTCGTTAGACTTTGTATCATATTTTTTGGCAGAAGAAAATCCGCTGGTGACTTGCTTGGTCAATTCCAGTATCTGTTACCAACCGTTAGGCTTGTAGCCCCTGGAGGCTTGTAGCCCCTGGAATATGATCACTGATTTTTCTTACTGGTAGTGGTGGAATCATAAATTAGAGCAAGGTAGACCCGCAATCTGTAGCTAACCACATAACCAAGACTTGATGTTATAGCCACACAGTCCCTTCTTTGCGACATATTCTCTGTGGTGGGAGAATCACTAGAATAATTTGAGTAGATTTTTAACTTTAATTTTGTCCGAGCAGCGGCCGCTAAGCACCTACTCTTTTCGATTTCCGACTGCTAAGGTATTTTTAACGTGCACACCATTGCACACAGGTGTCTGATCTCACTACTCAGAGATCAGGGGAAATTTTTACCAGATAATCTACATGGGAAAAAAAAAAAAAACCCAGTCTCAACCATGATTTGAACCCGCAACCTCCAACACTCGAGGCGAACACCTTACCTGTTCAGGGCTTGGTAGCGGGAGATTGAGAACGAACCCAAAAGAAGAAGACAATCTTGAAGTGCTAGGTTCGATAAACATTTTTGTGATAAACACAACAAAAATTTGCCCTATTTGAAAGATGACAAAAATTTTCCAACTTTGAATTTACTCACAAAACACATCGTTGCTTTCACAACATGAAACGCAAATATGAGTTACTTCCCTTACCATGTAATGTCAATTAAAATCTAGAAATACTGAAAAAACAAAGCAAATTTAGTTTAATGTGCTGTGTATTTTTATCTGGAAATTACCTACGTTAGGGGAACACATCCTTGGCGTGACATTCAATCGTAGGGTCCTCTGAGGGACCATGAATACCTTAAATGAATTATATTGTCTTTTCTAAACTAGAAGTTGAAGATTATCTCCCAGTGTTCCTTTCAAATACAAGTTCACAAATTTCCTACTAGGACTAACATTGTGCATAAATCTTTTTTGTTTATATCAAAATTTGATGTTTTATTTCTTCTATATATCTTACAGGCTATAGCCAGATTAAACAATTTTTCATATTTAGTTCTAAATATTGGTGAACATAAAACAGTGCCTTTCTAACAATGTGTATTAAAATATCATAATTTACACTTGATTTTATCAGTATTTTATCAGTATTTTATCAGTATTTCATCATCGTACTGGAGATCACTCCCACTTCTCCACATCACTCCATTTCTTATTACTCTGTCCTACAATCACACTCTTACACAACTCTAACACGCACCCTCAGGGTGAGGCCCTTCCATTGCACTGTCGTTGTGGTTGACCACTGAGATCGCCCTAACTATCATAGGTACATGTAGACGCATCCAGGCACTGGTTAATATGTCCTGATAACGATTAAAAGACTATGGTCCAGGGTGGAAAAGGGGTGTACCTCAGCCAATAGAATACAGAGGGGCAAACCTTTTACACAAACAAACACAAAAATTGAGCATGGGGTTTTTTAATATGATAATTGTGTCGCCCTTACGGACATATTTAGTGCACTGGCATAGATTATCGATGATGTCTTGTTAATTGTAATTAAATGTAAGTTGTATTGTGATATCAGATATGGCATTCTGGAACACATGAATTTTGACTAATTTTTTCAGGTGTTTGTGCCAAAAAGAGAAATGTATCTAAAGTGAATCCAACATTGGCCACAGATACCAAACATTATAATGGAGAGTATGTAGCTGCAGCTAACATGTATTTGTCCTCTTTTTGTGCATGTGTTGTTAATGGTGACAAATAACTGTCAGTGTTTAATATTTATTTATGGTAGTGTAAGTTAAGAGGGTAAAAGATATTGAAAATGTATGATTGAGACTTGATTAAGCTATATCTTTGGATTCATGAGGTAGGGTGACCATTCTCAATACCTAAAACATAGTGCCATAGAAAGTACAGCTCTGGTCTTGATGTCTATTATCTGCTTGAGTATTGGTTTAATGTGGTTGAAGCTGAGCCATCCCATCTTTCCTATGTGAGATCTCCTTATCAATGTTGTAGTTGTTGTTGAATTCCTGGCTCGCACCTTCAATAGTATGGTTATCCCAGCAATGGGTGTGAGGTTTGGAGTCTACGTAAATCAGCCTCAGAGAAGCTCCATATTTCAGAAAGGGCAATGGAGCGAAGAGACCAAAATATCTGTCTACTTAAGCGACCACAATCGAAATGCCAACATCTGTGACCAAACAGATTTGGACGAAGGACACACAGATTCAAGCAGCTTTTGGCTACCTGACATCAGGAGGACACTGGTCCACCTTGTCAAGTATGTCCTGGGGTGTAAGATGAGCTGCTTTAACCTACTACCAAAGTTAAGTCAAAAATTAACACAAGAACTTCAAATAACAACGTTGTAGCGATAAAGTAAGAATAAATAGCATTTTTACACTTACAACTCAAGTATGTTAGCCATTTAACATGTATAAACTTTTCTGCTGAACATGATATAAATTTATTAATGATATATGTCAAAGTGGAGCTACAGTGTCTTAAGTGTAGATTTTTATATTAAAGAATTTATTTGCTATTTTGTAAATAATCTTCTGTTGTTGTTGTGTAAGGCTGTTGTCATTCATTGCTCTATATAATAATGAGTTTGATGATAAGCTTTGATGTTGTTCTTGCTGTTATATTTGCTGGCTTCCCTACAATTTGATTTACATGTTTCATCTGGTTTCTCTTGAAACATAGGACTGCAGAGAAGTGCTCTCCACATCTTACTATTCTTGGCTGTCAATTTGAGCTCCGTCCATGAAACTTTATTTTTCTGGCTGTCTCTTCCACTGTTCATTTTCAGATTTTCTTTTGTTTGCTCGCTCTTCTCTTCCATTGTGGTTTCCAATCTAGCATATCTATCTATATTGTTAGGTTTCTTTTTGAGGTATCCCTTATTCATCTTCACTTTCTTGTTATAATCTGAAGCTTATTTGTGTTTCCTTTACTGGTTATTGTTGGGTTCTTTACTGGTTATTGTTGTGTTCTTTACTGGTTATTGTTGTGTTCTTTGCTGGTTATTGTTGTGTTCTTTACTGGTTTTCGTGTATTCTTTGCTGGTTATTGTTGTGTTCTTTACTGGTTATTGTTGTTCTTTGCTGGTTATTGTTGTGTTCTTTGCTGGTTATTGTTGTTATTTATTGGTTTTGGTGTATTCTTTGCTGGTTATTGTTGAGTTCTTTGCTGGATATTGTTGTGTTCTTTATTGGTTATTGTTGTGTTCTTTACCACATATTTGTGTTTGTTACTACATCTTCTTATCACATAGGAAGTATGTAATAGATGTGTTGGTAAATGTTTTACAGTCTGGGTGTGGTGCACCAAGTTATGTGTCATGTTTGTTGGGTTATTGTTGTTGTTCTTTGAAGCTACTGTACTGAGTTCTTCACTCTTGATGATGTTCCTCTTGTATCAGGTTACACTGACTTTTCTTACATCTCTAGGTGTACAGAGAAAGGTGAACCTAGGTGCTTTTACTGTAGTACAATTCAAGGTTTGTCAGTAGTTCACACTATGAGAATCCTAGTGTTGATCCCATCTTGTTGGTCAGGCTATCATAACACGCCTGTTTCCAGGAGCATGACATGAACATGAGACAGAGTCGTTGTCAGTATGTTTCACCTGACCCTGATGCTGGTCTCGACTACTGATTATGTTGACATAAAACCGCATTTCTATAATTAAACTTTATGAAATCGTCAAATTGTACAGTTCTTTAATTATCTAGCTAATAATCAATTAACTAGCATTCACTTTTTATTTTTCTCGTATAATTTGTTGATATTTAAATTATCCTGCAGGTCGTCACTGCCGCCATATGACCTGAAGCCAAATGGCAACCTCACTTTGAATGATGACAATGACAACATTGCATTTCCAATTCCCAGAAGTAAATTATCTCCCATTAATAACCACGGGAGCATCATGTGAGTTGTCGTTCCAACTTATTATCAATTACAAAATTTGATGGTTCTTACCATGGGGATTCATTCTTTCCAACTTATTATCAATTACAAAATTTGATGGTTCTTACCATGGAGATTCATTCTTTCCAACTTATTATCAATTACAAACTTTGATGCTTCTTACCATGGGGATTCATTCTTTCCAACTTATTATCAATTACAAACTTTGATGGTTCTTAACATGGGGATTCATTCTTTCAAATTTATCAATTACAAAATTTGATGCTTCTTACCATGGGGATTCATTCTTTCCAACTTATTATCAATTACAAAATTTGATGCTTCTTACCATGGGGATTCATTCTTTCCAACTTATTATCAATTACAAAATTTGATGGTTCTTACCATGGGGATTCATTCTTTCCAACTTATTATCAATTACAAAATTGGATGCTTCTTACCATGGGGATTCATTCTTTCCAACTTATTATCAATTACAAAATTTGATGGTTCTTACCATAATGATTCATTATTTCAAATTTATAAATTACAAAATTTGATGGTTCTTACCATGGGGATTCATTCTTTGTCTTGCTAAGTATTCTTACTACATCATTTGTTGGTTTGATATAGAAGCATAGGGCCACCACTGTCATTAGCTTGCATGCAGGAAGCCTCTACGATAGCATTTAGTTTCTGTTACCTTGATGCAAGGTTTCTTTCTTTCTCCAACTCACTTTGAGCATAGGGCCACCACTGTCATTAGCTTGCATGCAGGAAGCCTCTACGATAGCATTTAGTTTCTGTTACCTTGATGCAAGGTTTCTTTCTTTCTCCAACTCACTTTGAGCATAGGGCCACCACTGTCATTAGCTTGCATGCAGGAAGCCTCTACGATAGCATTTAGTTTCTGTTACCTTGATGCAAGGTTTCTTTCTTTCTCCAACTCACTTTGAGCATAGGGCCACCACTGTCATTAGCTTGCATGCAGGAAGCCTCTACGATAGCATTTAGTTTCTGTTACCTTGATGCAAGGTTTCTTTCTTTCTCCAACTCACTTTGAGCATAGGGCCACCACTGTCATTAGCTTGCATGCAGGAAGCCTCTACGATAGCATTTAGTTTCTGTTACCTTGATGCAAGGTTTCTTTCTTTCTCCAACTCACTTTGAGCATAGGGTTGCAACTGTCATTAGTGTCGTTGTTGAAAGTCTGTGCCCGAGCTTTTATGTGACCCAGCAGTAAAGTTTCCCTGCTTTTCAAGTTGAGGTTGCCTGCACCATGCTTCTTCTTTGGGAACCTTCAGATGTCATCTTGAATATATCTAAAGAAGCCATTGCCTTTGACAGCATATCCAGGTATAGTGTTGGTGATGGTCATTTGTACTTTCTCAGTTCTTCGTATGTTGGACAGTTTCTTATAGACGTTCAGCAGTCATTTTTTCAGTGCTGAAGACACATTCTCCTTTAGGGAAATCCATACGGAGGAACTGCGATTGGAAGATAAGCCCATCGAGAATGTCACTTCATACGTCTACCTATGCCAGGAAATCAACCACCACAACATTAATAAGATCTCACGCAAGAAAGTGGCGGGTTGGCTCAGCTTCAATCACATTAAACGGCAGATGACGATCATCAAGGTCAGGGCTCACATTCAAAAGCATGGTTATTCCAACAATGGTAAATGGGTGTGAGGTTTGGAGTCTGCGCAAATCAGATGCAGAGAAGCTCTGAATTACCCAAGTGCAATGGAGCGAAGAGTCCTAAATACCTTCCTAAGAGACCATTATCCAAAATACCATCATCCACGAACAAACAAGTGTTCTGGGATGTCATCGAATCTGCGTCAATGTGAAAGTACAGATGGGCCGACCATATGGTCCGCATGACTGACGATAGATGCACAAGGAGGGTGTCTTTCTGGTGGCCAAACAACTACAACTATCAGTGTGGCTGCACGCCGAGATGGAGAGATTATCTGCACCATGTCCTTTGACCATAGTGATACCTCAGACACAACGACTCAAACAGCTTTTGGCTACCTGGCATCAGGCAGTCTTGCCTGATTGAATACCAGAATTCAGGTAAGACACAACACATTCACCGGTATCTCTTTTCCTCAGTTGATATCTGATGATATCTCAACCTTCTCTGACATGTACAGAATTTACAAAATGTTCACATGTGTTAAACTGATTATACATCATTTGGTTGTTGACCTGTGTGCTCTGCTTCTAACATGTTTCTGTATCTACACCTGATAAACTTCTTGGCCTCTTCATAAGTTATACCTATATCGGGGACGGCGTGGCCTAGTGGTCTACAGGCCTACAGGATAGAGCACAGCTCACAATTCGAAGGTGCTCGGTTCGATCCCCATCACACCCCGACTGTTACCCAATCAAACCCTTAGAAAATGCAGGAGCAAGCAGACCCTTACATAAAATGCATGCTGAAGTCGGATGCACTGGGCCGACAGGCGCAAAATAAAAACCACAGTGCAACGCACAACAACTTGGGGATTAAAGAAATAAGGCGACCGCAAAAAAAAAAAAAAATACCTATATCAAGTTTGAAGTAGATTTCCACCTTCCCTTTGACAGTCTGTCAGACTGCCAACAATAATGCATTGAGGTGGAATCACCATATTGCTAGTGTGTTTTCCTATTGCTGAGATCCACCTGAAGGATTTAAAGAGCCATGTAACACCACACATAATCATTGCTATTTGCTTTATAAGGCATTCATGGCAGTGAATCATGGACAATTAACAAGCAAGCGCATAGATCTTTTGAAGCAATGGAGATGTGGTTTTACAGAAGAATGCTGCAGATCCCATGGACTGCAAGGAAGACTAATAATACAGTACAGGCACAAACACGGAGACAACTAATTGTAAGGATCAGAACAAGGCAGTCAAGCTTTTTTTTTCAGACATGTTATGAGAAGAGACAGCTTGGAGCATGTTGTGGCAACGGGAAGGATAGCAGGAAAGAGAGAAAGAGATGATGTTGGACAGCCTCAGAGAATGGCACAAGTGACAATCAACAACAGCGTAGGCAAACAACACACATGATAGAGGTGGATGGAGGTCCATGATTGCCAGCGCCAGCCGGCAGTGTACCTGATGAGTGGGCCGCAAAAGGCCTATTATTTCTTCTTCAATTTGTGACCTTGGAATCAACACAGATTCAGTTTACCTCTTTAGGGTTGAAGACTGTCCAACTCATGGCGTTAAACACCTTGCTATTCACAAAATGGAAAATCTACAGAATGTGTAATAGCCAGTTGGGTTTAATAGAAAGCCCTAGAAATATTGTGTTATATATGATATAGGAATATAAGAGCAAATAACTGCATTTTCTGGGAATCAGAAGAGGAACACAGATTCTGCACATTTTCATATCCTCCTCACTGTTGTAAATTGCCATCTCCGTCGATTATATTTAATTGATTTTATTATTTCCTTCTATTGTTGTAAAATGTTATTAGAAGTCTGTGTCTGCACACATTTTATTAGTTTAATAAAAGACAGATTGTATCAACATTTAGATCAGTTTCTCGGGAGATGGGACAAAGTGTAATCGTTGCTTTAGCCTCTATGCCATATGTATAAATGGGTGCTCTCACTCTATCTTATGGGCTCATACATTGCATGTAGTCAGTTACATGATTCAGAGCATATGATCTTAAGGAATGAGAGTAGGTTGCAGCAGGTTATTGCTGTAAGATTTGTGAAAGCTTTGGATGAGTCAGTGCCGTTCATATCAGATTTTTTTCTCAATTTCCCTGAACTTACTAAGTGTTAAAGATTTTGTTAAACTTATTAAATCCATTTAGTGAATTAGTGTTCTACAAGTTTCCTTATTTGTAATGTAATGTTTATAATGCATTTGAAAGTGAGCACAAAATTGGACTCCTCAAATATTATATATATATATATATATATATATATATATATATATATATATATATATATATATATATATATATATATATATATATATCTTTGCGAAAGATGGGTACGTCATGAGGTCCAGCGGAATTACAAATCCGATACTACATGGTTCCGTACCATGAAAGAGAGGGCGGGACATCCAAGGAAGAGATGGGCAGACATCACTGAGTGATCAAACTTTGTCCCGGTGAGGCACAACTGGCAGCAGCGGACAAAGAGAGACAGCATATGATTATGGGAGTGTCTTCATGTGTGACCCAATGACCTGATGGGTTACGGAATGAACTGAACTGATATATGTATATATATATACACGCACGGGTAGGGTAGTGTGGTGTGGTGTAGTATAGTGTAGTTGTGTATTGATGTACATTATTTTAGCTGCAACATTTTATTTCACTGTAATATATTCTATAATAGTTCCGTACCTGAGAAGACGGGTGCACGTCCTTACCATCTACCACCTTTGGATCCACATGATGAATCAACAGGTGCAAATATCAGGTGAGAGGCATTTAGATAAAAAAAGCTACCTTTAGAAGATCAAATTAACAAAACTAAATTTCCTTACTAATAAAAGTACAATGTGTACAGAACTGGAGCTCGTTAGAAACTTTCAAATGTGGTTGAGAGAAATAATTTATGCATATTATGATTTAAAGATAAAGCTAGCACAAAAATGTACTTTGAGAGGTCTGTCTATTGCACCTGGTGATAGTGTGAATGTTAAAAGGAAAACGTAGTAGTGGAAGATCTTATATGGTGCATAGTGACTCGGCTCACTATCCGAAGGTGCTGTGTTCACTCCCCATCGTTACCCTGGAGAAGCAAACCCTTAGAAAATGCTGGAGGAAGCACCCTAGCATAAAATACATGCCGAAGCCGGATGCACTGGGCAGACAGGCGCAAAATAAATATATAGTGCAACGCACACCGCCTTGAGAAATAGAGAATTACGGCGAACGCAGGAAAAGGAATATGGCACTTCCACTATAATTTGAAAAACTATACATGAATTACTTCTCTTTAGTGTGTCATGCAGACAAGTGTTGGTAACCATGGATATACACAACATACTGTCTATTATGCTGTTTGTTGTTGATCTCCTAGATGCCATGTTGTTGCTCTATCTAATATCATCTCCACCTGTTTTGCTCTTTTTCCAGCAGTTTTGCGTGTTGTCACGGTGTCCTTAAATCATTCTCATATCATGGCCAAAAAATTGGACTTATTCTTTCTCATCTGTGCAGGTTCTGTGTACACTGGAGAGGAGTGATATGGCAAAATTATCTCCTCAATCATCTTTGTGGCAGGCACTGTCCAGCCATGCCTCTCTGGTGCTCAATATGTTTTTACAATATATAAATGTCTGTGCTCCTTGCATGTTCAATTAAACCGAATAAGTCATAGAGAAGAAGCCAAATAGATTGGGAACAGTCTGCCCTCTGGGGTAAGAGGGTTATGTTTGCAGGTGACCACCCAAACAAATGAACGGCATACTTTAATGGAATTTACCATGGAAATTAAAATTACCAAAATTACTGCTCTCACTACTTGTCCCTCATATCTGAGGTCCATAAAAGAAAAGTGGGGAAGACCAAAGAACACGTGGAAGAGGGCAGCTGGAGTCTTCTGGTACTCCAGAAAATATTCCAATATAGGAATTGGCAAAGAGCATTAATTGCAACCCTATGTTCAAAGAGAAATAGTGATTCAGTCAAGTAAGTAGGTCACTGTAATGTTACATAATTCTTCCACATCTCAGTTAAAAAAGCTGATCTCTTGGCGTTTTTACATCTTCAGAGATGATGAGAATAGACGATCAAGAAAGAAGAAGCAAAAGAAATACAAGAGTGAAGACAAAAATGCCTTAACTGGGTCAGACGAGAGGATAGATGTCAATAGTCCAACCTCGTGAGATGTATATCACGTTCCACTGTTTATCATCAGACTCCTCATAGAATCTGTTTACTGTTGCCTTCAGGAATGCTCTGTTTATTAAGAATGTTGAATAGTTTGACCTAGATAGCTAACCCTTGACTAATCAACTTTCTTTCTTACTTCTCTATTCCTTCTCCCATATCTCTACTTTCATATTGTTATAATTTCAACTTGCTCTTTAAAAAAAATTGTAACTCCTCTTTTATTTACATATTCCAGCCATAAAGAGGCTTGTAATCTAATAATGACATACCGTACATGTTATCTTGTATGTGTTACCCTTAATATGTACACTTATTTTTGAATTTCATCCAGTGTGCTGCTGAAGGCTTTTTTTTTCATTTGTTTTGTTATTACAAATGATTTAAATATCAATTTTTTATCAAATCCTGAGTATCTGCACTACATTTTTTTACCCTGACTAGCAAGTCCATAAAATCCCATTCTCTTGTGCTCCTACAAAAATACTCACAATTTAGACATGAGGAAAGCTATGTGCTATGACAAAACTATGTGCTCTAATTTATTTATTTTATCTCAAATTGACTGACCTGCTAAACTCTAATGTTCCTACTTCAGTAGAGTGTGGAATATATTCATCAAGTTTACTTGATACATTATGTGAGAAACCACTCAGGATCCTCAGAGGAACAGGTCTAGTTTGATCCTAATCAATGAAGGAATTGTAAACGGAATCATACAGATTTTGTTTGCGTTCAAATTCAAATAACAACTTATGCTTTTCAGAATAAATACATCTAAATCCAATTTATCATCCTCAAAATCCTTGAAATTACTTTAAACTTGTTTCGTTGTAACAAAAAAACCACCTATTCATCACAAACATCATACAAAATTATTGTGAAGACACGCTTCAATATTTACACCACCATATTTCTTATTTCCGAACATGTGTGTACTATGTAGATGTCACTAAATTATGGCCTAAATCCAAGCAGAACAGCCCAAAATACGACTTGAAATAATGGACCACCCATCACACCAGCAGGGAATGGGAATGGGGTATTTACACACACCTCCATATATGGGTGTCACGACTTCAAAGGGTTCAAACAATTGGTCTGATCAATCCAAAATGTTGTTCGTGATTATTTGTTTCTTCTATTGGTTGAACATGATCATGACAGTTTCTGTATTGAAAATAGTTGAGATAACATATTTCCAGGTATTATTTATATTGTCATGAGTTTTTGTGGTTTATAATTGGAATTACTCATTAAGAACTATAGATTTACACACCTTTACTTATTAAGAACTATAGATTTACACACCTTGCTCACACTCAAATACATGTTCCCAAAATAGCTCTTTCAAATACAGTCCCCTCTATATTATTATTTTTTTTTAATGTATATATATTTTCTTCAACTCTATTCTTATTTTATGTGTTTGCCTCACTAGTTTCTACTGGCGGAGGCGCGCCTATTCCACCCTAGACCGTAGTCAAATTGGGCGATATTAAGACACGTAAATCAGTGCTTGGATGTATGTGTGCGTCTGTATGTACCTATGCTAGGTTTGTGCGCTCTCAGAAGCCAGCTCAACCAAAGTGCAATGGAAGGGCCTCACCCTGAGGGCGCGTGTGAAAGTTGTGTAAGAGTGTGACTGTAGGACAGATTCAAATGAAACAGAATGAGGTAAGAAGAGAGAGGAATAAGTCTTCTCCTCTTCTACAGTTTATATTAGCTTCATGTTTGAGTTTTTGCCTGGTACAAGTTGATGTAGATGATATATTTGTTCTGAAAAAATTAACATAATCTGGATAAAATTACATGAATGTGTTTTACTAATTTACACTACCTCACATGGTGGTCAGGAATTTATGTGGGATATAGGTTTTTGTCAGAGCTCACATATTGGTGAAATGCTTCTTCATCATTCACTGTCAAATAACCACATTTACTTCCCCTATGAATAATGTGGTCTGCCTCTAGAGTTTTTCTTTGCTATACAGTTAAAAATTATGGTATTGTTTAGGCTGTCATACTACTCCTTGTATGAAGCCGACATGCTTTTAGAACATGTTTAACTATTTGTTTGTGTCCCATTATTAATCTGTTGAGCAGATGATATTTAAGAATTCAGGCAGTGTATGGTGACAAAAGTGTGTCGGTCGACGACAACGGTGAAGAAATGGACAATGATGTTGCAATATCTTATTCTAAATATTGTCCTGTGTATCCCTTATAGAGAATATGAAGTGAATGTGTTATTACTTGATGATGTTGTGAATGTGTTTTGTTCCCTTTTATGTGGGTAGTTTTTGCCCTAGCCTTAAATTATTATTTTTTTTTGGTTCTTCTCCCAATTTACATGGTAGTGAGTTAGTTGAAAGCAGAATAATTGTTTTTTATTGCAAAGAGAATGGGTTTTTTCCTCTGCCTCGGCATGCTCAAGCTACAATAGGTATCTGACTACAGTTAGACGTAACAAAGCAGTAAGGAAGTGAAGTGGTCACCTCCACCTTAAAAAAACAAAATAAGCCGAGACCGCATACATTGAAGTCTCTACACTTCATGTATTTTGTGATTATTTTTGCAAATTTATTTGTCATTGAGCACAGTTTTTTTTTTGTTCACTTTCAAGAAAGTCATGTTGTGCATTCTATCTTTAAGCATTACCGTTGCTATTACTGATTGTAAAATATAATTGTTACTGTTACTTTCTACATAATTATAGCCATTATTTATATGCAATTTCTGCAGTTCTTCTATTGACTTTTAATGTATGACATTAGTAACTGTTATTGGCTCACTAAATATTTTGTATAATGAAATGTTAAATTAAAAAAGGTTCATCATCTGTTTGTTATTGTTTAATTTTTTTTTAAATCTTCTCCAAATTATTTAGATCTATTACGGGAAACTGTCTTCTTCTGCTGGCTTGGCTTCGTTCATTTTTATCTACCACTACCAAACCCTGAAAGGGTTTAAGTAGTAGAATGTAGTCCAGAGAACGGAATGCGTTGTGTTGTAGTTTACAGCTTGTCTGCGATATTTGCACCTTTCAGTCCAACACATCTGACTTCAGCAAGCATTTTTTGAGTACGGAGTTAGTATTCCCTCTTCGATCCCTTCTCCACAGCAAGCCTGATCTCTTGCAGCCTGTTATCCAGGATCACCGCATGGAGGTGTAGAAATGTCTTGGCAGCTCTGGTTCGCTGGCCCTGACGCTAGCAATCAGCTATGGGTCGCAGACCACTGCAGCTCATACACTGCTCAGCATCTTGATCCCTGTCTTCTTCTAATCCCTCCATTCACATTATAATTTTCTATCATATTTTGGTTATTATTTCTATACCAGTTTTTAACATTTATATTTCATGTTTGATATTTGAAATTATTAATTGAGAATTTCTGCCATGTGAGTTTGGATAAGCTGTTAATAAATTATTGACGCATGCATATTCTCATCGACTGAAAGTCTGCATTCATAGAAATATACACGCTCTGTGTATTAGTTTTTACATTGCCAAGCATAACAGTAAGTATGAGGCATGTTCAAATGAAACCGGACGAAACTGCAACAAGTGAACAGACATATGATGTCACTTCTGGTGTAAACAACACATATCAACTGTTAAATTTGCAAAATTTCATTATTCTCTGACTCATAGTTTCCTTAGCAGACCGTTGAAAACATGGCAGGTGTGATATGGAATCCGTCTAGAGTTGATCAGCAAGTAATGATTTGGTTTCTAACAGCTGAAGGATGTCAACCAGTTGACATTCATCGCAGAATGCAGGCAGTGTATGGTGACAAAAGTGTGTTGAAGACGACAGTGAAGAACTGGACAACGATGCTTAAAGAAGGACGTGAGTTAACGAAAGATCTTCCGAGACCAGGTCAGGTGTATATTGTTGCTTCAGAAGACGCCATCCCCAAAATTGATGCAGCAATACGGGTAGACCATCGCCGGAGCTTACGTTAGCTAGCAGAGAAATTCGCTGTGTAGCTAGGGACAGTTCAAATGATGGTTAGCAAGAAACTGAAGTATCATAAGGTGTTCATAATGGGAAGAACGCATGGGATGGAGTTTGAACCACATGCCGCGATACAAAGAGGAAGGTGATTCATTTTTTTGCTCAGAGTGGCAGGTGATGAATCGTGGTGGCTCCACTTTGAGCCGAGCAGCAAAACTGCTAGCATGCAATAGAAACATCCCGGATCACTGAAACCAAAAAAATTCAAGTCACATATTTCTGCTGGTAAGGTTATGCTGACAGCGTTTTTTTACCATGAGGGACTTTTGTTTGTTGGTAGACTTTAAAGAGCCTGGCATGAACATCAGTGCCATCCGCTGCAATGACACACTAGACCAGCAGGATACAGCAATCAAGAATAATCGATTGCATGCTTTCGCGTTGTGTGATTCTGTTGCACGACAATGCATGTCGCAAACATTGTTCAGAAAGCGTTAGCACGGAAAAGGTGGGAAGTACTGCAACACCCATCTTATAGTCCCGATATGTTCCCATTTGTTGGAACCCTTAAAAAAAATGTTAAAGGGGCAAAGATTTGACTCCGATGCAGACGTCATCACCTCGGTGACCAAGTGGTTCAAAGAGCAACCAAAGTCATTTTGTTTCGGACGGCAACTGCCGTCTACCCAAGCAATGGGATGCGTGTCTGAATGCCTATGGCAACTTTTTCTAACTAACCCTGTAGTATGTTTGTTTCATAACAATTGCTATATTTAATTCTGTCACACCAGTTGATGTAACTTTTATGTTTGTAATTAAGCCACTGGGTCCGGTTTCATTTGAAAACGCCTCGTACCAAATGCAATTTGTCAGCTTTGGGAAAATAAAGACTATAAACGCAACAGAATGGCAGACTTACTGGATGGCCTTTATTTATGATAGAAAAACTACTACTTTATTCTCTGTAGTCCAGGGAGAATTCCTATGACTTCATCTTTGATACATTTAAGAAGTGAGAATGGAGTCTAGCTTTTTATCTACAAGTAAAGGAATTAAAATCGATTTAATTTATTTCAAGAAAAAATTGTTCTTGTGGTATATATTTATTATTGTCATTACGGAAATTAATTTATGGCCCTGCTCCAAAAATTTCAACTTTCGAGAGCAAAAATGTATGCTCATAGCTTATTTTGTCCTAAAATATAGCTCAAATTAATTGTATACTAAATTTATAATTTACTTATATTAATAAATATTTTATTGGGAAGGAGATAGATATATATATATATATATACACACACACACACATGCACGTCTGTGAATACTTGCAGCAAGAAAACTTTTACATGGACACAATACAAACTGATAACTCAAGTTCCCACTGAAAGTCTTCATCATTGACAGAGGACAACACATATAAGAAAAGATAAGCAAATCAAAATGGTTTAGATCAAACGGGCTACAGAAAAGCCACTACACCAAATTGTATGATTAGGCCAGACAGAAATATGGACGTAAACCGTATTATTGGCATAAAAGCAAACTTTTTATTTTCTTGTTTCTTTATTGAAATGACTTCTTTTTGTTCAGGCATTTTTTTGTCTTCATTCAGTACCTTTAATTTACAGATTCTCTCATTCACCTGTTATCATATATGAGCACACAAACAAATACCGAATTAACACATTTATACTTGAGCTTTGTTTCAACGTTGAAGGTAGCTGTTACGTAATTTCAACCAATGGTGTTGTCAAGATCAATTCTTACCATTACACCTGAACTCTATAATATTAGCATTGTTGTCATTGTCCTCTTACAAAACTTTATTTCAATCTGTGTTTCTCAGTAATCATATATAATTAGATCTGGTTGGATCACCAAACTAATTTTTGCTTGTTTGCACAGCACCCTACCTTCCGTTACCATTCTCTGAAAATCGTTGTGTTTTTGATGTGGCCAAATAAATTTGAATTTTCTGTTCATAGTGAAATTTATGAACCAGTTCTACCTAAGCCAAACTCTTGTTGAATTTCTGCATTCCTCTTTTTTTTGGTCCAAGGTATTTTGAGGATCTTTTGATAACATTTCAACTCAAAGGATTCGAGGTTTGGGTAACTGTCCATGTTTCACAGCCGTACTCTGCCACGAGATAAACACAAGTTTTCAAAATCTGCACTTTTCCTGGTTTAATGCAGCATGTATAATTGTTCACCTACTTCCCATCTGAATTCTAAAATCACCCACTAATGGACAGTAGTGCCCAGGTTGATGAGCACTGGCAGACACGACCATGGTTCTCCACAACTTCCTGTCCCAGCTTGTCTATCAATACTGCTTTGGTCTGTCATCCATGTTATGATGTTTAATATCCAGCAATGTTTTCCCTCTTTGTCGCTCTCTGTCAAATTTTGTAGTACAGGGTGTTCCAACGCTTCCAACAATAAAAATATAAAATAATTACTCCTGCAGATGAGCACACTAGGTTGTAATGAGCTAGTCATGGACCTTTCTTAGCATCTTCTCCGCTGTCTGTGGGATTCATAATATTCTTCTGTAGAACCACATCTTTGTGGCTTCAAGTGATCTTATTACATATTTTAAATTTGAATATTTTGTTGTCCATGTTTGTTTCATGGACCTTTCTTAGCATCTTCTCATTAGTCTTCTTTGCTGTCTGTGGGATTCATAATATTCTTCTGTAGAACCACATCTTTGTGGCTTCAAGTGATCTTATTACATATTTTAAATTTGAATATTTTGTTGTTATACTCACCAGTTAATTGTTCAGGTCTATATCAATACATGTTAGAAGCATTGAAGGTAATCCACATAGAAAGATGCTGTAAAACTTTCAACTAATTAGGTAATAGTAGTTTTCATAGTATCCATATTTGACTGAAGGCACATGAAGTTGAAAAAGTGCTCACAAATAAAGCCTCAATCAACATTTAAAAATACATTGGATGCGCATAGCTTTTAGAACAAGGTAATGTAAATGAAACTGGTTGTATCCAGACTCTGCAGTGTCTTCTAAACCAGTATAAAGACGTTAACACCAGTCGATACAGTTTATGTACATCCAGAACAAAAGGTCCTGCTGCATTCAAATAGTGTACACACATCCATTTACATTTTACACTCTAGCATCACATCAATTCACGTGTCAACAACGAAGGTCGACTGCAATGGATCTCCAGCATACTCTTATCTCATTCTGTGATGGTGCAATTTGAGAAGACTCCAGTCTTCATTAATGTGGCATTTCTTGTTATATTGCCTTAAATATCTAAATTGTCTAACCCTGATTTCTGACAGCAGTTCCCTCCCATCCCCAAAGTTTTCCACATTTTTCTTTTCTTACCACGAAACATGGCCCACTCTTCTATAAACCCACATAGTTTTTCAACCTTTTATTCCAATGTCTATGTCTCCACCCTATAGAGAAGTGTGACGAGTATACATTTCACTTGACCATTCTCATTTTCAAATTCTGATTTATCTGCCCAAGTGTAAGATATGTGTTGTATGTTGTTGAATACTTTCTTGGCCAAATCTATCATCTTTCTGATTTTTTTTTTGCAGCAGCCCTCTTTCTTATTATATGTCCCGGATAGGATAAACTCCTTACTGGTTCCAGTAGGAGATCACTTATTCTTATCTACATAGGTCTTTTTGGTCAGGAATCATAGATTTTTTTGGTTTTCTCAATGTTTGATGTCTATTTCCTAATCTTGACAGTCAGGTCAGGTCATCCCATAACCGGTGAGGTGGTTGGAACAACCATGAAGAACCTACACAACACCCATCTCTGTCAGCGACCACTACCTGTGCCTCCACTGGTCGAAGATTGGTCTATTCTTTTATGTTGTCCTTCCACCTCTTTGGGGATGACCTCTTCATCGTTCGCCTTGCACGTTTCTGTGCAGGATTGTATTTGTAAGACCGTTTGCTCTCGATATGTGGCGTACCAAGTGAGTTTCCGTCATTTGACCACTCCCAAACTGGCCTCTGTAAATGTTGTTCATTTTCTGCCAACAAAACTGTGTTATCCACATATGTCCTGTTGTATAATGTCAAATCTCTTACAATAAGTTATCTATTTCAATATTTGTTCCATGTAGATAATGAAATGGCAGGAGGACAGTACACACTCCTGTCTCACCCCTCTTTTTACATCAACACAAGGTGTGCAAATCCTACCAGATCATACTGATGTTGTTTGTTACCATGGAGATTACTCAGCAATCGTGTGTCTTTATCATCTAGACCTAATTCTATAAAACGTTTAGGGGAGGAAGACTGTCTGGACAGGCAAAATATACTGATCAGACATGTTAGTCAGGGTCAAGCAAAACATACAGGCATGACATCCAAGGAAGGCAGCAGGCGCGCAACTTACCCACTCCCGGCACGGGGAGGTAGTGACGAAAAATAACAATACGGGACTCTTTCGAGGCCCCGTAATTGGAATGAGTACACTTTAAACCCTTTAACGAGGATCTATTGGAGGGCAAGTCTGGTGCCAGCAGCCGCGGTAATTCCAGCTCCAATAGCGTATATTAAAGTTGTTGCAGTTAAAAAGCTCGTAGTTGGATCTCAGGCGCAGGCGGGCGGTCCGGCTCGCGCCGGTTCACTGCCCGTTGTCTCCTGCCCTACCGTCTGCCGGCTCTCTCCCACGGGTGCTCTTCGCTGAGCGTCCTGGGTGGCCGGCGCGTTTACTTTGAAAAAATTAGAGTGTTCAAAGCAGGCCTCGGCTGCCTGAATAATGGTGCATGGAATAATGGAATAGGACCTCGGTTCTATTTTGTTGGTTTTCGAAACTGGAGGTAATGATTAACAGGGACAAACGGGGGCATTCGTATTGCGGCGTTAGAGGTGAAATTCTTGGATCGCCGCAAGACGAGCTACTGCGAAAGCATTTGTCAAGAATGTTTTCATTAATCAAGAACGAAAGTCAGAGGCGCGAAGACGATCAGATACCGTCGTAGTTCTGACCATAAACGATGCCGACTAGCGATCCGCAGGAGTTGCTTCGATGACTCTGCGGGCAGCTTCCGGGAAACCAAAGTGTTTGGGTTCCGGGGGAAGTATGGTTGCAAAGCTGAAACTTAAAGGAATTGACGGAAGGGCACCACCAGGAGTGGAGCCTGCGGCTTAATTTGACTCAACACGGCCAACACTGAAATGATTGACATGCCGAGACCACTCTTCTGGGGTCTAATATGGAACTGGTGCTGGATTTAGACCCCCAGAAATCTGGGGTTATGCCCCCTGTGGCCCGGTTTGGTCTGCATCCAGTGTTCTGAAAAAGGAATTGACGGAAGAGCACTATCAGGAGTGGAGCCTGAGACCTAAATTAACTTAACACGCCAATACTGCAGAATGACTATCAAAAAGTACACCTTCGTGGGGTCTAATAGAGAACATGTGCTGGAATTAGACCCTCGAAAATCTGGGGCTACCCTCTAAGAAACTTGATTGTCTCGCTAAGGGAATTGACGGAAGGGCACCACCAGGTGTGGAACCTGCGGCTTAATTTGACTGAACACGCCAATACTGTAGAACAACTGACAAATCGAGAGCACTGCCGTTTGGGTCTAATAATGAACGTACGCTGGTATTAGACTCACGGATGACAAGTCAGCTCTCAAACACTCAAATGAAAGAACGCTACGGAAATCGTGTTTAACTCCGCAGAAACCGCAGATTTCAAATACCTGGTCATTGACAAACAAAAGCCCTCAATAAATTCGTCTGACCAAATAGTGAACGGGTGCTGGAAATAGATCATCTGAAGACAGGTCAGTTTTACCCTACAAATGACAGAGCGTTGCTACGGAAAACCAGCTCAAATCGAGAGGAGCCGCAGACACTTTGGTTCACGTACCAGGCTGATAAGCCAAGGGCGCGAGACTACCATGTGGGGGATTACGGCCGAACCCCTGTAAGCCGCAATCCCGCCCAAAATCTCAGCACCACTGCAATGGGAGGCTCCTACATGCTCGGGACCTGGGGCTTGCGCCCCAGCCCTATCAGGTAGAGCCACAGTAAGAGGTCCTTGCCGTCCGCCAATCAAAGCGGGCAGACAACTGCTTGATACTCACCCTATACGGCGATGGGGTGCGAAACCACCAACCAAAGACTTAGTACCTGGTCGGGGTGTCTAAAACAGTAGAGCAGCCACCTCACTGTGAACTGTCAAGACTCAACCACTGACCATGAGAGTTGTCCGCACATCAGGCGAACAACATCTCTGTGACATTACCAGGCTTGTCCTCTGGCTGAATGCACTCCGGCTACGATATCTACCTCTGTACGTTATCAGCCATACAACTATCATACTGGACGCAGAAGAGATGCAGACCAGCGGACATTGCACACCTGCCCCACTGTGTCAACACCCCAGGTGGCGGGGAATGCTAGGCGTACCATCCCTGCATAGAAGCCAAGAAAATAAAGGGAAAAAGAGATACCCCACTCACATGCAAATGCTACGTTTCTGGCAGGACGTGACGATCCTGGGATACAGACACACTGGACTGCCTCTCTTCCGGGTAAACCAGTCCATCTCATATATCATCACATATTATCATTGCACCTTATAGACACGAGTAGTGAAGACTCGATAGTCTGGTAAGACAACTTCCATAAGAGAGAAAACTCTGAACATAAACAACTGCTGCCTTGCAGATAGGCTGGGGACAGCCAAAGGCTAAGGAGGGCATCCCTACAGAAACGCCTGTTGAAATCGGATGCACGGGGCCGCAAGCCTAACAAAACAGTGCAACGTAAATCACAGTATGATGGCAGTACAACCTATTAGAAAAACGCATGGCGCTCATCCTGCGGAGTCCCGCCAGGCAGCGATAGTGCCGGGCCTCACGCCTCGAAGGGGCCCACCCTTGACTACTGGTGGTCACCCACCCATGTGTCGTGGAGTCAAGGCACATGGCTATAGGGCAACTTCTATTGGCCAAAACCTCAAGACCCTCAAAATACTACAGTGGAATGCGGAGGGAGTCATTAACAAAAAACTTTCCCTAACACACCACCTGCATGAAGGTAAGATTGACGTGGCATGTATCCAGGAAACGCACCTCAACAATAACCATAAATTCTCAATCAGAGGATATCAGACCTTCCGTCTAGATAGAGAAGGCCACAAAGGAGGGGTCCTGATACTGACCAGAAACTGCATACCGAGTAGCGCGGTATCTGTCAATCACACCGGACAAGCAGAAATTGTAGGAGTTGACATAAGGGCTCAAGAGACGAAGCTCCGCATTTTCAATCTGTACGGACCACCAAACAGAGACCTATCGCTCTCGAGTATGGAGGTCAGAGACTCCAACTGCATAGTAGTTGGAGATTTCAACAGCCACTCGGAGAGATGGGGATACTCTGACACAGACAGCAGAGGTGACGAAGTGGAAGATTGGGAGATAGATGCAAATCTCTCCCTAATCAATAGGCCGGAGGATAGCCCTAGCTTCTATTCAAGAACATGGCATACCACCTCGACTCCAGATTTGGCCTTCTCCACACAGGACATACACCATAAAATAGACCGCCAGGTGCTAAACCAACTGGCAGGTAGCGACCACAGGCCGATCAGGCTAACCATTGACATGGAAGTAGGCCCACAGGAAACAAAACCGCTCCCACGTTGGAATTACAAACGAGCCGACTGGGACAGATTTGCAATCCTGACAGATGGGCTGTGTGAAACCATCAACACACGAAACACCAAAATGAAGCCCATGGTAGAGAGCCTAAGCAAGGCAATAATGCAAGCCGCCACTGAAACCATCCCAAGAGGAGCTAGGAAAAACTATAAGCCCTACTGGAATGATGAGTTGCAGAAAGTGGAAGATGCAGTAACAAATGCTAGGAACATGGCAGAGCGAGAAAAATCCATGGAGGCAAACATCGCCCTCAAAGCCGCCGCGGCGAAGTACAAACACACTCTCAAGCAAACAGCAAGAGAAAGCTGGAAAAATAAAACGGAAAGTCTAAACCTGGACAAAGACGGGAACAAGCTATGGAAGCTAGTCAGAGCCATGAACGACGAAACCCCGTCAAATAAACAAATTACTATCAAGCAGGGCGAGAACTTGATCACAGGTAAGAAAGCCGCAAACGCCTTTGTCGATCACTATGCCAGAGCAAACCACATCGAGGTCCCTGCAGATAAGCATACAGACATTAGCGAAGAGCTAAAGGGACACGAAAACATAAATACGGCTCCCGAAGAGCACATGATGGCCAAACTAACAATGCGCGAAATGGAAGAGGCTATGAGAACACTAAAGAAAAGGAAATCTCCCGGAAAAGACGGGATAACAAACGAAATGCTGATGGGGCTGGGCCAAACAGCGAAGAGGAAACTACTATCAGTCCTGAACCAAAGCTGGAAAAAGGGTATTGTACCCCAGGCATGGAAAGACGCAATACTGGTACCAGTACCAAAAACAGGAAAGGATAAAACAGATCCAAATGGATACAGGCCCATCAGCCTACTGAGCTGTGTCGGCAAGCTGATGGAACGGATGATAAACACCAGACTGATGTGGCATCTGGAAGAAAAACGAATACTAATTCCACAGCAAGCCGGCTTTAGACAGCACAGATCCACTGAGGACCAGGTCATCCTCATAGCCCAGGAGATAGAAGATGCCTACCAGGCACAGAAACACACAGTAGCTGTTTGGGTGGATCTGGAAAAGGCATTTGACAAAGTCTGGAAGGACGGACTTAGAGTCAAGCTAAGAAGAAGTGATGTCTGTGGGAAGATGTACAAGTGGATCAACCACTACCTCAAACAAAGAACGGCCAGAGTCCAAGTACAAGGGCAGATGAGCAAAAAGGTGACACTCGAGCAGGGAGTACCCCAAGGGGGAGTATTGTCACCCACACTCTTCCTGGTATATATAAACGATATTACAGAGAATATACCAAGAAGAGTCCATAGCGCAATGTTTGCAGACGATCTGGCTACTGAAAAGAATCTCACCATAGCAAGAAATCGGATGCAGACGGCCCTAACATCGCTGGAAGAGTGGGCGAACTCATGGCTGGTCAAAATAAACGAGGAGAAAACCACATGCACAATATTCTCGCTTTCATTAAAACCCCAAAGTACCAAATTAAGTCTAAATGGCAAAATCCTGCAGCCAAACGACAACCCAACCTACCTGGGAGTCACATTTGATCGGCGCATGACATGGAAAAGTCAGATTGAGAGAAACCGAATGAAAGCCAGAGAAAGAATGGCAATCATGAGGAAACTTGCTGGCACAAGCTGGGGAGCAGACGAAGGCATACTAAAGAAACTGTACACTGGAAGAGTGAGACCAGTTCTCGAGTATGGCATTGCGGCATGGACAACAGCAGTGAAGGCGAACTTCGATAAAGTTAACAAACTTCAAAACCAAGCCATGAGAATTATAACAGGTGGCATGAAGTCAACGCCAATTGTAGAACTTGAAAAGATTACAAAACTGCAATCCATGACCGATAGAAGAGACTGCAGAGCCCAGCTGCAGTCAGAGAAACTCCGAAGACTGACGGACCATCCAATGTACCAGAGACTAAACAATTTGGGAAATGGGAAACTAAAGCGGAGAAACTTTGCAGAAATAGCCAAAGCAAAGATGCACGAAGATCCCATAAACGCACAAACAACACCAAAACCCATCACTACTGTACGAAAACCTACCTGGAGGCAGGATATATTTCCAGAGGTGGTAGAAAATATACCAGGTATTGCAAACAAAAACTGCCAGACTGAAAAAGAAAGGAGAGACACTACCCTAAGCTTCATAACGAAAAGCTACCCAAGCATGGACTGGACCCATGCATACACCGACGGTTCTGTAACAAACACTACACAGAACGGAGGGGCAGGAGCATTCCTGAACCTACCAAATGGCAGAAAAATAACACTGTCATTCGCTACTGGTAAGTACACAAGCAATTTCAGAGCGGAGGCAGAGGCACTGAGGGCGGCAGTGGAAGAAATGGTGACACACAGTGAAAATGAGAGCCATATAGTCCTGCTGACAGATGCTCTCGCCGTAGTCACAGCGCTAAAAAGCCAGAAAAACACTGAGCTTAATGACTTAAGAGCAGCACTCTGCAAACTGTGCCAGCAGTCCGCACCAAAAAGGGTAGTGGTACAGTGGGTTCCGTCACACTGCAACATCCAAGGCAACGAGGAGGCAGACAGACTGGCAAAAGAAGGTGCAAGACTACCACAAACAGATACCAGTATGACGTACGAAGAGTCAAAACGGCTTATCAAAGCCAGATACATGACCAAATGGGAAACCGAACATACTGGTTACACCAAAAACGATGCCTATTACCAGTTAAACCGAAGAGAGCAGGTCGTTGTCTTCAGACTTCGCACTGGCCACAACAGACTGAGGTACCACCTATTCAACAAATTGAAGATAGGGTGTACCGACGAATGCCCGTGCGGTACTGGTAAAATGACCACTGAACATCTGCTGCAGAACTGCCCGACATACGAGGATCAGAGAGAGCAGATGTGGCCATTACCAGTGGAATTGCAAGACAAGCTCTATGGCAGTGGCGAGAGCCTCAGGATGACCGCCGCTTTTTTCGAAAAAATAATGGTTACTGTCTGACTGTGTACGCAGAAGAAGAAGAAGATACAGGCATGATCCTCACCTCATCTTCCTAGTAGCCCTCCCTGGAAACAAGCTGTTTTCATGGCAGGATGGCTAACGAGGTGAGGAATCCATGTGATCCCTGTAGTAGTGAGCGACACGCAGATGAAGCCAAGCCCCGGTCCACCTTCACCAGCACGCTCGAGATGTGAGGAAAGCTACTGCAACCCGCCACTTAACGTCCTTTTCCGAGCGCATAAAAGAGTAACCTACTCATTGTGGGCATTCGCAAACAACATCATAAGACATTTAATTCATTTTTCATGTAGAACTCTGTCAGAAGCATTCCTGAAATCTATGACTGTTCTTTTGTTTGTCAATGTCATCGCTGTGCAGGATCTTGAATGATAAAGTACAAAGTATATTTTTGCACACACTAATGCAGTCATTGGTTGGAACAAAAGAGAACACCTCTCCAGTAGATTCACATCAACTTTCATTGCTCTACCTAGAGCTAACACTACTAGACAAAGACACTAAGGTGTCGCTTTCAGAATAATGAACATCTTTGTCATCACAGCCATTAGCAATTGTAGAGTGTAACTACTCTTGAAACTCTTGGATTGAATCTGTTTGCAAAAATAATTTTCTAGAATGCAAGTCAGAAAGTTTTCACAAAGAATCCATGATGCCCCTAGAAAATCTAGAAATAAAAATCTTTAAACTTCCGGCAGGAAACATGTTTTTTGGGTTGTTTTTTTTTGGCGTTAGCCTTATTTCGCTAATTTCCAAGGCGGTGTGCATTTCACTGTGGTTTTTATTTTGCGCCTGTCGGCCTAGTGCATCCGACTTCAGCATGCATTTTATGTAAGGATCTGCTTCCTCCTGCATTTTATAAGGGTTTGCTTCCCCAGGGTAACGACTGGTGCTGTGATGGGGATCGAACACAGCACCTTCGGATTGTGAGCCGTGCCGTCCCTGAAACATAATTAAATTGAGAAAAACTTGAAATGGAAAAAGTCAATTTCTGTGCACAACCGCTATAACTACTATGTCTGCTTGCCGGTTTTCTGAAAAAAATCGCAGAACCAATCCATCGGCTCCACTTACTGAGACAGTTAATAGATCACAGCTCTGACAACAAATGTGCTGGATCGAAAAGTGCAGATATTGCAGTCAATCTGTAAACTAGCGACAACCCATTCTGTTCTCCAGACTACGTCCTGCTACTTGCAAAGCCCTGTTCAGGGCTTGGTAGTAGGTAGTGGAAGATTGAAAACAAACGTAGAAAAATAAGATCACGGCTAACCAACATAATCGGCGCTGAGACACGAAGAATTGTCGCGTCAGAACAAGACTGAAATTAAGACAAAGTTTTTTACAGCCAATGACAGAGTGATCTTTGTGTCCGAGTACTGAAAGAGGAATGTGTGACGATGTAGTGCATGGGATGGGAAGTAAGTACCACAATAAATAGAGAACAAGCTAAACCTATTAAACACATATTCATGAAGCAGGGCTGGGAAAGATTGCGATAAGAATGGTTTAGTTTAGTTCAGTTGAAGAATGTACGTCATTGCACAAAGTTTAACCCATAAGTGCTCTGTTCTTCATATTTTTTTTAGAATCTCGGCACAATGTGTAGCACCAGCGAGGATCCGGTAGTAGATTGAGTAGATTTTTTACATAATTTTGAATTTTGCTTGGGCAGTGGCAGTTAAGTCTACTCTTTTTATATTTCCAAAACTGCTGAGGGATTTTTAATGTGTATGACACTACACACGGGCATCCAATCTCTACCACCCAGATATCTGGGGGGAAATACCAGAAAGTCCACACGAAGAAATCCCAGTCTCCACCATGATTTGAACCTGCAACCTCCAGCACCCAATGCCGACGTTTTACCTCGAGACCACTAAGTCCCAATAATGAGAATGGTTGAAGGTAATAGATGCAGTGGGAGACTAAAGATGTTGGATGACATGACACATTGGCTTGGAAAACAAAGACCAATTGATGTACTGAAGTGTTCTAAAATCATATGGTTGTGGAAGGAATTGATAATCAGTGACACCAGGCATAACACATAATGGTGATTATTATATGTTCTGACAAGTGATATTAGGTATAACACATAATGGTGATTATTATATGTTCTGACAAGTGATATTAGGTATAACACATAATGGTGATTATTATATATGTCCTGACAAGTGACATTAGGTATAACACATAATAGTGATTATTATATGTTCTGACAAGTGACATTAGGTATACCATATATTGGTGATTAAAATATTAGTCCTGACCAGTATTTAAAGATCATGTCACGAACGAAGAAATCCGACAGAGAGTTGAAAACGCTATTGGCCATTTTGAAGATCTGTTCACAACAATCAAAAGATGAAAGATGTCCTGGTGCGGGCACGTCGTGAGGTCCAACGGAATTACCAACTCAATACTCTTTGGTTCCGTACCGGGACAGAGAAGATTTGGACGTCCAAGGAAGAGGTAGGTGGACAACATCACTGAGTGGTCAAGCCTTCGTCCCGATGAGATACGACAGGCGGCGGCAGACAGAAAAATGGCGTGGGATGGGATTTTGGGAGTGTCTTCAAGTGTGCGCCAACAACCTGATGGGTTACAGGATGAACTGAACTGAAGTATTTAAGAAATTTATAGCACATTCCCTGGCTTCAAAATTAAGTTGCAGAAATGTATTATTCTGCACATGACACCATTTTTATCTGTTTTACATTATGATACAGATGTCTTATCTTCTGTCACATTCTCCTTATCCATTTTCGTTTCTATGGCGTTGTTTTGTGTTTTGTTGATAGAATTCTCAGAATCTTTGACAGCCTTTCCAGTTTTTGAACATATAGCGTCTGTGACTACTGCCACCATTACGTGACTTACAGCGTTGACACCAGATCTGTAGCGGTCACTGTAAACAGGACAAAGGAAAACATACATATCAACACTATTTATGGGATTTTACTATATGTTTGACTAAGGAAAACATATCAACACTATTTATGGGATGTTACTATATGTTTGACTAAGGAAAACATACATATCAACACTATTTATTGGATGTTTCTATATGTTTGACTAAGGAAAACATACATATTAACAATATGGGAGGTGACAATATGTTTGACTAAGGAAAACCTACATATCAAAACTATTTATGGAATGTTACTATATGTTTAATAAGGAGAACATATCAACACTATTTATGAGTTATTACTATGAGACTTACTTCGAGACCACTCAGTCCCCATTATACTTTACTAATGCCCCTAAAACTAACACAAATAAACCTCTCATCCTTGCTAAAACTTACAGTATCCATTCCACAGCAAACAGGATGGCCACACCTTTGATAGGCACGTTGACTGAAGTCAAAATGATGATGAGTGTCACAATAGATGAACTTGGTACAGGAGGAATAGCCAGGGATAGTACAGAAGTCAATATACTGAAACAGAACAATATTGATGATATAGGATAACTGTCTTGAGCATCTTGTGAGAACATACTATAAAAGGTAGTTACAAAGCAGTGTCTTAGTGGATGAAGTGTTGGAGACTTCATGCATGGCATCTCAGCTTTATTATATGAGGTGATGTTCCCTTTCTGGCTACCTGTCTTCCTTAAATGAAAACCATGTGATTGCTTACAGCTGGGTTGACTGGATCGAGCTGCAACATGTATTACTTCTTCTTCTTCTTCTGCGTACACAGTCAGACAGTAACCATTATTTTCTCGAAAAAAGCGGCGGTCATCCTGAGACTCTCGCCACTACCATAGAGCTTGTCTTGCAGTTCCACTGGCAATGGCCACATCTGCTCTCTCTGATCCTCGTATGTCGGGCAGTTCTGCAGCAGACGTTCAGTGGTCATTTTACCAGTACCGCACGGGCATTCGTCGGTACACCCTATCTTCAATTTGTTGAATAGGTGGTACCTCAGTCTGTTGTGGCCAGTGCGAAGTCTGAAGACAACGACCTGCTCTCTTCGGTTCAACTGGTAATAGGCATCGTTTTTGGCAACATGTATTAAAATCAGGGACTTTTGCTTTGAAATGCAAGCTATCTAACAGCTTTGCCGCCCAGAGGCTTATCTCATTATAACTGAAATAGATGGGGTATTCGGTGGTCTCGAGGTAAGGTGTCCGCCTGGGGGTCGTTAGTTCGAATCAATGTGGAGACCAGGATTTTTTTTATTTCTTCACGTGGATCTACTGGTAAAAATTCGTCTGATCTCTGGGTAGCAAGATCAGACTCTGTGTTCAGTGTCAAGCAAGTTAAAAAAAAACCTTGGCAGTTAGAAATCTATCTCTGCCTGGACAACATTCTAGCTAAAAAATATATCCCAAAATGATTTGTACCTTCCCTCACGTGGTTTATTAAAAGCAGCATGTACATGGCGTCTAACTGGCTGCAGGTCTACTTAGCTCTAGTGTTTGAGTCTATTAAGATGGACTCGCTCATCGGTTAAACCACCTTCCAAGAAACTTGTTGGTATACACATTCTGCAGAGTCTTCTAAACTAGTATAAAGACGTTAAGTTAATACAATGCTATTAAGAATATAGATTCTTCTTTGTACCTATTCCTTCTTGATTGGCTGGAGACATATCTTCATTGGTCACTCTGCACGGATTCCTTTCCACCTGTTTTTTAAGTTCTGCTCATGAGAATAGAATAACTTTGAATTTCAATTCAAGTGCTTTTGCCATATCCACATTTTCCCTCAAAAATTTTCTTTCATAAAATCAAGACCCAATCCAGTCCCTTGCTAATTATATTGTTGTGTTTCTTTACAAGCTGTGTCCTACACATAATATACTTTAATCTTCAATTTCCAGCTGTCTGTTTTGTTTTCGTGTTCTTTACCATTGATCTGCATGTTTTATTAGATTTGACAATTTTATATAAAGTGTATGATGAATACATCTGTTGTTGGTCTGCAGCCTGGATGTGATATTTTGGTTATATAATGTTTTTCTTCATCATCATTTTTTTTTTCTTGACTCAGTACAGCCGACCATTTCACTATACAACTTCCTAATCTACAATTAAGGCAGTCAGCTCTGCTACAATTGTCGTACTGTGAATTTTTTTTCTAAACATTAGTATAGTCCGTCGGGGTCTTTGTGTATGACAAGGATAGGAATAGCACCACTACCCCACCGACGTACATAGTGGTCACATGTTTCTCAATTCACCAGTGAATATTTGGCAGGTCTGCAACATGTTTTCAGCTGTCAAAGAACCCGCACCACAGATGAACGGATAGTCCTGCCAAACACACATTTTCTATGAAAATAGGACCTCAGCCTATTGTGTCCAGTGTTTAACCTTAAAATGGTCACTTGATCATACCGGCAAAGTATTTGTTTAAATAACCTGGAGCGGTTTTTCTCTCATTTTGTTTCACAGACAGTTTTTTAGTTGCTGTGACCTCATCAGATGATTAATTAATGTATTCAAACACAAAACATGAAATTTATTTGTGAAATTAAGTTATTTCATTTATATAAAGGAGCAACTCTTACCCAACTATACACATTGTTTCAAAAGACATTGTATGTCCAGATGTTGTTGCTACAAATAGAGCACTAGCTGCCATATACAGGGCACTGCCATCTGCCTGCAAGGTCACAGACATTGGAATCACAAATGAGCTGATCTTATTGCTAATGCCAGAGCGACTGCAGGATGTAAGCATGTCAGGTATAGCAACAGACCTGTGCAGAAAATAAATGCAAAAATTGTTGTGACAATCACAGAATACACACACATTTAAAGTAAATTGGATTATTTTTCTTGTTACCTGTAGCTCCAGGTTAAATTTTTATTCTTTTAACAGGATTGAGAATCCTTTTTGGAAACTACCTGGCACCAACCACTGCACAATAATTCATTTCAAATTTGTGCATTAAAGAGTGATAAGAGGACCAGTCCTCCTGACAGCTAACTTATTCCAAGCTCTACACAAGAGTTCAGGTCTAATTTTTGCAATATACAAATATAAGAGGACCAGTCCTTCTCAGAGCTGACTTATTCCAAGCTCTACACAAGAGTTCAGGTCTAATTTTTGCAATATACAAATATAAGAGGACCAGTCCTCCTCAGAGCTAACTTATTCCAAGCTCTAGACAAGAGTTCAGGTCTAATTTTTGCAATATCCAAATATAAGATGACCAGTCCTTCTCAGGGCTAACTTATTCCAAGCTCTACACAGGAGTTCAGGTCTAATTTATAAGAGAACGAATCCTTCTCAGGGATACCTGACTACGAGTGCTACATAAAGTTTTAGACCTAACAATCTAATTATAGAGCAGAGGTCTCAAACTGAAACATCCCTGAGAGCAAAATGAAGATAAGTTTGACAGTCTAAGAACTACACTATACAAAATCTTGCATTGATGACGATCTTTCTCCATCATCATATAGCATAACTATTGTTAGCGATCAAAGTTTTCTTTGAATATTTGCCAAACATTTTTTTTAGTTTATGTTTCTTCCATTTTAGCCTGGTTTAGCTTGCTCTTTTCTGGTCTTTATGTAATGTTATACTTCTTCAATTATGAATGCTATTTTTGTTTCTGTTTATAAGAATCGACGTCACTGCACTCTGGGTATACCCATAGGTGCTCAGTCTCTCTCATCAAATGGTGTAAGGTATGGATGCTGATGGTCCCTGTAGCTCGCTGGTTGTACACTCTCCTGCGCCGTTCTCTCATGCACCCCATTCCGCTCAAATCTCATTTAATGTCGCAACTGTGCAGTCTGTGGATTGCTGCTTCATCTATTGTGGTGTCCTCATCCAGCAGGCGGTCATTGATTGATTTCAGAATGTCACTTCTATTCATCACTAATTTGCCAATAATGGGAGCTTGTGAAGCCATGTCAGCTCTTTCATTGCCCTGAACCCCGGCATGAGCAGGACAGTAGATCTAGGTCAACACTTGGAGGTTTGAGGCCTCAACAGCAGCTTTCCACTCGTACCTAAGCCATCTCTTCTGTACTTTCTGAAGTACGTCTTGCGCGTCTGTCACGATGACTGCCTTTGTTATAGAAGTCTCAGATATCCATTTCAGTGCTGAGGCCACTGCTAGAAAAATACAAAGGCATTGGAAAAGAGGTTAAATGCATTTGAAAATAAACTGTTGAACATTGGCTGGAAGGAATTCATAACCAACAAAACAATTAGAGAAGTCACCAGTCAACAATGTTTCATCACTCATCAGAAAGAAATGGTGGTCATACATCTGACATGTTTTTAGAATGGACGGCAACAGACTCCCTCTGCAAGCATTTATGTGGTCACCATCTGGCAGTAGGAAAAGAGGAAGACCGAAAGAGACTCTAAATCAAACAATCGTCGGAAAGGGTTCCACTATGGGATTTGAATAACATTCATGAAAAGAGTGGCGTCACACAGATCAAACTGGAGAGCACTAGTTTCTACGTTATGTGTCATGTATGGCACTTACAGAACATTGATTGATTGATTATGTAACTTGGTCATCTTTAAATAAAACCTGTAACTTTAAACTGCTAATTTGTGTAGCAAAGGCAACAAGTAGTGTCAACAGAATTGTAAAAATGTGTCTGTCCGTCATAAATGTTGCTGCAGAAATGGATTGTACAGCTTAAACAAAATCTGGCAAGACATACAGTTGGCCGTATGCACGAAGATCAGATTAATGCATACATTGGTCCTGTCAATGTTTGTCTATGCTCATGAGACATGGACAATTACAGCTGACCTGCAGTGGAGGATATAGGAATTGAAGATGAGATGTTTCCTAAAATGAGGAAGTGCGAGAAAGAATTACAATAGCAATAGGGCCGCCTTTTGAAGGACATCTGGGCAATGGTCAAAAGAGGGAAACTCGCTTGGTACAGGCACATATCGAGATCAAACGGTCTTACAAATATTATCCTGCATGGAAGGGTGTAAGGCAGATGTTGAAAAGGTCGTCCCAAAATGTGGTGAGAGGACAACATAAAAGAATAGACCAGAGGAGGCACAGGAAGTGGCCTCTGACAGAGAATGATGCGTGGAGTTGTGGGGGTGTTTTCATGGGTGCCCTAATGATCTCACCGGTTACAGGATAACCTGACCTGCTCTGACTGAGAAATGGATATGTCCGAATTGGTGTGTTGTTGCATAATATAGACACAAGAGTGTCATGAGTGTTAAATACACAACATAATATAAACACAAAATTGTGTCATGAGTGTTAAATACGCAACATAGATAAATGTTGATAACAATATAATAATATGCAAGAGAAAATATGGAACAATCTATAATGATTCCTTAGTTGAAAAGCTTTGATAAGAAATGTAGACAGGGTTACCATACATTCTCTTTTCACCAGACATGCCTTATTTTAGAGGCCTTAAATTTCTGCCCGACCACGTTTTTAGAATATGCAAAAATGTCTGGGTATTTACTTTCATCTCTTATATTTGAATTCTGCTTATTAAAATTACAGCTGATTACTAGATATTTTAAAATTGTGTGCGCTGGTAATTAATTTCCCAGATTCTGTGAACTGTACATTATGTTGATAATGGAAATATAATCTTACACAAGAACTAGTTTATGTTAAACAATAGATACATTTTCTTGTGTTATTAGGAGTTACTTTTTACATATATTGCAAAAGCAAATATCGTTTTAAATAAATCATGCCAAAATGAAAGTGTAAATTCAATGAAGAATTAAAAACTAAATTTTAGTTAGTTTTTTTAATAGCCAAGACAAGTTGGAAGCTGAATGTACTGTATGCAAATCTGGTACTTATATTTCAATGGCAAACAAAGATACTGCTGATTTGAAAGCTAATGTAGAAATTTTGAAGCACAATAGATCAATTTGAGGAGAGAGATCTTCATAAAAATTGACAAATTACTTTGTAATAGGCAGTAAATATGAAGAACAGGTTTCTAAAGCTGAAAGTATATTTGCCTTCCACACTGCATCACAATAGTTATAGATCAATTATACATCTGTCTTGTTAAAAAAAAAACATTTCCTGACTCTGAAGCAGCTTGAAAATGTTCAATTGCTAGAACAAAACAGAAACAATTGTTAATTCTGTGCTTGCACCTGATTTTGTCGAAGCTACTTTAAAGACAGGGGGCTCAATGGTCTCAAGGCAAGGTGTCCGCCTTCAGTGCCAGAGGTTGTGGGTTCGAATCACGGAGACAGGAATTTTTTCACACGGATTTTCTTATAAAAATTCCCCTGATCTCTGGGTAGTGAGATCGGACTCCCGTGTTCAGTGTCAGGCGTGTTAAAAATACCTTGGCAATTAGAAATAGAAAAGAGTATGCTTAACAGCCACTGCCCAGACAAAATTAAAAAATTATAGTTAAAAATCTACCCAAATTATGTGTATCTTCCCTCAGGCCTAGTAAGCCGCAGGAAGTCATAAAATATATACTACGTATAGCCAAAGCAATTCAGCAACCTGGCAACAGACATTAACATGCCTTTTTGAATACCAGGATTCCAAGTAAAAAAGCAGCTTGAAAATGTTCAAGTGCTAGAATAAAAACAATTGTTAATTCTGTGCTTGAACCTGATTTTGTCGAAGCTACTTTAAAGACAACTGAAGAAAATGAAATTGCTCACTGTGGATTTGCTACAGTTAGAAGCAATCACAAGAGAATCAGTCCTACACATGGCTAACTGATGTGAAGTGCTGCACGAGAGCACAAACCTAACAAATGCACTATACAACCCATACTTCACAAAAGCGGAAACCATGTACAATAAAGTCTTGAACTTAACTTAAAAGCTTAACGTCTTAATACTGGTTTAGAAGACCCTGCAGAGTCTGAATACAACCAGTTTCATTTACATTTCCGTGCTCTAAAAGCTATGCGCATCCAATCTATTCTTAAATTCATTAATTGTCCTTGCCTTCACTACTTCATGTGGCAATGCATTCCAAGCATTCACCACTCTTTGCCTAAAAAAATATTTCCTGATATCTAACATGGACCTTTCTTTAGTTAATTTGTAGCTTTGCCTCTTATTCTTGTATTTTAAAAAACTACATTTTGAACATTTCATCTCTGACATCAATATCTTATATGCACAACATCCACCATTAGCTTGTACATTATAAAACACAACTTACGTTGCTGTAGCAGCAAAAGCTATGATGAATGGCCTGGCACAACGGAAGAGCACGATAAAGGGATTCTTCCTAATAAAAATGAACAGAACGAGTGGCAGGAAGATGAACAAGTGGATGGTCAGGCCAACAGTGACAGTCGCCATAAGCATGCCAAGGTTATAGAACACGTTCCGGATGTCATCAACCTTGGACACTGCTTCAGCGATGAGGCTGGTCACACCAATCGGAGTCGTCCTGAAAATTGAACAATAAATTAGATAGCAGCAAGCATGTTGTTAATGCCAATAATAACATTAATAAATATGGATTAGGTATATATACAAACAGCATTCATAATGACCAAAAGGTCTTTGTCAAGGACTAAGAATGATACACGTGAAAATGACTAAATTACCTAAACAATAAAGTTCGAAATGATTACAGAGTGTATGTAGCTTTATAAAATATTAAGTTAATTGGATGCCACATAGATGTGCCTATAGTAGGTAAGTTACGTACCAGCTGGAGGGCATCAGACTTGGTGTCTTCAACATGACAAGGGTTAGTCATCACACATGTTGTTTCTAGTATGAAATTAGTGAAGTGGGACAGGATTCCATACCAATTTAAAAAGGGCAAGACAACTTAAAAATGATAAGATAATAGAGGTACTTGGCTAGAAATTTAAAATAAAGTCTTTGTATTCAATGCAGGCTCGACTTTGTCATGTTGAGAGTCACATATGTGATATTGGGAGTCTGTGGACTTCCTATCCTCCATTTAAATCATAAGACCACAACAAATCCCTTACAGGAAGCCTGTATCAAAGTACTTATGTGCGCATTACTGTTGTAATTTATGTCACAATTTGTTTTATATAATCAAACTGCTAATTCCATAGGTACACATCTTTAATTACCTTTACCAACATAATTAGATGGACACAGTGGTGCTATTCTTACAGCCAAAAGAACCACTAACATGAACAAATAGAGCTGGCTGTACTGAGAATATCACAACTTACCAAAACAGCCACCTAATAACAATGAATATCACATCTTGTGATTGTCTGAAGAACCTCAGAAACTCACTGTCCGGACTTAACGATTTGCCTGCGGCGATACCCACAGCTGTACAAATGCTAATAAGACCTGAAACATTTCAAACATTCGGTTGAGTGCAAGCAAATATGAAATCAGCATCAATCATATTCAATGGTTAAGCTCACTATTGAGCAAAGGTTTTCAACAAATACATGCTAAGTGCTTTCGTCTTGGGCATTCCTCTCCAGCTCTGTTCATCTTATCTTAGTTCATCAGGTGAAAAGTGACATAAGGCCAAATAAATTAGCATAAATAAAAGCACAAATTACATCATCATAACCACGTACCTGCTGACTGTCGTTAGTCATAATGGATCTATAAAAAAAAACCTGTCCCACGTTTTATTTATCAATTCTCCATTGAACATTTTCTGTGCACCCATTCAGCAAGTTCTGGCTTTGCTACATTTTCTTCTATTGCCCATCAATTTTGCCCATTGTTACAATTGGCTCCAACTATACTCATATCATAACATAATAATAATAATGTTCACTTAGGCGTCTGAGGCTCGTTGCATCGGTCGAGCACATTCATGACCCACGGCTGTGGCGTTGTTCCAGGCCTCGTCCAGGGCGGATGAGGAGGTCGCTACTTGCTGAAGCCATACTGTTTGAAGACGACCTCTTTTGTGCGTCCAGCCGGTTGGGGGGGGAAGAGTTTTGGTGCTGTTGAGTGACTTGTGTAGTATCTTGTGGGCAGGGGTTTCCTGGTCCAGCCGTACAACATGACCGAACAAAGAAACTTGACGCAGATCAACTGTTTCTGAGATTGGGTAGATGTCTGTTTTAGCAGAGACCTTCATGTTGCGGATGTAGTCATGACATCAGATGCCCAGGTTATGCAGCTGATTGCACATGTGAAAGATTTTCAGTCTTTATATGTCATGTTCTAGCAATGTTTAGGTTTCAGAGCCGTAAAGCAGGACTAGGACCACGCAGAACTGGTAGATGCAGATTTATAAAAATGTTTTAAAAAAACTTTTTGCAATGTTCTGATGTGTACTATAAGTTCTCTTTGCTTGATATATATATATATATATATATATATTATATATACACACACACACACACGTGCGCTCGGTCTTGAGTGGATCGCCATAGTCTGTATGACAAGGACAAGAATAGTACCACTGCCCCACAGAGAGCATGTTGAAAAAGGCGACTGTATGACATGGAATAACACTGAACCTGGTTAGGTGGTTTGTTAAGAGCAGCATAGACGGCGCCTAATAGGCTGCAGGTCTATTTTACTCTAGTGTTTGAGTCTATTAAGATGGACTTGAACATCGGTTATCCCCCCTCGCAGCACTTGTCCCAACACAGCAGCAAAAGAAGCTGCTCAAGCCTAGCCCGCTAAGCAGGAAATCCTCCTCCCGGCTACATCCAGCTCATGTCAGAGCTCGGATCTGCACAGCGGAATCTGCTTTTGTAAAAGAGCAGGTTGATTAAGACTATATATATATGCCTGATGAGCACACGCAGGCTGGCAGACAGGCATGCACATACGTACACACACATACATATATATATAATTCACTTTACAGTAGATCTATCATTTGTACATCTTACTGATGTCTAGTACTCCAATTATATCTACTTTAAAAGCTGGTATAGCAGCTCTTTCATTGCTGACTTACCTAATATATTCATGCCTTCTGTTGTTCCAACTGATCTTGTCAGCACAGTGACTGTGGCATTACTGGACGAATTGATGTTCTGCACTTCTGAAGAATACTGCGTAACTGTCTGATCAAACACATGATGGATTAATGCATAGATTATCAATCATAATTTACCAACAAAATTGGCATTGGCAAACAAATAACATATATTAAGGCATTCATAAAAGATATACAAGTTCAGCTAATAATAAGTGCATTTACAGAGAAATAAATTCAAGTTAAGATAACAATATGAACATTGACAAGAAAAATCAACTGACTATAAAATGATATAAAACATAAAGGCTTACAAGACAGTGAACAATATGGGTACAATCAAAGATAAGGACACAGTGTTAACATATCAATAATAATAATAATTTTCGCCTAGGCATCTGAGGCCCGTTGCGTCAGGCAAACACCACCATGTCCAGTCAAAACGGTGCTCTGCCAGACCTCGTCTACAGAGGGAGGAAAGTTGCTATCTGTTGAAGTCACGTGTTTAGTGGACGGCTTCTCCTGCACTTCCAGCCAGTTGGTTGAATACCCTTAGCAATTTGAACTGCCAGTTGGACAACATGTGCAAACAGGGAAAGGCCACGACGGTCCAGGACTTCTGATACAGTTTGGAGATTAGTCTTAGTAGAGACCTCAACATTACGTACGAGATCGTACCCAAAAATACGCATCTGTTTGTACAAATGAAAGGACTCGAGTCTTGAAATGTCCTTTTTCAGCAGAGCAAGTTTTCGCTCCATACATTAACAATGAAATCACACACGACTGGTAAATATGCAGCTTTGTACTCAGGAATAATCTACTATTGTTCCACACACAGCAGAGATCATTCAATAAAGACATTCACAAATAGGGACATACAAATGTAGGGATCAATAAGGACATTCACATGTAGAGAACATGAAGGACATACACAGGTAGAGAATAATAAAGCCACTTACAGATAAGGACATGCCAGTGTGAAGAATAATAGCAACATCAATGTACAAATACATTAATAGACAATGCATACAAGATGCCTATTAAGAGTATTCATAAACGAAGTTAATATAAATTGAGAGCATTAAGTACATTCCCAGCAAACAAAAAAATTAATATTTATAGAACAATAACAAAATTCACATAGGCCTAAGTTCACACAAATAGAGAGAATAATAAAAGCATTCACAAACAAAGTTCACACAACACGAAAGAACAATAAATCAAGAGAATAATGAAATCATTAGTAGATAAAGTTCACACAAATTGATAGAATAATAAAACATTCACATAAAGTTCACACAAATTGAGAGAATAATAAAACATTCACATAAAGTTCACACAAATTGAGAGAACAACAAATCAAGAAAACAATAACATCATTCATAGATAAAGCTTATACAAATTGACAGTACAATAAAAGATCAAATTCATACAATTTGAAAGAGCAATAAGAACATTCATGGACCAAGTGCATACAAATACAAGACATTCAAAGACAAAGAAATTCACTTAAATTCAACGGCATAAAATGCAATGGTATACTTGATAAATAGAAAGTAGCAACTGGGAAAGAATGTTCAATGGATAATGACAAGGAGACCTTATTATTTAAGTTGTTATAGCTATGTTGCATACAATATAATTCATCATGTAGCATGTCCTTTATAGAACGTCGCTTCCATCACAGTCTGTCTGAAAGAAACTCGTTCCCTTGCCAAAACTCCAGCCTCCGCCACAGTCATACTCAGGCACTCCTGGATATCTTGGTGCCATCGTCTTCTTGGTCTACTCCTTCCTCTTTTGCCTGGCACCATACCTTCCATCACTGTTCTCTCAAGACCATTGTGTCTCTTGATGTGACCAAATTACATGCATTTTATAGCCAAAATGGAATTGATAAACCAGTTCTCCTCTATGCTCAACTCTTGCCGAATGTCTACATTTGTCTTTTTCGCTGTCCATGGTATTCTGAGGATCTTTCTGTAATATTTTGACTCGACGGATTTGATTCTTTGTCTGGAAGTTTTGGTAATTGTCCATGATTCGCAGTCATAAGCTGCCACAGGAAAAACACAGGCTCTCAAGACTTACTTTTATCATTTTGTTGGTGCTCTGCCATAATTTCTTCAGGCTGTTCAGTCTCTGCATTGCCATGGCTAGTCTTCTTCTTATTTTTTTCGAGCCCAGATATTCAAAATGTGTGACCTGATCTATTTCCTCACCACCCACTGTAAATTTATGCTGACATTGTGTTTGTCAGTGGTCATTATCTTTGTTTTATTTATGTTTATAAACAGGTTTTGATCTTTACTATGTCCATTTATGACTTAAATTAACTGCTCTAGCCCTTTTGCACTTCTTGATAGTATCACTGTGTGATCTGTGTATTGTAACTCTGGAATCTCGTACCCACCAATCGTAAATGGGTCGAAACTTTCAATGTTCTCATCTTCTCAAACATTTCTCATTATACATTTCAAATATATGTTGTACAGATAAGGTGAGAGGATACATCCCTGTCTTACTCCCTTTTGTACTGCAAACCAATCTGATGTTTGCCTAGATACTCGGACAGCGGCTTGTTAATCATTGTATAATGTTTCAATGAGATGAATAATATGCAAAGGAAACCCCATTTCCTTCATGATTCTCCACAGATTTTGATGTCTTACCGTATTGAAGGCCTTGGTGCAATCAATGAAACATGTGTACAGGTCTACATTAAACTCTCTACATTTTTCATAGATTTTGCTCAAATTGAATATGTGGTCTCTGGTCCCTCTGTCTTTCCTAAAACCTGCCTGGACTACGTGAATTTCAGATTCAAACCAAACCTGTTCTCTATCCTTCTTAATAGGATTCACAAGAGTATCTTGCTAACGTGACTGATCAGCGCGATAGTTCGTGCACAGCTTCAGGTTGCCTTTTTTGGGGAGGGCAATATAAATTGATTTCTTCGATGCTTCTGGTCACTCCCTTTTTCAGGCTTTTGATTGCAGAGCGTACTTCCTCCAATGTTGGTTCAGGTTCTTTCTCATCCCTTGCTAGGATTGTAACTGAGTACTTTGTGCTATCTTCATACATAGTTCTGCAGTACTCTCTCCATCTATTCAGTATGTCTTTGGTTTCTATTAATGTGTTATCCTCTTTGTCATTGATAACATATGAAACCGGACAGAATTACCTTGTCAGTGTTCTTATTGCTTTGAATGCATCTCTTTCTCTGCCTTGTTGTTGTAGGTTTTCTATATCCTTACATGTTTCCACTATGTATCTTCTTTTATCTTTTCTTATTTCTCTTCTAACTTTTCTCGCGCAGTTTTTATATGATGTGTTGGTCCCCTGACTTCCCATTTGTTTTAATTGATTCCTTTCTTCAATGAGTTTCTGTATTTCCTCTGTTATATAGCTCTGTTTCTTGTGCGACATCCTGGGAATCATTTCGTTCACTGTCAAGATGAAAATATCCCTTGTGTGCGATGTCAACTCCTCAGATGTCATCTCTTCATGTACCGCAAGCAACGCCCCAAATTTATTTTCTACTTTGATGTTGTATTCAGTAGGTATTGCTGTTACATCAAAGTTTGTTGGCTGGCAATCTTTGTTAATCCTACGTAGTCTTGTTTTGAAAACTGCAAACAGTAACTCGTGGTCCGTATCGCAGTCTGCTCCTGGCTGCGTTTTTGTTGCCAACACATTTGACCTCCATCTTTGTTGTACCAGGATCAAATCTATTTGATTTTTGCTGTTGCCATCAGGGGAGGTCCACGTGTATAGTCTTCGCGGATGTTGTTTAAATAAGGTGTTGGCAATGGAGAGATTATTTTCCTTGCAGGATTCAACCAGTTTTTCGCCTCGCTCATTTCTGTGTCCCGAACCAAAAGGTCCTCGAACACTTTTCTCTGCGTCAGCTGTTTCCTCTCCAACTTTCGTATTGAAATCGCCAATGATTATCAAGGTGTCTGTTTTTTATACTTTTTCCATTGTTTCTTGTAAGGTGTTATAGAAATCTTCCATTTCGCAATCATCAGCTGCTGATGTTGGTGCATAAACTTTAATTATTGTTATATTTCTTGTCTTTCTCTTTAACTTAACTTAACGTCTTTATACTGGTTTAGAAGACCCTGCAGAGTCTGTATACAACCAGTTACATTTACATCACCTTGCTCTAAAATCTATGCGCATCCAGTTTATTCTTAAACGCATTAACTGTCCCTGCCTCCACCTTTAGTCTGATTACAATTATTTGGTCGTTAACTGGATTATAACCGAGTAGTGAAGGTGCGTCTTCTTTGACAGAATGAAGCCGACCCCGCTTTTTCCACCCTTGTCCATCTCAGATTATATAAATGTTTCTCAATATAATAATATAATAATGAACATTTATCAACGGACCTGTGTAATCATCGCTCCAACAACATTGTCTGGAAAAATGTTTCTGATGAATAGAAGATTTACATTCTTAGATCAATCAGCAACTACCTGTTGTATTCTGATACTGATATAGATACATTAGCAATCAACAATATAGACAATTTGTAAAAAAAAATCAAACATGCAAGCAGCTGGAGAAGCACTTAAGAAAACAGCTTAGGAGTGTGTGTAGTCAGCAATTACCGTGTAAAAATAATTGCACTGAAAACCACCACTGCAACAATGCCATTTAAGCCCTTTCTGTAAGGAGGTCAGATGCAATGAACACATTATGTTTTATATAGAGTGAAATAAGGCAGTTTAACGGTAGATAAATATCTTATCTGCCAGAGTAGAAGAGTGGTTAGATCACTTGCCTCTCGCAGCAAGGAGACCAGGTTCATGTATCAATATGGATTGCTCCATTCTACCCACAAACTATACTAGGGTAAGTCAGTAAGTAGGTCACAAGCTGTTATGTGAAAAAATGCAGCTGGTAGTTTCTAAATGTGTCATTTGGTGGCAGCAACATCCAGCTTAGTGATTACTTTCGCAAGGTAACCGACGCTAGATGCTATATGCACTTCCGCAGCTCAGATACCAAATAGTGTCTATGATCACATAGTGTACAATCACAGAACAGAGTACTGATTTGTGTGTATTTTATTGGTTTGAGGAATGGGGGGTGGAGTAGAGAGAAAAAGGACTTTGTGCAAAAGATATTCATAAGGAAATGCTTCCTATTTACGTTAAGAAGTGTTTCCCACCTGCTTGGTGCACAAAAAACGTACCTTGGCAAGAATCATTTTGCAAATAAGGTTGAACGTAAATGTGCAATGATAAAGTGATTGGATAAGAGCATCAATGTTTGGGGGGAAAGTACTTTGAGAAACATGGGACAAAGTATTTGCAATAATAAATGTTTTTCACAACATTCCTGCTATCTTTCCCATTGTCACAAAGTGCTCCAAGCCGTCTTTTCTCACAACATTCCTGCTATCTTTCCCATTGTCACAAAGTGCTCCAAGCCGTCTTTTCTCACAACATTCCTGCTATCTTTCCCATTGTCACAAAGTGCTCCAAGCCGTCTTTTCTCACAACATTCCTGCTATCTTTCCCATTGTCACAAAGTGCTCCAAGCCGTCTTTTCTCACAACATTCCTGCTATCTTTCCCATTGTCACAAAGTGCTCCAAGCCGTCTTTTCTCACAACATTCCTGCTATCTTTCCCATTGTCACAAAGTGCTCCAAGCCGTCTTTTCTCACAACATTCCTGCTATCTTTCCCATTGTCACAAAGTGCTCCAAGCCGTCTTTTCTCACAACATTCCTGCTATCTTTCCCATTGTCACAAAGTGCTCCAAGCCGTCTTTTCTCACAACATTCCTGCTATCTTTCCCATTGTCACAAAGTGCTCCAAGCCGTCTTTTCTCACAACATTCCTGCTATCTTTCCCATTGTCACAAAGTGCTCCAAGCCGTCTTTTCTCACAACATTCCTGCTATCTTTCCCATTGTCACAAAGTGCTCCAAGCCGTCTTTTCTCACAACATTCCTGCTATCTTTCCCATTGTCACAAAGTGCTCCAATCCGTCTTTTCTCACAACATGCCCAACAAAGAAGGATAACTGCCTTGTTCTGATCCTCGCAATAAGTTGTCTTTGTGTGTGTGCCTCCTCAAGTACTGTATCATTACTCTTCTTCTAAAGATCTAAGTGCTTGTTTTCTATATGTCCATTTTTCACTGCCATATGTCAGTACTGGTTCCACTGGCAACTACCCCTCACAAAAGTTAAGATCCCGGACACAAAAGTCTTTAATTGATCATCCCCAACGGCACGATCTGCTGTAGATCTATATTTATCTTTTTTTTTAAATGTAATCTTTCACTTTCAGTCCAAAAGAAGCTGACCTCTATGCAGGGAGTATGTGTCAATACATGTTAGTGCTCATGAAAATGTGGTTTCTGTTGCAAGTTGTTTTACATTATGATATTGCCCGCCTCTTAAACTTGTTTACAATATGCATAAAAGGTGAAAATATCGTAATAATAAAACATAACATTACCATAGTCGTAATCGTCATGACATGAATAGCTTATCAACAGACATGACAAAACGAACCTAAACAAGTCTGCAAACACATCTTGTGTGTCCGTGTTGGTTTGAAGCAATTTACCACTTCCGTCGTCGTTTATGCGATCTGCAAAAGACAAAACAAGCTCAGATTATATTGCAGACAAAACAAGCTCAGAATATATTGACAAAACAAGCTCAGATTATATTGAGGACAAAACAGTCTCAATTGTGTTAAAATCAAAATATACTCAGAATGTGTATATCCCAACAGAGGCTACAGATTATGTCAGTGATAAATCAAAATAAATGAATGTTATGAACAAGAGAAATGTAATTTTCACCTTAACTTAACTTAACTTAACTTAACGTCTTTATACTGGTTTAGAAGACCCTGCAGAGTCTGTATACAACCAGTTACATTTACATCACTTTGCTCTAAAAGCTATGCGCATCCAGTTTATTTTTAAATGCATTAACTGTCCCTGCCTCCACTACCTCCCTTGGCTATGCATTCCAAGCAGACACCACACTCTGACTAAAAAAATATTTCCTAATATCTAACCTGGACCTCTCTTTAGTCAGCTTGTAGCTATGCCCTCGTGTTATTGTGGGTGGCTGTATTTTAAAAAACTTGTTATAGTCTAATTTATCCATTCCTCTGATCATCTTATAAACCTGTATTAAGTCACCACGAATTCTTCTCTCTTCGAGACACTGTAGGCCGGTTTTTCTGAGTCGTTCCTCATAACTGTAATTCTGGAATCCCACTATCATCGTTGTCGCCCTTTTTTGTATTCTTTCCAGCATGTTTATATCCCCTCTATGATAAGAACTCCACACCTGTACACAGTACTCCAATCTAGGTCTAACTAAAGCTTTATACAGTTTGACAATTACTTCCTTGCTCCTATGTTTAATATTTCTTTTTATCATACCTAACATTGCATTTGCCTTTTTCACTGCTACCTTAACTTGCTCACTCACCTTTCCTGTATGATCTAATATAACCCCTAGGTCCCTTTCCTTATCTATCTTTCTAATATTGTTTTGTCCTGTCAATGATAAATGAAAATCAATGAATGTTATGAACTAGAGAAGCACAAGCACAAGAAAAGAACACTGTAGCCTACTGTAGGTCAAGATCAAGACATACTCGGGGTCCATGGGGCAGTGAAGCGCAATACAGGACTCATATGTTTCATAGCATCTCCTGCCCAGGTCTACCTCATCTACACGTGGTGGACCCTGTTATGCCCAGCAATCTTGCCAAAGCTTGGGTTTTAACCCCAGCGGGGGGTAAAATGGGACAGCAAACGAGATAAAGACACAGCCAGTTGGGACGGGGATGAGCCCACTCTCCCATTGAAGAGGTGCTAAAGACGTAGATACTGGGCTAGAAGGCGCACCGTAAACCACAGTATCACGCAACCCTCACTTTAAATGGATGATTACCCCTATTGAAGAATTCCGCGATGGTGTTCGCCCTGTGGAGTCCTAGCAGGCAGGTGCAGCACCAGGCTCTGAGCCTCGACAGAGCCAACCCTCAGCTACTGAAGGACCCTCTAGACCGTCTTGAGGAGTCAGGAGACGGCGGAGGAAAGCTACTGACCCAATAAATACAGATGGAGCGAGTCCAAGGGGACACTTGCCCATGATGCACTAGAATGCAGAAGGAGTGAACAGTAGACAGGCTGGGTACAGCAAAGTGGCAGAGTTGGAACACATCTTGAGTGAGAAGCAAATCAGTGTCTGCTGAATTCAAGAGACTCGCCTGAAAGCAGATAACATTTTCCAAATAAGAGGATATCAATGCTTCAGATCAGATAGACAAGACAGATGGAAAAGAGGAATACTTACCCTGGTAAGGAACAATATACAAGCACACGAGAGGACAACATTTATGGATGGTGCCGATTATCAGCAGCTTCAGATAAAAGTAGGCAAGATGGAAATAGAGCTCCTGAACTATTACTACCCAAATGACAAACCTCTGGGTCTCTGCTCTATACAGACACCAGCCCCCAAATTTATAGCAGTGGGAGACTTTAATAGCCATTCCCAGAGCTGGGGCTATAACCACCTCGATCACAGAGGTGAAGAGGTCGAAATGTGGCAAGATGACAACTCCCTATGCTTGATCAACTTTGCAAGTGATACCCTACCATCTACTCTAGAAGATGACACTCAACTTCAACTCCAGATCTTGTTTTTGCCACCCCAGACACAGTTGAATATCTCAAGCAGCTTTGTCTTCGCGACTGGGCTCAAACCGATGAGTATTTCATTGCTAATTTCATCTGGGCCGGCTGCCTTTCTTGTCTTAAACTTGGATATAGCTCTTTGAAGTTCTCCTAATGTGATGGATTCTCTCATCGGAGCAGGGATATCCGTTTCTCCCTTGCTTGTACGCATTTATTCTCTTATTTCTCTCTGCTGATATATATTATAGTCAGTTTGCTTTCTGAACTGTACCTGCTGGCAAAGAGGTCCGCAGCTTATTTCCCTGCACGTATTTTGTCATCCTCATCCAATGTTATGGTCTGTCTGGGTGAGATAGCCTCTTCAATAAGGGATTTTACTAATCTCCAGAGTTTCTTGCCGTCCTTTTCAGGATTGAGCGCAGCCGTTTTACTCCTCCAGCTTGTCCGTTTTTCTTCTAGTTTGGTTCTCTGAATCTCAGCTACAGCCTTTTTCATTTATTGTGATTTTCAACTGAGGGATATATCTGCATCCTTTCTGGTCATTTCCATGGCTTCCTGGTGTTCTTGGAGTGTTGGGGACCAGCACGGTGTGTAGTTGCGTTTGCATCCTTTGGGGATGGCTTCTTTTGCTGCTTGTAGTACACATTGATTGAAGTCTTTTACCACTGCATTGATGTCTCTATTCTGCACTTTGATGTCAGATAGCAGTGTGGTACCCGCTGCCAAAATAGGACCCAGTTCGCTTATTACAAATTTCATCTTGTGATGGTTGGGCCTGCACCGAGGGTTACATTCTGGAAGGAAAGAAAGATTGGACAATGATCACTTCCTTCAAGTTGATCTCCAACTTCTCTCCTTAAATTTGATTAAAGTTTAGCTTTTTCTCTAGGTTAAAGTGACATCAATATGTACCTAGTGCGTTAGCTGTCGACACCCATTAATTCTTGAACAAAAGAGGTGTTTTTATTGATGACGTGAAACTATACAAACAATTTTGCAACCTGATTTCATTCAAGTTCGAAAAGACAGGGATTAAGTTCATTAAATATCATAGGTTGAATGATTCGTTTGATTGCTTTACAGAACTGCTTAAAATGTTTAATTTTTATTTGTTTATTTCTGCTTAAAATGCAAACGTTGACAAGTTGTTTTATTTAAACCTGTGCTCTGCGGGTCAAGGAACTGAATACTTTGGCTTCTTACGTCGCCTTCCGGCGCATCAGTGGCCAATACACGTACCCACCCAAGCAGGCAGGCAGCGCGGGCGCGCACGCACGCAGCAGACAGACAGACAGACAGATACACAGACAGACACAGACAGCAGACAGACACACAGACAGACATACACACAGACAGACAGACAGACAAGACACACAGACAGACACACACACGCACACAGACACAAGCACGCACACACACACACACACACATATATATATATATTTGAAAGCGAGATTGTTTGACTGCGAAGAAGTCTGCTGTCCATGCGCGCCCACATCTGGAGTCCAGCTTGACCCCATTTTGACACAGTGATTCTCTGGTATCCCCAACTTATTTTAATACATGTTAGAACTAAAAGATGGAAATGAAGTTTGAAATAATGTTCTGAAATATTTACAAAAGCAGTATAAAGGAATATTAACTATGACTTCACGACTCAATTCAAGGTCTGCAGGTGACACTCGCACACAACTGCGCAAACAGTACACTGGATTACTGTTCAGGGAAAAGGGGGAGGGGGGCAGAGTTGTGTATGGGTGAGTTCGTGTATTTATGTGGTAGTTATATAGCTACTTGTGCCCTGATAGGGGACGTGTGAAGCTTAAGTCACTTTTTCTGGGCCGAATGCATTGCGTTTAGAGTTGTCAGGTGCATAATCGGAAAACATGGACATTCTATACTATTGTAATACGGGTGTCTAAGTCAATAGTATTACAGTTAATACCATCCAATTTGTCGATGACCAATACATAGTGGGAGAGTCAGTATGAACGTTACAAAAGCTGCTTGGACAAATTTACAGCACAGCCAAAGGGTTTGACATGAAAATAGTTACTAGTAGAAACTAGTGAGGCAAACATCTAAGCAAAAAAAAAAAAAAAAAAAGGCGATAGCACCAAGATGTCAAGGAATGCTTGGGCATGACTATGGAGCAGGCTGGAGATGTGGCAAGAGATCGAGTTTCTTTCTGGACAGAGGTCTTGTATGGCATTGGTATCACAGAGTCGACATACATATACTACTTATCAACTGTTTTTTAAATGTTAAACTAATACTCGGGTGCTTATACAGTGGTGACATCTGAAGATGCCGTTTGACACCTAGTCTCGATTTCCCTGTCAGCCCAAAAAATACTGCCCAAATACTTGAACTCATGGGCCTGTTAAAGAACAATTTCATTTACACTTATATTGAGTGGCCCAGGTGTTCAATTGATCCTCATATTTTCTGTTTTTCTATCTATAATTTGCATTTTGTTTTTAGCACAGAGCCCATAGCTTTTAGAGCAAAGTGATGTAAATGAAACTGGTTGTATACAGACTATGCAGGGTCTTCTAAACCAGTATAAAGACGTTAAATTAAGTTAAGTAGTCGCAAACACGTCCATGTGATTTTACAGTTTATTTTCATAGTTGGACAAAACACTGATCATCTGCAAAGAATAAGTCATGTATTTTTTAAATTCGGTTCTGCCTCAGATGCATCAATTTGTCTGATCTCCGATGCGATTTGTGTATGTAGATATTGAGCAGCTGAGGAGAAAGCGCGCTCCCCTGTCTCATGCCAGTAGTAATTTAAAACGCATCTGTGAATTCATCAGTAGTTCTGGCAACGTTTGTTCTCGAACGATACAGTGCTCTGACATTATCAAGCAGCTTACTTTGTATACCATATTCTTCCAGTATCTTCCAAAGTTTAATCCTGTCTACACTATCAAAAGCTTTTACTTGACAAATGAAAACAATGTGTATATTTGAGTTGTATTCTGTTGATCTTTCGCTTAATTGCCTTAACGTGAATAATGCATCCGTGCCGCCTATACCAGGAGAAATCTAAATTGAGCATGGGACATTTGCGGTTTAACATTAGATCTTATTCTCTGTCCTAGGATCTTGGCATCTATTTTACTAGTATGAATAAGTAGCTGTCTACCTATGTACGTGTCAGTTGGGTATTCCGTGGCGAAGTGGTTAAGACCTCGTGATTAGGTGGTGTGGGTTCGACTCACGAGTGCTTGATGTGGAGTGCCCTGCATGTTGTTGCCATCCTTAGTCGTCTTGTCCTTGACTTGTCCCTGGGTTCGAGCGGCTCGATACGACAGAGTGAGGATAAAAAGTATTGCAGTTAAACCTTACTAAAAATAGCGCTAGCAAATAAATTATGCCATCATTGTCTGCGATGGACGGCGGCCTTTACTTTACCTTTACGTCTTTACGTGTCAGTTTCTTTTGTCAACCTTATATTCAAGCTGGCATGATTATAGTTTGCTGCCAGCCATATATATTTACTGGGCTTGAACATTTTTAGGGTGGCTCACCAGTCAGTCAAAAATGTCATCCGTGAGCATGGTCGAACTACAGTCATGCAATTTATGTTCATAAATTTAAACCAGGCACTAATTCACTTTTATTTCTGCATTTCAATACGTACCAAACGAAAATATAGTGTATTACTTACACGCTATTAGCCTTTTTCTTCTTAAGAAAAAATGCACTGCTGTTAAAGGCATGGCGTTTGTGTCCTTGAACATGTTTGGTAGTCTTAGCAGTGAAGTGCCATTTATCGATGTCTCCAGTAGGTTTAAATTGTGGTAGTGGAGATCAATTTAGATTCACTATCATAAGTTAGCTTATGTTCAATCTATTATAACCGTAATATCATTAATAATCGTGCGAGAGTCGTTATGTAGTTACGTTTAAAAATCTAATCAACAATTAAAAACTGATTTTTTTACACGTCAAATAAACAATTTTACTCATCGCAGACGAGCAGACATGAGCATTTTCCAAGTCCTGAATATATATGAATATATGGCGAAGCAGAGGTCTACCGAGGCGTAGATGGACACAAGGCATCAAGGAATCCCTGAACACGAATATGGTGCAGGCAGGTTGACAGCCTGCTGATCAAGATTTATATCGATTGGATGTGACGAAAACAACGTTCTTTCAAGGACCTGCTACATGATGATGATGTACAAATAATTGATTTGTGTGTGTGTGTATTTATATATGCGTTTTTTATGAGTCCAAGACACACCCATGACTGTTATTTAAACCAATTTGGAGGGAAGGATTACTTCAGTACGTTTAAATATTAGAAAATATTTGTTTTCAGTCAGAGAGTGGTGAATGCTTGGAATACATTGCCACAGGAAGTAGAGGAGGCAGATATAGTTAATGAATTTAAGAATTGAAGTGCACAGCTTTTAAGGCAATGAAATGTAAATGAAACTAATTGTATACAAACTCTGCATAGTCTTCTAAACCAGTATAAAGACGTTAAGTTAAGTTAGAAAGAATAAGTCTTACCTGGCTTGAAAACCTGGGACAAAATAATTGCAATAATAACACCTGCCAAGTGAGTAAGGAAGAAACTCATCAAAGCTACAAAAGCTACTTTTCCGTTAGTCTTTGCGTCAAGAGATGCAGCACCTATGATGTAAAAAAGAAAAAAAAACCACAAGAAATGACAGAGAACTTTCTAAAATGTTTACATTTTCGAAAAAATTAATGGGGGTGGGGTGGCGATGTGGTTAGTGACACCGCTCGCTGACTTGCCAGATTTGGATTCTCCAAACAGCAATGCTGTACTTCTATGTGAGGTGAGCCAATTACAGAAAAGGGTGCTGCAGTTGGATGTACTGGGCCATTAAGCCCAAAAAACATTACAATGCATACTGCCTCAAGAAAGTTATGAGACCGCAACATTTTGTTTGCAAAAATAAATTACTAATTTATTCTTGAATTTTTTTTTGCCACTCAACATCTAATTTTAGCAACGTAAAAGCCCATATTTTTTAAAGCCAAATGTTTATTACTTTCTATTTGCTAATGATCAGTGACATCTTTGCAGTAGTAAAGTCTTTACCAAAGTGCTGAGAAGAGTAATCAGAATACAATAACATTAATACATTTGGCAGGTGGCAGCTGGAGTCGTATGTTCCTCATTGAGGTACTGAGAAAGATGGTGTGCACTGATTGTGAGATTTGTTAGCTAGATATGAGAATGATATTAGGGTAGGAAGGAATGAAAACGCTCCCAATTTAGACTAAATTGGGATGATAGAAATATCAACATAGATATAGAAATGATCACTTACATAAGGTTTGCTAATAACGTAGTCATTTTTAGTCACTGTGTCCAGGAAGCTGAGTAATGCCTAAACGAGTTTAAAGAAACATGTTAATCAAGGCCAAGTGATACAAACCTCCAGGGGTTGACATGGATCTACTGTCCTGCTCATGCTGGGGTTCAGGGCAATGAAAGAGCTAACATCATAGCTTCACAAGCTCCCATCATGGGCACATTAGTGATGGATAGAAGTGAGATTTTGAAATCAATCAATGACCGCTTGTTAGATGAGGACACCGCAATAGATGAAGCAGCAATCTACAGACTGCAAGGTTTCGACATTAAACGAGGTTCGAGCGAAGTATGGCGCATGAGAGGACGGAGCAGGAGAGTGTACAACCAGCGAGCTACAGGGACCATCAGCATCCATAGCTTATGTCATTTGATAGAGATTTGAGAGAGTGAGCACCTATGGGTATGCCCGGAGTGCAGTGACGTCGATTCTTAGAAACAGAAACATGTGATACGTACTGACCAAGACCCCAACCTCACTTCCTTGCAGTTCTCTCTCAAAGGTAAAGTAAAGTAAAGTAAAGTAAAAGTAAATTAAAGTAAAGTGAAAGTAAAGTAAAGTAAAGTAAAGTAAAAGTAAAGTAAAGTAAAGTAAAGTAAAAGTCAAGTAAAGTCAAGTAAAAGTGAAGTCAAGTCAAGTAAAAGTCAAGTCAAGTAAAGTAACACATAGTATTACTGCCGTAGTAGTGTGAAGTATTAGCGATCTCACATTTCAAAGGCTCGGCTATGTGAGGGCGGTAGCCATCTCCTCTCCCTCGACGCTTTTACTTCCTGGATTGAACCGGTGCCCATTTAAGGCTGGGTCGACCCGGGCGCCGTACCGGTTCTAAAAAAACATTTCCGCTTCAACTGGGGAATGAACCCAGGACCAATCAGATGCGAAGCCAGCGCGCTAACCACTGCGCTATGTGCCTCCCACCCTAAAAAAAAAAATTATTCAATCTGGCTAACGAGGTGGGGATCGAAGAGATCCCATAGTAATGAGCATCACTAAGATGAGACCAAGCATAGCACAACCACCTGGAGGACCTCGGTCCAACTTCATCAGTACGCAAAGGATGTGATGAAAGCTATGACAACCTGCCACTTAACGAACTTTTCAGGGGGCAAAAACAGCAAACATACTCATCGTGGGCATTAAACAACAGCAACAACAACAACAACAGCAACAACAACAACAACAGCAACAACAACAGCAACAATAACAGCAACAACAACAGCAACAATACCAGCAACAACAACAGCAACAACAACAGCAACAATACCAGCAACAACAGCAGCAACAATACCAGCAACAACAGCAGCAACAATAACAGCAATAACAATACCAGCAACAACAGCAGCAACAATACCAGCAACAACAGCAATAACAATACCAGCAACAACAACAGCAACAATACCAGCAACAACAGCAGCAACAATACCAGCAACAACAACAGCAACAACAACAGCAACAATAACAGCAACAACAACAGCAACAACAACAGCAACAACAGCAGCAACAACAACAACAACAACAAAAGCAATAACAACAGCAGCAACAATACCAGCAACAATAACGGCAACAACAGCAGCAATAATACCAGCAACAACAACAGCAACAATAACAGCAATAATACCAGCAACAATACCAGCAACAACAACAGCAACAACAACAGCAACAATACCAGCAACAATAACAACAACATCAACAATACCAGCAACAACAACAGCAGCAACAATAACAGCAATAATACCAGCAACAATAACAGCAACAATAACAGCAACAACAACAGCAACAATATCAACAGCAACAATAACAGCAACAATAACAGCAATAACAACAGCAGCAATACCAGCAACAACAAAAGCAACAATACCAGCAACAATAACAGCAACAATATCAACAGCAACAACAAGAGCAATAATACCAGCAACAACAACAGCAACAACAACAGCAACAACAACAGCAACAACAACAGCAACAACAACAACATCAACAATAACAGCAACAATATCAACAGCAACAATACCAGCAACAATAACAGCAACAATATTAACAGCAACAACAGCAACAACAACAGCAACAATAACAGCAACAACAACCACATGATCTGCAGCGGTCAGCGACACATAGCTGACTGCTAGCGTCAGGGCCAGCGACCTATAGCTGACTGCTAGTGTCAGGGCCAGCGACCCATAGCTGACTGCTAGAGTCAGGGCCAGCGACCCATAGCTGACTGCTAGCATCAGGGCCAGCGATCCATAGCTGACTGCTAGCGTCAGGGCCAGCGATCCAAAGCTGACTGCTACCGTTAGGGCCAGCGACCCATAGCTGACTGCTAGCGTCAGGCCCAGCTACCCATAGCTGACTGCTAGCGAACCAGAACTGCAAAGACCCTTCTACACTTCGACGCGTGATCCTGGATAACAGACTGCAACAGAGCAGACTGGCTAAAAAGAAAAGAATCGAAGAGGGAATGCTAACCCGGTACTCAAAAAATGTTTAGTAAAGTCGGATTTGTTAGACCAAAACGTGCAAGTAACGCAATCAAGCTGTAAACTACGACACAACGCATTCCGTTCTCTGGATTACATTCTGAAACTTAAGTCCCTTTCATGGTTTAGTAGCGGGAGATTGAGAACGAACGAAGCCAAGCCAAGCCAAACAACAACAGCAACAAAACAAGGTAGGCAGTTCACCTTAATGTTGAAAGACAAAAAATCAAATACGTACTGAAGACTTATTGATCACAGAAGGAGATCCGGCCAGGAAAATGTCCTGCAAAATATGTGGACGTACATTTTCTGGGTCAAGAAATGAGGAAGTTTTTATCGAGGATATCCGCAAGATGATTTTGCTTCAGTCGTATCATATGCTTTCTTCAGCAGATGAGAAACGAAAAGACAAGAGCTCACACCTTCAACGGCAGGGCTATTCCAGCCATGGTATATAGATACCAGGTATGTAACTTACCACAAGGAGATGGGAGAAGCTTCGATTTCCTCAATGAGAAATGGTAAGAAGAACATTAGTGGTTTCTCTAGCAGACCAAATTAACAAATCAGGCGATAAATCACGCCTAACAAAAATGCAGGTGGGTCGGACTATCTGGGAACAGATGGACACGAAAATAGAGTTCATGATGGACACGAAACGAGAGGTCCTGATGGTCTTAGAATGAGATTGAGCGATGACCTGAGCAAAGTCCTTCGTTCAAGATATTATCCAAGGTCAAAGATGGAAGTGAGATTAAACATCATATAGCGGCCTAGCATCCCACAGTTGTTATGCCATGACGGAGATGTGACGGCATGCGGCAACATTGGTCTCATGACCAACACTAGCAGAACTAAAGTACTCTTCCAGCCTGCTCCTGGGAGGCCGGGAATTGACCCAAACATTACCGTACATAACTCACGTTTCCAGACAGTCGATAACCACATACCTAGGTGGTACCTCACCAGACAGTCAACTTGACCTACCTAGGCGGTACCTCACCAGACAGTAAACTTGACTTATCTAGGAGGTACCTCACCAGACAGTCGATAATTTCATCTACCTAGACGATACCTCACCAGACAGTCGATAACTTCACCTACCTAGACGATACCTCACCACACAGTCGATAACTACCTACCTAGGTGGTACCTCACCAGACAGTCAACTTTACCTACCTAGGTGGTATCTCACCAGACATTCAACTTGACGCGGTACCTCACCAGACTGTCGATAACTTCACCTATCTAGACGATACCTCACCAGACAGTCGATAACCAACTACCTAGGTGGTACCTCACCAGACAGTCAACTTCACCTACCTAGGTGGTACCTCACCAGACAGTAAACTTGACCTATCTAGGCGGTACCTCACCAGACAGTCGATAACTTCACCTACCTAGACGATACCTCACCAGACAGTCGACAACTTCAACTACCTAGACGATACCTCACCAGATAGTCGATAACCACCTACCCAGGTGGTACCTCACCAGACAGTCAACTTGACCTACCTAGGCGGTACCTCACCAGACAGTCAACTTGACCTACCTAGGCAGTATCTCAGTAGACAGTCAACTTGACCTACTTAGTCGGTATCTCACAAGAGAGGTGAATGTCGACCTTGAAGTTAACATCAGGACTACACAAGTGACATCTACGTTTGGGAGGATGAAAGCATACACCTGGAGCTGACATGGCATCAGTGTCGCCACAAAGGATAAAGTGTATCGTGCTGTATTGTTTACCACTCTGCTCTATGCCTGTTAAACATGGACAGTGTATAGCAGACACGCCAGCCAGCTAAATCGTTGTCCATTGAGATGTCTGCAAAGGCGGATCAGGATCAGGTGGCAGGACATCTAGTCTAACTCTTAAATTCTGAGTAAGACTAACATGTTGAACATGCATACGCTTCTGCAAAAACCTGGACGGGACATGTTGTTAGTATGCCTAATGCACGCATCCCCAATCATCTTACGGTGAGCTCAAAACAGGTAGTCACTCATAAGAAGTTCAGAAAAAAAAACCCAATAAACAAACTAATTGACAATGTCTCTGAAAAGCTTCAACGCTGATGTCTCCGTCTGGGGGTTGATCGCACATAATCGAGCGTAAGCATCACCAAAGGTACTCACATCAAAGAGCGAAATTTCATCGCAGAGACATTAGGCGTGCCGCCCGAAAGATCAGAGCGCACGACGACTCTATATCTATCTCCTCACACGAGTGTCCCGAGGGCAAAAAAGTCTGCTGTGCCAGGATTGGTCTCTACAGCCACACGAGAACACATCTCGCAGAACAAGTCTAATGCTGTCCCCATCTTTGCTTGAGATGGGCTACTATTATTATTAATAGTATTATTATGACTGACGATACCAGGATTACAAATAATCTTCCAAACATGTTGTAAAATGCGACTAAAAAAGTTGTTGCCATTAACAACGTATTTCTACAAAAACAAAATTTCAAAAGAGTATTCAAGTGATTTGATATAAGCTTCAAATAAAACGTGTCGGATGTAGTGTTCGCTCGTCGTATCTTTTGTATGGAGCGAAACAGACCAACAGAAGAATGGCAGAGAGCTTGTTACCCTGACGGGTTCTACGAAGGCGATAAAGTCATAGGAGGGAAGGTCAGCCCATGAAAGTTTTGAGACCAGGTTAGGGCTAAAAACAGAAAAACCTTAAAACAACCCCAGAATGTTACAGAAACTACAAGGGAAACAGAATATACCACTAATACTGGCCCGAGCCTTCAAGGTCGAGGATTAACTCGGGCTGGTTCACATCGCTGGCCCAAGCCTTCAAGGTCCAGGATTAACTTGGTCTGGTTCACATCACTGGCCCGAACCTTCAAGGTCCAGGATTAACTTGGTCTGGTTCACATCACTGGCCCGAACCTTCAAGGTCCAGGATTAACTCGGGCTGGTTCACATCGCTGGCCCCAAAGCCTTCAAAGTCGAGGATTAACTCGGGCTGGTTCACATCGCTGGCCCCAAAGCCTTCAAAGTCGAGGATTAACTCGGGCTGGTTCACATCGCTGTCCCGAGCCTTCAAGGTCCAGGATTAACTCGGGCTGATTCACATCCCTGGCCCGAGCCTTCAAGGCCCAGGATTAACTCGGGCTGGTTCACATCGCTAAATGATGAGAGACAGGTAACAGTGAACAGGTTGAAGTGAACCAATAGTTGAAATGAGGTAGGCAGGTAGGTAAGGTAAGGTAAGGGTTGGGGTTGGGGTAGGGTGGGTGTGTGTGTGTGTGTGTGTGAGAGAGAGAGAGAGAGAGAGAGAGAGAGAGAGAGGGATGGGCAGGGGGGTTGGTGAAGAGAAGACAATTGGTGACAGATATACTAACTGGAATGTCATGACCCCAGGTGAGGGTAACACTTCTTTTTTTTTTTGGGGGGGGGGGGGGATATGATATAGCAATTAGAACATCTTGACTGGGTGATTTGAGGAGGCGGGGGGGGGGGGGGGCAAAGAAAACATGGTGACGAATTTGGTAATTAGAGTCTCTTATCTGGTGATCGTGGAGGAGCAGGGCGTGACAAATTCAGCATGAAGAGGAATATGGTATTCTGATCTCTTAACATGGAAAGGAGAGGCGGGGCACAAGGAAAGCTTAGCGACAGATAGGATAACAGGAATGTCATGACTGGGGATGAGTGTAACAAAGACAACAGGGTGGGGGGTGTGGAAATTAAAATCTCATGACATGAAAGAGGCAGAAGGGGGAGGGGGGGGGGATGTGGTTACGGATATAGCAACTGAAATCACGTAACGGAGAACAGGCAGGAAAGAAGACAACATGGTGACTCTTATGGTACGTGGAGTCGTATGACTGGAGAATGTTTGCATATTTTATAACAACAACATGATCGTCTTTTCCTTAATTCAGCAACTTCGTCGTTAACATAATTCTCGTTTAAACACCATTTTGTTATTATTGTAACAGCCGCCGTGATAATATTGCCAAACTTCGGAAAATAAGAAAACAACTGAAGGTTAGACAAGTAAACTGTCAATTGAAAAAAAAATTTCGCAAAAAGTTATGCTACATTATGGTATATACGAGACGTGTTCAAATGAAACCGGACCTAACTGCACCAAATGAACATACATACAATGCACATGATGACGTACGTCTGGTGTAAACAGCACATACCAACCGTCAAGTTTCCAAAATGTCATTATCCTCCGACTAATAGTTTCTTCAGAAGACCGTTGAAAACATGTCGGGTGTGGTAAGGTATCCGTCCAGAGTTGATCAGCGAGCGGTGATTCGATTTCTAACAGCTGAAAGATGTCAAACAGTTGACATTCATGCCCTTGTGCAGGTCCCAGCTCTGACGTAAGCTGATGGAAGCCGGGAGCAGGATTTCCTGCTTAGCTAGCTAGGCTCGAGCAGCTTATTACACCACTGCGTTTGGGACAAGTGCTGCAAAGAGCGGTTTACCGATGTCCGAACTCATCCCAATAGACTCAAACACTTCAGCAAAGTAGACCCGCAGCCTGTTAGGCACCATCTATGATGCTCTTAACAAACCACTAAACCATGGCCGTTGTCATGTCATGCCACACAGCTAGTCGCCTCTTACGACATGCCTTCTATGGGGCAGTGGTGCTATTCTTGTCCTTGTCATACACAAAGACCCCGGCGGACCACTAGGGTATATATATATACAATATAATCCATCAAATCGAAACATGAAACCAGGAACAATCAGCTGCTGTCAGACTATCTGGTGCAGGGAACGGCGTGGGCTATTGGTTAAGTGACACGGCTCACAACCAGAAGGTGCTGGGTTCGATCCCCATCACAGCACCAGCCATTACCCCAGGGAAGCAAACCCTTAGAATATGCAGGACAAAGCAGACCTTTACATAAAATACATGCTGAAGTCGGATGCACTGGGCCGACAGGCGCAAAAAAGACCCACAGTGCAATGCACACAGCCTTTGGTAATAGATAAATAAGGCGAACGCAAGAAAAAAAAAGATTATCTGGTGAAACCTCAGATTGGTTGGAAGTACAAATTGCAGTAAAGCCCTATCTATTTAAAATGTATGCAGGATGCATTATGGGGAACGTTAGAGGGGATGAGAATTTTAAAAATCACAATCCGTTTACAATCGGCCGATACAAGATCACAGAGCTAAGATACGTAGACGATATTGTGATACTCTCAAATAGTTTAGAGCTGTTAGATCAGCTAATTGCAGCCGTACGCAGATGCAATAAAATAAAAACCTCTTTGCAAACATAAACAACAACAAAAGAATAATAATGGCTATCGACAAAACAAGAAGTCGTCATAAATTCAAGGTCAGGAGTGTGACAAAAGAACAAGTCACAATCTTCGAGTATCTTGGCTCCAGATTAGACACCAATGGCGAATGCTCATGAAAATCAATAGGAAATTGGCAATGGCAATGCAAAGGCTGCACAACCTGAGGAAACTGTGTCAGATTAACAGCAATCCAACAGCAGTGAACAATTTGAGAACCTGTGTTTTTCCCTTGACAGCATACGGCAGTGAAACATGGACATTTACCCATATCTCAAGGAAGAGAATCGAGTCCTTTGTGTCGAAATATAATAGAAACGTCCTCAGAAAACCATGAACTAAAATTTTAAAAAATAAATTTGAATGCAGACATTCGACAAGAGTTGGGTATAGAGAAGAACTGTTTCATAAATTCCACCATCAACAGAAAATTGGAATATTTTGGCTAAATAAAAAGACACAACGTTCTTGGGCGAACGATAATCGAAGTTATGGTGCCGGGCAAGAGAACCAAAGGTAGACCAAGAAGGCGATGGTGCCAAGATGTCAATGAACGCTTTGGCACGACTCTTGAGTGAGCTGGAGATTTGGCAACAGATCGAGTTTCTTTCAGACGAGCTGTGATTGGAGCGAAGTTCTGCAAAGGACATGTTTCATGTTATATACAGTTGCCATCACTTCACTCCGAGGGATCAAGATGCTGAGCAGCGCATGAGCTGCAGTGGTCAGCGACTCATAGCTGACTGCTAGCGTCAGGCTCAGCGAACAAAAGCTGCCAAGACCCTTCTACACCTCCACGCGGTGATCCTGGATAACAGACTGCAGCAGGGCATACTGGCTAAGGAGAAGGGATCGAAGAGGGAATGCTAACCCTGTACTCAAAAAATGATTGCTGAAGTCGGATGTGTTGGACCGAGAGGCGCAAATATCGCAGTCAAGCTGTAAACTACGACACAACGCATTCCGTTCTCTGGACTTCATTCTGCTACTTAAATTCTTTCAGGGTTTGGTAGCAGGAGATTGAGAACGAACGAAGCGAAGCCAAGCCACTTCACTCCGAGATGTTTCTATATCGTTTATTATGACTCCTGATTACTTCCCCTGTTTAATGCTAATGATCCACGGATAATAGGTGAAGTAGATCACTAGGAATTCGAGGTCACATTGTAAATGTGTCAGTCAGTTCATCTCAGTGTAAAAAGACACCCCACGTCGCAGAGCTTAGACAAAGAAGTGCCTTACAATTAAACAAAATAGTTCTTCATTGACACCTGTATAGTTCCTGGTTTGAAAAGAATATGACCCCTGTAACATTCCAAGCATATCGGAAAAGGCGACTTAGGAAGACTGTGCTTGGTGTTAGAAATCTTATTACAACTATGTAAAACCACTGCTAGGGTTGAGGCTTTCTGCAACAGCGCCAGTCGTAGAAAGGGTCCTGCACTGTCTTCACTTTGAGCGATAAGGTGAATCAATCAATCAATCACTCATTGGACGTAAGTTCGAACCATAAAACAGCACAAGTAAACAGACAAAAGTAATCTGATATAAACAAAATGGATAAGATCAATAGTTAAGGATGTGTGCTTGGTCAAATGAAGAAACAATTTTACTGAAAAGCAAAGAGAGATGAGACTAACTTCTGGTCATGCAGAACATATTAATAAGACAATGTTAATCATGGCCAGGTAAAATATATTGATGAAGACCCCACTTCACTTTCATGAAGTTCTCCCTGGAAATAGACCTATTTTATGAATTTGGCTAACAAGGTGGGATCTATGTTATCACTGTAGTAGTGAGCGTTACGCAGATGAAAAAATGTGATCTTGGACCATCACTTAGAACGTTCTGGATATTTCTCCACAGATAATATGCAAAAGTGGAAAATTTTGCGAGGTATTTATTGATAATTGTTACACTGATAAGTCAAACGTGTAGAATTAGACTTTTCCACAGATAACAGGCGAACGTGGAATACTGTATGAGGCATTTATCGATGTTGTTACATGGATAAGAGTCAATCGTGTAGAATTAGAAAGGACATTATCAAGTGGTGAAGCTTTCAGAGTCTCTTCTATCAAAATGAAGTAGATTCACTCAGTTGTTTTAACAGGCCCCAGTCGACCCAGCTGTAATAATGTACAGAATATACGGTTAGGGAAGACAAAGTGCTAATAAAAACCCAGTGTCTGCTGCATGACTATTGTTTATCTTACACACAGTAACACAAACATGTGGACACGATCAGAAAAGGAAAGGGAACCTAGTTAGCTACTTACTTATTATGACCATGCAGATCACAAGGGGAACAATGGTTGCTTTCAAACATCTCAAATAGAGCTCCCCGGGAAGACCTGAAACGAAATATTGTTTTGTGTGGATTGAGTGTACTTCACCACGCAATTTAATTATTGATGCAGGTTATATTTTATAAAGACACAAACAACAGGCGTCTCAAGTGTGTATTTGTATGTGTGTGTGTGTGTGTGTGTGGGGGGGGGGGTATGTGTGTGGGGGGAGGTATGTGTTTGTATGTGTGTCTATGTATATTTGGATGTATATATATATATATTTACTTTATTAACAATATATATATATATATAATGTGGACGCAGGCCCAATGGTTTCGAGGCCTGCTTGCCGACAAGGGGGGCAGCGGTTCGAATCCCCGGTACGGCAAATGTTGTTTTTCTGTTGGATTTGATAGAGTGGTTATGGAGGGCATGGTCACTGGAAAGAGAGGCAGGGGCCGATCGAGAAGACGATGGACTCGGACATCAAAGAGACGCTGGATTTGACCTTGGAGCAGGCCAGACGACTGGGGGAAGACAAGAGTGTCCTACAGACAGGCTGTCACGAGAGCGACGTTCTGCAAAGGACATTCTACATGATGATATATATATACTTGGTAACTGGTACTCAATCGGGCAATGTATCCTGATGGAAGTTAGCCAATAGCTGTTTCAATTTGTGCTTGTCCTTCGCCTTGGAGTACCATATCGGTCCAAAGGTGTAGTGCAGGTTATTTCTTAATCTCGCCGACATGCGGCTGCACGGACAGTTGTAGTTGTATGGTCACCAGAAAGACACCTTTCTCGTCCATCTATCGCTAGTCCTGTTTACCACATGGCCGGCCCATCTGCAATTTCGTACTGACGCAGAGTCGACGACGTCTCGGAACTGTTTGATAGCGGATGTCGTTATGTCAGATATTTCGATATTTCGGTGTCTTAGGGAGAAAATACGAGATAGAATTACAACAGCAAAAGGGCCTTTTGAAGACCTCATGGCAACTGTCAAAAAAAGCAAACTCGCTTGGTACGGTCAAATATCAAGATCAAATGGTCTTGCAAATACAGTCCTCCGCGGAAAGGTGCAAGGCAGACGACGAAGAGGCCGGCCCAACAAAGAGGTGGGGGGACAACATAAAAGAATGGACCAATCTCCCTAACGACCTCACCGCTTACGGGATGATCTTCACCTCACCTGACCTATATGTCATATATCATGTATACGACGTAATTGTTGCAACTGCGTGCAACGCATGCACATGCTGGCTTGAGTAGCAGAACGTTTAGAATGTTTATGTCTCACAATGAAAGGACAGAGTCCTAGGCCCTATCCAGCTGGTATGTATTTATATATCAATGAGTCTGCTCGGATGCGCTAGCATACTTCATAGTTCGAGCAACGTCCAAGGCAGCTACTGCATCAACTTACCCAGCCACATCCTCCCGTGGTCGGTCATGTTGACATTTCGTAGACCAAATCCTAGACCAGCCCCAATAATTATACCAATGAGTGTAGCTATGACCAGGCCGTTATTTCTGAGGAAATTGACCATCTTGACTCGTATCGTTTGCGGTTCATTGTATGTTGATTCCGGTATAGGTAATTCCGGTATAGGTAATTCCGGTATAGTCAAGTCTCCGTTCTCGTGAATCTCTCTGTCTGCCATTTGGTACGTGTATGTCTGAAAATAAACGAGTTATTTGTTATTTTGTAATCACAGAAGAATTAAGTTTGTTAGTTTATACGTACTTTCTTCTTCATCCACTTGTGTTCTCGAGGGCCGTGAAGAGCTTAAATTGTCTTTCTCGGTCAAAGGTGTTGCGTCCGTTGTAACATTTCTGACACGTGGTCTCCCTCGTGCATTATAGCAATATTGGTATGTGATGTTAACGTGCAGTAGCAGCTGGTCATGTTCCATTTTAATTGCTATGGCCTTGAAATGCATTTAATACAACGGGTAGTTCTCATAATATTTCTATTGCCATCATATCTCATGATTGTATCCTGATGAACCAAATGACTTTTCTTAAACATTTAATTTAGTGCATGAGCTGCAGTGGTCAGCGACCTATAGCTGACTGCTAGTGTCAGGACCAGCGAACCAAAGCTGCCAAGATCCTTCTACGCCTCGACGCGGTGATCCCGGATTACAGACTGCAGCAGGGCAGACTGGCTAAGGAGAAAGGATCGAAGAGGGAATGCTAACCCGGTTCTATTAAAATGCTTGCTGAAGTCCGATGTGTTGGACCGAAAGGCGCAGATATAGCAGTTAAGCTGTAAACTACGACACAATGTATTCCGTTCTCTGGACTTCATTCTGCTACTTAAGCCCTTTCAGGGTTTGGTAGCTGGAGATTAAGAACGAACGAAGCCAAGCCAAGCCAAACATTTAATTTCATACACTGTAATTTTTCTGACCTGAGACTTGTAGTATAAAAACCAATTTGGCTTGGTTTGGCTTGGCTTCGTTCGTTCTCAATTTTCCGGTACCAAACCCTGAAAGGGCTTAAGTAGCAGAATGTAGTCTAGAGAACGGAAAGAGTTGTGTCGTAGTTTACAGCTTGACTGCAAAAATTTGCACTTTTCAGTCCAACACATCCGATTTCAGCAAGTATTTTTTGAGTACCGGGTTAGCATTCCCTCTTCGATCCCTTCTCCTTAGCCAGTCTGCTCTGTTGCAGCCTGTTATCCAGGATCACCGCGTGGAGGTGTAGAAGGGTCTTGGCAGCTCTGGTTCGCTGGCCCTGATGCTAGCAGTCAGCTGATCACTGCAACTCATGCGCTGTTCAGCATCTTGATCCTAGAACCAATTTTATATTGATAGCTCAGTTTGGAGAAATATATTGTTTATCGATTTGTGTTTTGTACCACTGTGTTGTTCTTGTGTTTAATCAGAGGTGACAGTTGGAAAGCCGTAGTAGACGCAACTAGTTTCAATTCTGTGTCAAGCCTTCCATCTTCTGTAAAAATACTTTCAGGAGTTTGAACTTTTCTTTTTTCTTAAGTTGTATAATGTTTACATGTATGCTTGACAAGGAAGACTAACGTCTGGTCAGGCAAAATATACTGATCAGACATGTTACCCAGTGTCAGGCAAAATATACTGATCAGACATGTTAGTCAGTGTCAGGCAAAATATACTGATCAGACATGTTAGCCAGTGTCAGGCAAAATATACTGATCAGACATGTTAGCCAGTGTCAGGCAAAATATACTGATCAGACATGTTACCCAGTGTCAGGCAAATTATACTGATCAGACAAGTTAGCCAGTGTCAGGCAAAATATACTGATCAGACATGTTACCCAGTGTCAGGCAAAATATACTGATCAGACATGTTAGCCAGTGTCAGGCAAAATATACTGATCAGACATGTTAGTCAGTGTCAGGCAAATTATACTGATCAGACATATTAGCCAGTGTCAGGCAAAATATACTGATCAGACATGTTAGTCAGTGTCAGGTAAAATATACTGATCAGACATGTTAGTCAGTGTCACGTAAAATATATTGGCCAAGACCCTCTCCGGAGGCGGGCTGTTTTTATGGCAGCCTGGCTAACAAGGTGAGGGATCGACGTGATTCCCATAGTAGTGAGCGACACGCAGATGAAGCAAAGCATAGCACAACCGCATAGAGGACACCAGTCCACCTTCATCAGCACGTTCGGGATGTGAGCAAAGCTACTGCAACCCTCCACTTAACGTTATTTTCAGAGCGCACAAAAGAGCACGACTACTCATTGGGGATATTCGAAACAACAACAACAACAACAGGTATGCTAAGTGGACAAGGGGTTCTCTTAATCTTCATAGTTTCTTGTCTTTGATATGCTAGTTAAATTACATCTTTTACAGATTGTTCCTAGTGCATTCATAATATTGTGCAGTCTTTATTATTGTATATTAGTATTTGATTGCATGCAAAGATTAGTTCATGTAAGGAGTTCTTCGCTTCTTATGTTGAATTATATTTCTTGTGTTGCCATTGGGCTGGTTTTTTCTGTTACTTTGTCAATGTAAATGTTGAACAGAAATGGTGAAAGCATCCATTATTGTTTGATCTCGTGTAGTTATTTCTAAAGTAGATGTGGCTATACTGGTTCCTCTTATTACGTCTTCATAAACATAATATTGTGTTTCTTCTGTCCGGTATCGAGCAGCTATAAAATGTATATGTTCATTTTTTTTCCTTCAGAAATTAAAAAAGCGACTTTTCCCAATCTAGTTCTTAGTCGACCTGTACAGATGCCCCTGTGCAGGTCCCACTTAGTTGACCTGTACTTCTACAGAGGCAGATGCCCATGTGCAGATCCCATTTAGTCGACCTGTACTTCTACTGGGACAGATGTCTTTGTGCAGGTCCCAGCTCTGGTATGAGCTGGATATAGCTGGGAGAAATATTTCTTGCTTAGCGGGCTAGGCTCGAGCAGCTTAATATTCCGCTGCGTTAGGTGGTTAACCGATGTGCGAGTTCATCTTAACATACTCAAACACTAGAGCAAAGTAGACCCGCAGCCTGTTAGGCACCATCTATTCTGCTCGAAACAAACCAGCTAACCATGACTGATGTTATGTCATGTCACTCAGTTAGTCGCCTCTTACGACATGCTCTCTGTGAGGCAGTGGTGCTATTCTTGACCATGTTATACACAAAGACCCCGGCAGACCACTCCCATCTAGTTCACTAACATTTCATGTTATTTGCTATTTTAGTTGAGTTCTTATTTAGCAGTACTTTAAAATGTCCAGGTCCAGATCGTATTCCGTTGAGATCAGTCCGCTTAGCCATGAGATAAACAGCTTACGCTCCTTTAAATTCTTGTAGAGTAGTATTCAGCCTGTCGTGTGGCTAGGCCAGTCACAGCAGGACCAGTACCTCTCCAACAAGCGACATCTATGGACAGATCTTTCCTCTGCTCTGTATCCACATCCTACAAGGTGGACGTGTGATTATATTTTCACCATCATCAGTCCTGTAACCTATAAGATCGTTGAGGGACCGTTATTGCAGTTTGCCGAACCAGTTCTTGCCATACGTCTCGATTATTCGATTATTAAAAACAGCCAGGTTCCGGTTTACAGATGAGTAAACTGAAGCGTTCGCGTAACGGGAGTCAAACTCAGTAGATTTACCATAAAAAGCAAGTACTCTACCACTACGCTAATTAGACGTACTCTTTCGCTCCTGTTTGTGACTCCATGGCTCGATAATTGTAGGAATAACTTTCATTGGGTCACAGATATGAGCTACTGAACTCGTCAACAAGTAATGCCCCCAGGGTTGAGAAAAACAAGTAGAGATTGGTAGGATACACCTTCAGAAAAATACCTTACAGTATAACCAAACATGTGCTGTTTTTGTATCAACATTAACAGGAAAAACAAAATGAATCAGACGGCGTAAGTTATGTGGAACAGGAGGTGAAGGAAAGCTAGAATCTCTGGTTTGGGTCTCGAAAAGACTTAGAACACGGATTGGTGGAGGATTAATAAGGGAGGGAGGGGATGGCTGAAGTCTATCTTTTCCTTCTTGTTCCTTTGTCGCTCCAGCTGAAGTATAGGGCCACCACTACACTTGGTCACCTTTACAAACAACGTTAGCTGCCCATCTGAAGCGCAGATGACCATAACACGAGACAGTACTTGTCTTGATGATGTAACTTGCGTTGTATTTAAATTTAAGCGGGGAAGAAGCTGCGCTGGTCATCAGCCTAATTCTCTGGTCCCGAACTACCTTGGACCAGTGGCAAGACACAATTCAAGACGACTGGAGGTAATTCAGGATGCAGGTACCTCTTTGATACCAGAGGTGGCTTGAAACCTGCGTAGCTCAAACTCTAGCCGTTTCCGTTCATCGCTTTGAGAGGCGAGTGCCTAACACGCGACCACAAAGCCTATGCCAAAGTAATTTATGTGCTTTTGTAGTAGTGGTTTATGTAGAAATATCTTTTACATGATGCGGTTGCAAGCCACAAGTGCAATTCTCTTTAGTTGCCTTTTATGACATACATAAGGGGACCCTGTAAGAAACACTGGAATTCACTCGGAGAGAATTCTGTTGACGCGTGTCGTAAAAGGCAACTGAGATCGGTTGTGCATAGCTATAACAACATCGCCATGTAAAACTGAGTACGATTGTAGATAACTATGCCAATATCGCAATGTAAAACAGAGAGAACTACACAAACGACAATTGTAGAAGCATACAAATTCCTTCCCTGAAACTTCCTTACCAATGAAGAAAGTTGCAGTGCTAGCCCAATGCTCATACTACAGTCTTAAGGTAAGGATCATAGCATATAGTGCCGTTAGTGATAAAGTGTAACTCGCCTCATTGTACGAGGTCTCATATTTTCCAGTGAAATGGTGTGACCAGGTTACTCACTCACTTCCACGCCGTCTTTAACTCTAAAGAGATAGGTGCCAATTTACAGCTGGGTAAAAAATAACTATGTATGAAAATGACAACTGATCAGCTAATAAGATTAAAGCCACGAGATAGGCGACCTTTCCCAGGAGAAAAACAATGTACTTGCGACATTAAGTTAGCTCAGACAAGCCTATTATCAGTCTGGAGAACAGACCGCATATTCAAAACGCAAAAAAGAAAATATCGGAGAAATTGTGCAATTGCCTAACAGGTTTCTTCCACAATAAAACAGTCATAACAACATTCAGAGGATCAATAGAAAAAACCAAACCTTTGGGAAGGAACAGAGATCTACGCTAATTGTTAATTATTTTTTATCCACATAAATTGTTAAACTCCTTTGTCGTTCGTTCTCAAACTCCCGCTGCCAAGCCCTGAAAATGTCTTTGCAAGTAGCAGGATGTTGTACGGAGAACGCGATGCGTTGTGTCTAATCTACTGATTGACTGAGATATGTGCACCTCGCGGTCCGACACATCTGACTTTAGCAGGCATTTTTGAGTACTAGGCTAACCTTCCCTCTTCGATCCCTTCTTCTTAGCCAATCTGCTCTGTTGCAACCTGTTATCTGGGATCACCAGGAGGAGGTGTAGAAGGGTCTTGGAAACACTTGTTCGCTGGACCTGACGCTAGCAGTCAGCGTTGGGTCGCTGACCGTTGCAGCTTATATACTGATTTGCATCTTGATCCTATCCACATAAATGATCTATAAAATATCATTTTCTGCAAAAAGACCTCATGTGTGGATGACCGAGTCATTTGGACAAAAGGAAAATATCTCCATCCATCATCAAAACTGTAAATATGAATCTAACAACCATCTCTGCATATTGCAAGTTTCGAAAATGCCTAAATGAAAGGAATAATGGGATAATATTGAGGTCAGAATGAAGGGAATGAATTTGACACACAACAAAACACCGAGATATCTCAGAATCAAATTACTCCCGTTAAAACTGCATATAGACAAGCTGATTGAAAAAGCATTCCCATCACGACGAGGAATTGCTCGCACAGAAATCAATCGACTATTTACTCCCCCTCCAAGTCATTGCAAGAAAAGCCTCCTACACAAATCTCTATAGAGTTTAAAATCATGCTTTGTGGTTCATAAGTGGTACCACGAAAACAAGCCAGACAGATGCATGTGAAATGAACACCGATATCGAACCTCAAAACATAAGAAACATATGACATGTATGAGAATGGACACTAGGGAGAAGAATAGGAAAATGTTAGGACATTGGCACCAACAGCACAGAATAAAAAATACACTTTTCATTTTTAAAATGCACAAAACACTAGCAATAAACACCACCTACAAGAAGGTAGAAGGCTTATGGCAGTGATCAACAATGAACCATCTTGCTGCCAGGCGACTACCAAGACAGAAAGAACTGTACTCTCCGACCCCACTACAGATTAGAACGCCCCACCATCTTTGCTGAAAACTATCGTCTTGAAAACTATAGACTCATATCCACAAAACATCAAAGTATACGCAGACTGAACTGCTACCAACACTAGATATGGCAAAGTAATTAAATACGATAACCTGCGCAAGACGAACGCCCTACATCAATGGCACGTGCGATGTGACGTGCTCCAACTACAGAGCAGACGTAATAGCAGTAGGAACAAGATATGTAGCGAATAATCTCAGATTTTTAAAGTGGCACAAAACAGCTAGACGGTCTGAGGAAGTCGTTATATTCTCGGATTGAAAATCTGAGCTTCAATCCTTAGAAAACAGAACATCACACAATGTTAATAACATCTACAAATTAATTGACAAACTATCCACCTCTTATAAAGCGGAAGTTGTGCTCCAGTGGATAACTGGATATGTCGGAGTCTCTGGAAATGAGAAGGCCGATGAGCTGACCAGTAGCAGAGCAACGCTACCAGAGCCACTAACTAGTATCACACTACAGACTTGCAGGCAGATCATAAGCAGTAACTATAGACAGAGATATCAGTGCGCTACATCCCAGACAGGCCAAATGAACTTGAAACATCAAGCAAAACCAGATCCTCAGGACCCATTCAAGAGAAATTGAAACTAAGAGATAACGAGAAATCAATCTAGAACCGGGATCAAGATGCTGAGCAGCATATGAGCTGCAGTGGTCAGCGACCCATAGCTGACTGCTACCGTCAGGGCCAGCGAACCAGAGCTGCCACGACCCTTCTACACCTCGACGCGGTGATCCTGGATAACAGGCTGCAGCAGGGCAGACTGGCTATGGAGAAGGGATCGAAGAGGGAATGCTAACCCGGTACTCAAAAAAATGCTTGCTGGGCCGAAAGGTGCAAATATCGCAGTCAAGCTGTAAACTACGACACAACGCATTCCGTTCTCTGGACTACATTCTGCTATTTAAGCCCTTTCAGGGTTTGGTAGCGGGGGATTGAGAACGAACGAAGCCAAGCCAAGCCAAGTCTAGCACAGAAATGCTCTTGACGTAACTTCTTTATACTGGTTTAGAAAACTGCGTTATCACTATACAATCAATTTCTTAGAGGGTGGCTAACCGATATGTGAGTTTTTCAGATTCAAACACTGTTGTTGTTGTTGTTAGTCCATCACAGGTGATGGAGACCTTTTCTCTTTCCACTCAACCAGAGTTTCAGTTGAGTATTCTGTGAGTCAGGGTTGTGGGTTGGCACGAAAATGGCTGACGAGTTCGATATGGGATCTTCATAATCGTAGATAGTGAGGGCATAGAATGTTAGTTTCCCGAGACGGTAATAGTTCATGGGCTTTTCTATTCTGTCTCCGTTGTTCTGCTCTAGCCTTTTTGGATGCCTCGGACGGTGCTGCTTCTCTGCGGAAAGCTGTGGGCTGGGCTGTACGGTGTTTCGCAGCATCTTTCCATGTTTCGAGGTTCATGCTGAAGACCTTTAGAGACGTTTTTATTGTGTCTTTAAAGCGTTTTTTATGGGATAACCCAGGAGCCGTTGTCCAATTGCATCTCGCCATAGTCTGGCAATCGATAGTCTGACATGACCAGCCCAGCGAATCTATGATTGCATCATAACGGTATTAATTATAAGGATACCAGCGATCTAATAGAGCAAAGTAGACCCGCAGCCTGTTAGACACCATCTATGCTGCTCTTAACAAACCATTTCTACTTCTGCGTTTGTTCTCAAAACTCCGGCTACTAAGCCCTGAACAGGCTTTGTAAGTAGCAGGATATAGTCTGGAGAACGGAATGTGCTGTATCGCTAGTTTACAGTTTGACTCCGATATTTGCACCTTTCACTCCGACACATCCGTCTTCAGCAGTGCTAACCAATCTAATCATGGCCGGTGTTATGCCATATCACATAGTTAGTCACCTCTTAAATGGCATGCTCTCTGTAGGTCAGTGGTGCTATTCTTGCTCTTGGCATACACGAAGACCTCGGTGGACCACTCGAGACTGTCACGACTCTGTGCCCAGGGCTAACCGAACAGAGAAGCCGGCAGCTCACACTGCACTCCACCATATAAAACAGATTGTACACACCAGCACACCAACTGAGGAAGGTATGTTCCTTTGTGCAGGAGGTATTTAGTTGGCCAGGAACTTGAGAATGACAGCGAAAAATACGTTATCCTGTGGATCGTAAAAGTCGAAGCCAAAATGAAAAAATCAGTTTCATTTTAAAGGATAATTAACCATTGTAACTGCTAGTACAAGTCGGTCTAATGTTACTTGCATTCGACGTTGGAAACAGGTGGCGACTTAAAACGATTTGAACCGTAGGTCTTTAATATTATCTGTGATCACGCATAGCTCTGTTTTATGGCTGAATGGTGACGTCTTCAGTTTTCATGTATAAAGTACATACCTGCTTCGGCTATTTGGTTAAATGTGTAATATGTTTGTATATGCGGGTATGTAAGTCTGTGTACATATGTAGATGTAGATTTGTATTTAAATGTGTGTCTATGAGTGTGTACATGTGTGTTCCACACGAGTTGAAAGAAAAGGACCACTGCAGCCTTCTAAACATGCATATATTATATGTGTCTACGTGTGTCTATGTGTATGTATGTATATGTGCATGTGTATGTGTGTGTGTGTCTGTGTGTGTATATGTGTGTGTATGTGCTGTGCGTTTGCATGTATGCATGTATGTATGTGTATATGTGTGTGTGTATGTATGTATGTTGGGATTCTGTTGTCAGAGACCCCCAGATCTGACAGCCTTGTCAATATTTAATTAGTTTTGAGATCTGATGCTCAGGTTTACTCCTGGCTGTAACAGTATTTGAGCCTACTACACAATGTGTCATCTGCATGTCGTAAAAGCGGTTATAGAATGATGTGCCAATTGATTGGCAATGTAGACGCCACTAAAAGGAACGAACGAGCGAATGAAAGAAATGATGAGTGTTCGAATCATGCAAGTAGCACGGTTCCTTTGGTCACATGGGAAAAAACGGAGACGGACGATAAACTCGGAGGTCCCGTGTACAGGATGTATACGTTAATGAACCCTGGGAAGTTGAAAATCGAAAAAAGCAGGATGTGCACCGCTACCCTGGCACACATTCTAAACATAACGAAACTCATAGCTAATGAAGGTCTAATGGGATCAACAACCACAAAGGCCAATTACATGTGTTTCTCCTCACTAGATTGTAAAGTATTTATAACAAATGATCACTTCATCTCCAACAGTTCAAGGAGCAATTGTGAGAGAGGGAGAGAGAGAGTGAGAGAGAGTGAGAGAGAGTGAGATAGAGAGAAAATAATGATAGCAACTTCATCATGCAGAATCATTATCACAGACACCTACTGCGTATAAACTAGTCAGTTGTAGTGGCGGACGCAAGTGTGTCTAGGTGTGATAACGAATTTAATCAATCAATCCAGAATATGCCACATTTAAATACTTAGAAATCATGTTCCCATTATTCTATGCGTACAATACAAACAAGTATTCCCACAAAACAATAATAAATAACATACAAAGGTTTCTGGCTTATCAGTCATAGACACACATCAATCACAAGAGCGAAAGTCCTTATCGCGGTTACAACCCTTACTAATAATACCAGCATTTGTATGGATATGGTTCTTTCCAAGGATAGATTCCGTGCGTTTTAGTGCCACATTTAGGGCCACAGTATCGTTTTCATTGATACAAATAGCTCCTCTAGTTGGTACAGATAATCAGTTGTGTTACAAGCAGCCATTCTCATGGCTTCATACTTTATTGTTACTGAAATATTTTCTCACAGAAAGTCCTTTCTTCAGTGCTATACCACCCTTTTGTATAGCGTACTGAAAAGTATATTGTACTTTAGAGGGTCACTGGCAGTCCTTTCGTATGAGTCACAAACAATTCTGATCAGGGCTATATACTGTCCTCCTCATGACTACATAATCGGACGGACACACAACTAGGAAGAGAAGAATAAGTACAAGTCCAGCATTACATTAAATGAGAACATTGATACAATGCAATACGATAAGCATAAGATAATCAGTATGTTTTCTATAACCAAAGTTGAGACGGTGTGTCGCTCACCAAAAGCATGCACTATCTCGTATCTACAAATAAATGCTTGCGCACTATAGGTTATCTTGTTCGCCAGAGGCAGTGATGAGAGGGAGTCATTTAACCTTTTCTGTCAGTGGTTCCAAAACTGTATTCTGCGATGGCTTGTTTACATGGATGCCGAAGGAAGACTAACGACTAGTCAGGCAAAATATATTTCCAAGACTTTGACCTTGGCTTCCTCGTAGCTGCAGAAAAAGGGCTGTTTTCATGGCATACTGGTTAACTGAGATGTCGACTTGATACCCGTAGTAGTGAGCTACACACAGATTAAGTCAAACAAAGCCGAACCGCCTGGAAGACCACGGTCCACCTTAATCCGCGCGCTCGGGATGTGAGGAAAGCTACGACAACCCGCCCCTGAACGTACTTGTTTTAACAACAGGGTGCCGCGATTATTTCAAATATTTTCACTGATATGACATTTAGCCTTCGTGGTCTTAGAATGGAACCATCCATGTGTTGATGATACGACAGGAAGGACATTTAGCCGAGTGGTCTCAGAATCGAACCATCCATGTGTTGATGATACGACAGGAAGGACATTTAGCCGAGTGGTCTCAGAATCGAACCATCCATGTGTTGATGATGCGACAGGAAGGACATTTAGCCGAGTGGTCTCAGAATCGAACCATCCATGTGTTGATGATACGACAGGAAGGACATTTAGCCGAGTGGTCTCAGAATTGAACCATCCATGTGTTGATGATGCGACATGAAGGAAATCTAAGGATATTTAGCCGAGTTCAAACAAAAGGAAAATTATTTCCTAAAATGCCTAACCTGTGTTCTAGAAGGTTGCTGGGATAAAAAGTAAGTCTCGTGCGATAATCGAAGTCGAACAGGAAATGATGGTGACTGTCCATATTGATTCCAAGATTTTAGAAGATGTCCAGTGAACAACTGGCTTCCCCTTTCTGGCTAATTACGATTATTCAATCGTTCAAAGTATGTACTTATTGACTTTTTACATAAACTGTTTGTGAATTTGAAATACGGGATCAAGATGCTGAGCAGCGCATGAGCTGCAGAGGTCAGCGACCCATAGCTGAGTGCTAGCGTCAGGGCCAGCGAACTAGAGCTACCAAGACCCTTCTACACCTCCATGCTGTGATCCTGGATAACAGTCTGCAACGGAACAGACTGGCTAAGGAGAAGGGATCGAAGAGGGAATGCTAAACATGTGCTCAAAAAATGCTTACTGTAGTCGGAAAATGGAAATATCGCAGTCAAGCTGTAAACTACGACACAACGCATTCCGTTCATTGGACTACATTCTGCTACTTAGACCCGTGTCAGGGTTTGATAGTGGGAGATTGAAAACGAACGAAGCCAAGCTTCGCACTGACCCCAATAGACTGAGGTACCACCTATTCAACAAATTGAAGATAGGTGGAACCGACGAATGCCCGTGTGGTTCCGGGAAAATGACCGCTGAACATCTGCTGCAGAACTGCCCGACATACGAGGATCAGAGAGAGCAGATGTGGCCATCACCAGTGGAACCACAAGACAAGCTCTATGGCAGTGTCGACAGCCTCAGGATGACCGCCGCTTTTTTCGAAAAAATAATGGTTACTGTCTGACTGCGTACGAAGAAGAAGAAGAAGAAGAAGAAGAACGAAGCCAAGCGAAGCCAATTTGAAATACATGTTTCATTCATGTGTTGTTTCAGTTAACCAACCTAACCGCATCAACTACGCACTGCAACTGTTTAGTAAGCTGATTGTTTTTACTTGGGGTGCCGTGAAAAGATTCTAGTACACTAAGATCGAAGACGTTTGGGAACCACTGCATTAGACTGATTGCTTTCTCCTCCTGTTGTTGTTTGTCCATCGTTCCCCAAGAGGACCACATTGTCATATGTCAATCCTGGAGTGGGTTCGTAAGTAGCTGATCAAACAAATCAAAGAGGACCACATTGTCATCTGTCAATCATGGAGTGGGTTTGTATGTGGATAATAAGACTAATCGAAGAGAACCACATTGTCAACTGACAATCCTAGAGTGGGTTAATATGTGGCTGATAAAACCAATCCTTGCAGGAAAAGGGTCTACCACAATAAGGGCAGAGAAACATTGTATGACCGTCTCTTGCCTTTCATGTCGCTCATCCCAGTGCAGATCCTTGATTCTCGTCTGCTCCATGTGTGTCTTTGCCCGAAGATATTTTACTACGTCACGCAGACCGATCAGCAGCAATGTACTTCCAATTATCAGGGTCAATATTGCAGTTCTACAGCGAGGCTTTCAGAGTGTCTTTGTAACGTTTTATTTGGCCACCTCGAGTACGTCAGTCTACTCAAGCTCGCCATAGAATATATTCTTTAGAAGTCACTTATCTGACAAGCGGACAATAGGGCCAGTTCATCTAAGCTGCGATCGCACAGGGTTGTGTGGATGCTTGTCTTGCCATCCCGCAAAAGAACCTCTACATCTGTGATCCTGTCTTGCCATTTTATGTTCAGCAGTTTCCTTAGGCAGCCCAGATGGAAGTGGTCAAGCTTCTTCGTATGTCGACTGTACACAGTCCAGGTTTCACAGGTGTACAAAAGATGTGGTAGAACGACTGTACACAGTCCAGGTTTCACAGGCGTACAAAAGATTTGGTAGAAAGACTGAACACAGTCCAGGTTTCACAGGCGTACAAAAGATTTGGTAGAAAGACTGAACACAGTCCAGGTTTCACAGGCGTGCATAAGAGTTGGTAGGACGACTGTACACAGTCCAGGTTTCACAGGTGTAGAGAAGAGTTGGTAGGACGACTGTACACAGTCCAGACTTCAAATGCGTACAGAAGATTAGGTAGGACGACTGTTGACATTCCCGGTTTCACAAGCGTACAGAAGAGTTGTAGGACGACTGTACACAGTCCAGGTTTCACAGGCGTACAGAAGAGCTGGTAGGACGGCTGTACACAGTCCAGGTTTCACAAGCGTACAGAAGAGTTGGTAGAACGACTGAACACAGTCCAGGTTTCACAAGCGTACAGAAGAGTTGTAGGACAACTGACGCATAAACCTTCAATTGGTTATTTCTCTGTCTAATCTGAAAATGGGCAGGGCGTTCTGACGCAGTATGAATTGGAGGCAGGCCTTCCATGAATTGGAGAGTCATCTACCCTAGGAGCGTTAGAGCGCATAGTTAGTCGCCCCTAACTACATGTTATCAGTGTCTCAGTGTATTCCATTCTCGTCTGGCCTCCCACAAACCACTCGCCTCCCACAAACCACTCGCCTCCCACAAACCACTCGCCTCACCCCTCGTTGTTATATCTCTACTGGCATGTTCATCAACTGCGTAGCGTGGCAGGTTTTGATATCATCGGTTTTACTTTTGTTTTTATTTCGCCATGACGAAGCTGGTGTCAGTTCGTGAGAGTACAAAACATTCTCAATTGTTGCAGGTCTAACGCTCTGCATAAATCAAGGTAGGCTTGAACTAACGTCTTCGCGTTGAGTCTATTCACGGACAAAAAGCTTGTTTGTTACTTCTGTTTGTAATATATCTACCACTTAACTTATCGTCTTTATACTGGTTTAGAGGATCCTGCAGAGTCTGTATACAACCAGTTACATTTACATCACCTAGCTCTAAAAGCTATGGGCATCTAATTTATTCTTAAATGCATTAACTGTCCCTGCCTCCACTACCTCCCCTGGCAATGCATTCACCACTCTCTGACTAAAAAATATTTCCTAATATCTAACCTGGACCTCTCTTTAGTCAGCTTGTAGCTATGCCCTCGTGTTATTGTAGGTGGCTGTATTTTAAAAAAACTTGTTATAGTCTAATTTATCGATTCCTCTGATCATCTTATAAACCTGTATTAAGCCACCACGAATTCTTCTCTCTTCTAGACACTATAGGCCGGTTTTTCTGAGTCTTTCCTCATAATTGTAATTCTGGAATCCCACTATCAGCTTTGTCGCTCTTTTTTGTATTCTCTCCAGCATGTCTATATCTCCTCTATGATAAAGACTTCACACCTGTACACAATACTCCAATCTAGGTCTAACTAATGCTTTATACAGTTTGACGATCACTTCCTTACTCCTATGTTTAATATTTCTTTTTATCATACCTAACATTGCATTTGCCTTTTTGACTGCTACCTTAACTTGCTCACTCACCTTACATGTATGATTTATTATAACCCCTAGGTCCCTTTCCTTATCTATCTTGTTAATATTGTTCTCTCCCATTCTGTAATTATGTTCCATATTGGATCTACCCATGTGGTTGACTGTACATTTATCTACATTAAACTCCATTTGCCAGTTTACAGACCATTCTTGAATTTTATCTAAATCCGACCTCAATAAATCCACTTCTGCTTTAGATGAGACACTACTGCATAGTTTTGTGTCATCAGCAAATTTTGCAATCATGGATCCCATATCGATGTCCAAATCATTTATATATATATATATATATATATATATATATATATATATATATATATATATATATATATATATATATATATATATCAAGAACAAAATTGGTCCCAAAACCGAGCCCTGTGGCACACCACTTTTTACTTCACACCACTCAGAGTACTCCTTATTTATGCCCACCCTCTGCCTTCTTCCTGTTAACCAATTTTCAATCCATTTGGCAACTTCCCCACCTATTCCATGTGATTTTAACTTTCGAAATAATCTTTGATGAGGTACTCTATTAAAATCAGAAGTCTTATAGGCAACCCGCCATGAAGGTCTTAGGTGATCAGAAAGGAGGGCCCAAAGGCCTACGGGAGAAATGCCGATAATTGCAAGGCCGCCATCACAGTAACACACATATGGTAAAGGTAATCCCACAGATACTGCTGTCAGGGATGAAGTTTTGTTAGAGACTATTGTACTAGGCCTCAGGTTTTTTATGAGGCAGAATGGTCGGTTATGCGTCCTCTAAGTGGTCTCGAGGTATAGTGTCCACCTCGGATGCCGGAGGTCGCGGGTTGGAATCAAGGTGGAGACCCGGGTTTTTTCACATATATTTCTGCTAACAAATGTCCATGATCTCTGCGTAGTGAGATCGGACTGCCGTGTTCAGTGTCGAGTACTATAAAAATTTAAAAAACAGTAGCATTGACGGCAGCTTCCCGGACAAACTTTAAAAATTATAGTTAAAAATCTACCCAAATTATTTCTAACCCAATCCCTGCCCCTCTCCATATACAGCTCGATCGATTGAAGCAGATGACACTGAGATGACCTCAGATGACACTGAGATGACCTCAGATGACAATGAGATGAACTGGGATGACACTGAGACCTGCCCGTTTGCCACGAGAAGTAAGCGGTATACTATTCTGCTTCTACTTAGACGCAGTCACACATCAGAGCGTATTTATTAAGAGCTTGCGGTAATATCGTCAGGGTTTTGGGGTTAATTTATCCATGTAAAGTGCTCGACAACTCATCCACGGTTGCTGTTCAATGTTACAGCAGTCACACACTCTCTCTCTCTCTCTCTCTCTCTCCCTCCCTCCCTCTAACGGACTAAAACATAGGAATGTGAGCAAAATTCACAAACGCGCACTTAGAACGGGCAAGACTGACGGTAACTAAGAATAGATTTTGGAGGTCTCTAAAAGATAAACTATTGATCATGTGAGTGCTAATATGTTTTTTAAAAACCAGATGGTTTAAAGGGGATTATCACTTAACACTACCAGCCATGACTCGTGATGATGGTATGGTTAAGGCATTCGAAACAATAACAAAGTATGACATCATTCCCTTCTGTGAGATCAAGATGCTGAGCATAGGCCCCGACGGACTGAGGTATTATCTGTTCAATAAACTAAGGATGGAGCATGCAGATGAATGTATTTGCGGTACTGACACAATAACTGATGAGCATATGCTACAAAGGTGTCAATGATACGGGAAATACAGAAAGCACGCGTGGTCATCATTTCCGGACAAGTTCTATGGAGATACTAGTAGCCTCGAGCTAACCATTGCTTTCTTTAGATATATTCAAGCTGACGTCTGAGAGCGTACCAGGAAGAAGAAGAAGAAGAAGAAGAAGAAAAAGAAGAAGAAGAAGAACATGTCGAAGAAGAAGACGAAGAAGAAGATCAAGACGAAGAAGAAGACAAAGAATAAGAAGAAGATGAAGAAGAAGAAGACGAAAAAGAAGAAGAAAAAAAGAAGAAAGAAGAAGAAGAAGATGACGAAGAAGATGAAGACGAAGAAAAAGACGAAGAAAAAGACAATAAAGAACAAGAAGAAGAAGATAAAGAAGAAGAAGAAGAAGAAGAAGAAATTGCAGTGCGTAATGATAAGCAGAACGTGGCATCTCAGGTCTATATCGCGACAAACGAGTTCCAGATTATGTCCTGTATCCTGCAAATCGGATTCGGTCTACATCAGACATGACGTCGTCGGACTGTTGTTGTTTCGAATGCCCACAATGAGTAGATTTGCTCTTTTGTGGGCCCTGAAAAGGACGCTAAGTCATGAGTTGAAGTTGCTTTCCTCATATCCCAAGCGTGCTGATGAAAGTGGACCGGGATCCTCCAGGCGGTTGGGCTATACTTGGATTCATCTGTGTGTCACTCACTACTACGGGGATCACGTCGATCCCTAGCCCAGTTAGCTAGGCTGCCACGAAAACAGCCCTTTTTCAGGCTACTAGGAAGCCGTTGTGAGGGTCTTAGCCAGTATATTTTGCCTGACCCTGACTAACATGGCCGATCAGTATAGTTTGCCTGACCCTGACTAACATGGCCGATCAGTATATTTTGCCTGACCTTGACTAACATGGCCGATCAGTATAGTTTGCCTGACCCTGACTAACTTAAACGATCACTATGTAGTGCCTGACCCTGACTAACATTGCCTATCACTATGTTGTTCCTGACCAGACGTTAATCTTTCTCTCCACGTCGGACTGGAGACGAGTACCCCGTTCGATTCGCATGGGAGCAAAATCCAAATCTGCACAGTTGAGGGGCAATACACTATTTGAGGAATTAGTTTCATAATTGCTTGCCAGCATGCCAAAATCGTCATACTAGCTAAAGAAAACGGCCTTCTAAAGCAAATTCGTAAAAAAATTTACTTTTTGTGATCATACTTACTTGTGGTGTGCAAATAGTTTTTTGTTTTTACTGTAACTGTTCTTCATCTTCTTACATCTCAGATGTCAACATTGATATTCATGACGAAAGCAACGATCATTCTTAGATTTTAACATTTCCACATAAACTTGTCCTGTGATGGCACTGTCGATGACCAAACTGCAGTGTCCCACTATACGAACACCCGGTTTACGGACACCTACGTATACGAATGTTTTCAATTACGACACTTCAATCAGTGCATGCGAACGCGAGCTCGGATTTACGAACTGTGTCCAAACATAATCAACCAGTCCGTACGTTTCAAAATTGACAGCTCGCCATGTTTTCCTGCAGTTTGATTTTTGTTAAAGTGTTTAACGCAGCTCTTTAAAATAGTTTATGTTTATCTGTTGTATATGAGGTATATTATTATTATGATTATTGATTCTAATTGTATCGATAACGATTAATGAATCCGCAGGAGTCTGAGTTTGAAAAGAAAACTTGAACTAATCGAAGTTAATGACATAGGCACAGATGTGACAAATAGGCTGAAAAGTAGACCCCTCAAAATAAATATTTTGCACAATTCATAAGGTTAACGGAAATTCTCTACAGGAAATTGTAACGTTACGCCAATACATACTAAAGTGATTATGAAGTGATGCATCCCAATTTCCGATGAGGCAAAACCTTAAAATGTGTGAATGGAAGACCAAATCCAGCCAAAATATTCCTTCAACCACAAGAAATATCTAGGTTGAAGAGCGAACTGTTTATATGATTGAAAGTTGGAACAGGGGGTCATCAAAAGAACAAACACGTGAGGGTAACAGGGGCTTATTCTATGTGGTCAATTGACATAAAATAAAAGTGCAGAAAGAGAGAACTATTTGCAGGCACATCTACAGCTGAAACGTATCCTGATCTTCTCAGTTTCGATTGCAGTGCAAAAGTCTATTTAATTATACAAATCTCTACAACATATTACAGGGAAATGCTTTAAGAACGGAAGCAGAATCAATGCGGAAAACTACACTGCATTCCTTTGTCAAGCAACAAATCTAGCGGTAGCTACACCAGCCTTCATTTCCATACATTTACTTCATACCCAGAATCCTCATCATTAGTCCTTGTAAGATCGCCATTAAATTTACTTAATATCCAGTTCTCATTAATAGACCTAGAAGATCGCCATCAAATTTACTTCATATCCAATCCTCATTATTAGACCTAGAAGATCGCCACTAAATTGACTTCATATCAGTTGTCATCATTAGTCCTTGTAAGATCGCCACTAAATTTACTTCATATCAGTTGTCATCATTAGTCCTTGTAAGATCGCCACTAAATTTACTTCATATCCAATCCTCATCATTAGACCCAGAAGATCGCCACTAAATGTACCTTCTACACAAAACACAAAATATTAACATTGACTAATTTTGTTTCTTTGAGGGTGAAGTTGAATTGAAAGCTGACGACTTTTTTTCAAGACACCTACATCACCTGCATTCTACCGTTATGTTTTTAAAATGTTTATTGGTGTTTAATTGAGACAGCCAGTTGGAAGGTACATAGTGGTTCCGATAGTCTTATGTGCCTTCTGGCTGCAGAGAAACGATAAAGATTGAAGAGATCGGGGGAAATTCCAACAAGCCTGCCTCCTACGTACGATCTGTGGCAGGGACTCACTCGCGGATTGGCCTTTACAATCATAGCAGACTGTGTTGAAATACTGGAGACAGAGCTGAACAAAACTCACATAGGGCCACGAGCATGCTCTAGAGAGACTGAGACGCCAAGATCATTTTGTTTATTAGTTAGCTCCCTCACATTTTCATTTGAAATCTTAGTCTTAGTCGACCTGTACTTCTACATGGATGTAGCGCTTGTGTAGGTCCCAGCTCTGACGTGAGCAGGACGTATGCGCTTGTGTAGGTCCCAAGTCTGACGTGAGCTGGATGTAGCGCTTGTGTAGGTCACAGGTCTGACGTGAGCTGAACGTATGCGCTTGTGTAGGTCCCAGCTCTGACGTGAGCTGAACGTATGCGCTTGTGTAGGTCCCAGCTCTGACGTGAGCTGGATGTAGCGCTTGTGTAGGTCCCAGCTCTGACGTGAGCTAGACGTAGCCGGGAGGGGAATGTCCTGCTTTGCGAGCTAGGCTGAAGCCGCTTATTACTCCGCTGCATTGGAACAAGTATACGCAAGGTGGTTAACCCGATGTGCGAGTCTATCTTAATAGACTCAAACACTAGAGCAAAGTAGACCAGCAGCCTATTAGGCGCTATTTATGCGGCTCTAGAAAAAACACCTAACCATGACCGGTGTAATGCGTTGTCCCACAGTTAGTCGTATCTTACGACATGCTCTCTGTGGGGCAGTGGTGCTATTCTTGTCCTTGTCATACATAAAGACCCCGGCGGACCACCTTCACACCGTCCAAAATAAATTTGGGAGCTTATAAAAAAATGAATTCCTCTTTGCGAACATGGTCTGGCCCCTTTCTCTTTGTATAAGCGCGGGACTACTGAGCATGCCTTATCTGCCCCTTACGTATCCCAGATGTTCAGCTATAAATGAGTGCAACAGAACTCATCAAGCCTTTAGTATGTCGAACAGATGTTTTCTCAATCAAGTATGGCCTCTGCGGAATCTGGCGGTTACCACTTGTTCCACTCTGACGAGCTGATGATACGCATCAATTTATGTGGGGACTATATGATCGTCTTCCCACGTTTTCCAGTATCTGGCAAACCGTTTCCCCCTACATAAATTATATTTGCATCACATTGAGATAGCTTTCTGCATTTCTTTGACAATATGTCATAGGAATTAGTTCCACTGTTTTAAGTCTTGGTTTACTCTTCTGTTATGAAACCGAAATATATCTGGAAAAAATACATGTGGACTGTTTTTTTTAAAGTTACCAGAAATGATTCGCTGTTTATAAAATTTGCTAAAATGTATGCTGTTTGTAAAATGTGAAAATGTTTTGAAAAATAGCCACTTTAAAAAAATTAACAACCAAGTTCTAAAATGGGATCACTGGACCACAGGAAAACATGGCTGACCGAATGGTTGGTTTAAAAATCATCTCGGAAAATGTTCGTAAGAACGAACTCTGGTTCATATGCAATGCTTCTGCTGCTGATTGAAGATACTGCTATGTTGCGGGTGTTAGAAAAGTGGATAGTCTAGCAGGCTAATACTATATATACGAATTTTGCGGGTGGATGAGACTGCAAAATGCGCAAAAAATCCGCCTGTTTTGAAGGAAAACGTTGACCTTATGCTGTCTTGCAGGTAGACCGAAATCAATTCAATATCACAGAGATTAAACACAAAGAGCATTTGCTGGATCATAAGGCGCAGATATCACAGCTCGGGTGTTAAATTGTTTCCGCTAAAAATAAGCGATTCACAAAGATATAACAAAGATATAACAAAGTATATACGAATAAGGACAATCGTGCTCAAAGATAAGAACGTACCGTTTATTTAGGAATATTTCTCTTTATGAAATTTGATATTTTCCAAACATGCCTAACCGAACTATACAAATGTATATATGTTCAAAACCTATATTTATATTTATAAACCAACCTTCTGTCACTTTAAAACCACGTTCCAAGTACGTGAACAATCTCTAACTGCGTTCAAATGCTTGATCACATTCGACAGCTGTACATTTAAATGCTTCGCTTATCGCGTTTCACCATTACATTCGGTTGGCTTTACTTTGCGTACTATGATTTAATAAGGACGAGTAGAAAGTTTAGCACGACTAGGGAAGTGAACGAACGTGTATTAATCTAATAGGACCAAGGACAAGTGATGTAATGTTTATTTGATAAATATACCCTGTACTCAGTAACTACCCGAGATGACTCGACACAATATGTATGCATTTATACGTAGAACAAATAGTGAGATAGGTTGAAATAGGCTAAGAGATCTCGCGTCTGTTTGTACTTCTTTCTAGGAGAACGCGTAGCTAAGGGGTCGTGTGCATCGTTTACCAAGATCATTATCAGCATCTTCTATCCACTGTAACAGATCATACAGGTAATGTGAGTGGGAAAATTCAGGTAGCAGTGAAAAAGGCAAATGCAATTTTAGGTATGACAAAGAGAAATGTTAAACATGGGAGCAAGGCAGTGATAGTCAAACTGAATAAAGCATTAGTTAGACCTAGATTGGAGTACTGTGTACAAGTGTGGAGTCCTTATCATAGAGTTGATATAAACATGCTGGAAAGGATACAAAAAAAGAGCGACAAAGCTTATAGTGGGATTCCAGAATTACAGTTATGAGGAAAGACTCAGAAAAACCGGTCTACAGTGTCTAGAAAAGAGAAGAATTCGTGGTGACTTAATACAGGTTTATCAGATGATCAGAGGAATGGGTAAATTAGACTATAAAAAGGTTTTTTTTTAAAATACAGCCACGCACAAGAACAAGAGGTCATAACTAAAAATTATCTAAAGAGAGGTCCAGATTAAATATTAGGAAATATTTTTTAGTCAGAGAGTGGTGAATGCTTAGAAGGCATTGCCACTGGAGGTAGTGGAGACAGGGACAGTTAATGCATTTAAGAATAAATTGGATGCGCATAGCTTTTAGTGGAAGGTGATGTAAATGTAACTGGTTGTATACAGACTATGCAGAGTCTTCTAAAACAGTATAAAGATGTTAAGTTAAGTTAAGTTAAACGTCGTAAGGAGGTTTAGTTTTCTGTCGTGTGCCAGCTTTGTCGCCCATGTTGCTGTCATTCAGTGTTATTTTTTCAGTTTTCACTGACACCATCAGTCCATCTTTTTCGTGGTCTGCCGCTAGCTCTGCAACCCTGATGTCTGGTATTGTAGATACGCGCAGCTGGTAACTGTGAGTGCATTCTTGTCAGGTGTCTGAATCATTGTATCCCTTTGCCTTTCAATGTATTCCATGTATGGTGTTGCACACACTTTCTGTCTGATTACTTCATTTCTTACTCTGTACAGTCTTGTGACCACGACAGCCTTTCGCAAGCATCTCATTTCGCATACCATGATTTTTCTTTCTCTCCAAGGTAACGCTACAAATCACGTAGCACTTGGATTGACTTATGGGCAAACGCTGGTTTATTTAGGGTATGCTTGTTTCGCCCAGTTGACCTAGTTGTAACTGGATACCAGGCGAAATTGGGTGAAATTTCAGAGTCCTGGCGAAAGCTACAGAGTTCGTGCCATATCATTAACACTTTCAGCAATTAAAGGCCCTAAGAACATATATATGGTCCAAAAAAGCAATGAAGTGGGTTCTGTGAGCTATTGTCCATTTCCCTTTTTCTTAAACTCCACGTTAATCTCCTTAAGAATGCTTCAAGAGCTGTCACCTGGTTCCATTTAATTGAAAGAGGTTGGGTGCGCTTTATATTTTGGAAAATGATACCATGATACTCGCGTTTGGATTTAAGAGTTCATTACTGGAGAGAAAGGGATATCAGTACTGCAAGTTCATGTCTACATGGGAGACAGGAAAAGGTTACTTGTACGGTTAGCAGCCTCATCTTGTAAAACAATTCATGGCAGAGAACACTACTTCAAGAGCACATACGATGCTTTGAAGCAGGCATTTTGAAAGAACTATCTATAGTGCCCACCCTATGCTTCATATGGAGCTTAGTGCTGAAGATATTGTTGTCACTAAAGAATAAAGGCCGCTTGTTTTATGTGATAATTTATCCGCAGATTTCAAGGAGTTGGGACCAGAGTGCCTACTTCCATTAGTCTTGACTTATATTTTGCCATTGATCCAAGGTAGTTCGGGACCAGAGAGTGAGGTTGATGACCAGCGCAGCTTCTTTCTCCCTATAATCCAAATTCATCACAAGTTACATCATCAAGACTGAACCTGTCTGATGGCGTCGCCTCATTGCTTGCGATGGACAACTCAATTTAATAATTCATCACTAATCGAATCAGCTGTGGTCGAGCTAAGAAAACTATTATTTGCAAAACACCATTATTGATATTTGAGATGGCTTCATTCTATGCATACTTTGTGCTGTTAACCGAGTGCAGTATGTAGTAAGTATATTACATTTTTTATAAAGTCGTATTGTCTTTTCCCTATGATGAAATGCGTCAATAGGTGCAGCAAAGAGCGGTAAACGGGGTATAACGTGATCGCCCTTTACATGTATCTCACACGCCATAGTACCTGTCATACCAGGATTGGTCTTTACTGCTACATGAGGTGTCATCATATAGCACAGTTCATGTTTGTCGCAATCTTTGCTAGTATTTCACACACATGAGCACACACACACGTATACTTACATTGCATATATATATATATATATATATATATATATATATATATATATATATATATATATATATATATATATATGGGATCAAGAAGCTAAGAAGCGCATGAGCTGCAGTTGTCAGCGACCCATAGCTGACTGCTAGCGTCAGGGCCAGCGAACCAGAGCTGCCAAGACCCTTCTACACCTCCACGCGGTGATCCTGGATAACAGGCTGCAGCAATGCAGACTAGCTAAGGAGAAGGGATCGAAAAGGAAATGCTTACACGGTACTAAAAAAATGCTTGCTGAAGTCGGATGTGTTGGACCGAAAGGTGCAAAATATTGCAATCAGGGTGTAAACTACAACACAACGCATTCCATTCTCTGGACTACATTCTGCTACTTAAGCCCTTTCAGGGTTTGGTAGCGGGTGACTGAGAACGATCGAAACCAAGCCAAGCCATATATATTTATATAGATAATACCAACGGAGTGGGAAGGAGTGGGGGAGACATTAGAAGCGGTGGACAAATTAGCTTACCTCCAGAAGCAGGATGTCGAGATCAGTGATCAATGTTGACGGCACGGCTAAGCAAAGGTCATCACAGCTTTTGATCGCATAGGTTTAACAGTGAGGAATCGGCATCATGAATAAGCTGAAGTTTTACTGTGTAGCTACTCTCCAAAATCTCCTCTACGAGTGCTAGAGTGCTCAAAGTGCTAGAGTGCTTGAGCTAGGTTGCCTAAGCTGGGGTTAAATTACTTCCAAATGACTTGACAGAGACGCATACGGTAATTTCGTTGGCAAAACCGTTTCATAAATAATGAAGTCATATTGATAGCCTGTATGCCTTGCATTCATGCCCATTTGCAGAACGTCTGGCTGAGATGGGTTTGCCACTTTCCTCGAATGCTAAGGCGGAAACGGGAACGTCTATAACAGTGACTCAAGGAGAGTCCGAACGGTAGAAACAAATTCTTTGCGGGCCGGTGAAAATAGGAACAATTGTTAATGGGCCGGTGATAATAGGAGCAATTTTTTCGCTGACCATCCGACATTTTGTGCGGACCAGCAGCGGTCCACTGACCGGCTGATGGAAAACACTGGTATAGACCATGACTCATATCTGTATCACTCATTTCAGACTCTACTTCTCTTTTCCTAGCGGGGTTTGGTCTGTCCCTGCTCCGACCACATCTAGGGTTTGGCACAGTGTATGTCTTGCAAGGTCGTCTGGTTCTTCTTTACAAAGTACACCTTATTCAACGCCATCGTATTCTGTTTATGTTGCGTTCCGCTTATATATCAATGTTGGAGACCTTATGATATCGTTTCAAGACGGTCGATGTTGGTGACCTTATGATACCCTTTCAAGCCGGTCAATGTTGGTGACCTTATGATACCGTTTCAAGCCGGTCAATGTTGGTGACCTTATGATACCGTTTCAAGCCGGTCGATATTGGACACCTTATGATACCGTTTCAAGCCGGTCGATATTGGACACCTTATGATACCGTTTCAAGCAGGTTAATGTTGGTGACCTTATGATACCGTTTCAAGCAGGTCATTGTTGGTGACCTTATGATACCGTTTCAAGCCAGTCGATGTTGGACACCTTATGATACCGTTTCAAGCAGGTCAATGTTGGTGACCTTATGATACCGTTTCAAGCAGGTCAATGTTGGTGACCTTGTGATACCGTTTCAAGCCGTGTATTCTGCGTATGAATTGGTAGATTGGATAGAGCGGCTCTGAGTTTTGGTATGGAAATAAATGCAGATAAAACAAAGCTCATGACCAATAACATAGCAGGGTTTAAATCTGTAATAGAGGCAAATGGGCATGAACTTGGGGTGGTAAAACGTTTCAAATATCTGGGATCATTGATCAGTGAAGAGGGATCGAAGCCAGAGGTAACTGCAAGAATAGCACAAACAACAGCGGCACTGACTCGACTGAAAACTATATGGCAAGACAAGCGGCTCGCCCTCGGCATAAACGTTAGATTAATGCGCTCTTTTGTGCTATCAATATTTATGTATGCCTGCAAGACCTTTACCATTACAACAGATATCCAGGGCAGAATACATGCAATGGAAATGAGGTGCTATAGAAAACTCCTAAATGTTACGTATAAAGATCGTGTCACAGACGTAGAATACGTTAGAGACTTGAAGACGCTATTGGTCAATTTGAAGATCTGTTTACAGCTATCAAAAGACGAAAGATGGCCTGCTGCGGCTACGTCGCGAGGTCCAACGGAATTACCAACTCGATACTCTTTGGTTCCGTACCGGGACAGAGAGGGCGAGGACGTCCAAGGAAGAGATAGGTGGACAACACCACTGAGTGGTCAGGCCTTCGTCCCGGTGAGATACGACAGGCGGCGACAGACAGAGAGGGATGGCGTGGGATTTTGGAAGTGTCTTCATGTGTGCCCCAACGACCTGATGGGTTACGGGATGAACTGAACTGAACTGAATTCTGCGTAGGCATCAGTTCATAAGCGCCTGCACCTGTTTTGTTTACGACTTTACTGTTCCTCAAGTGTCAGAGCCGTATAGTAATATCGACTTCCTATTTGAATTGGAAATTGGAAATATTGTGTTGGATTTGATTTCTTTGGAGTTCCACAATTCTTCTAATTATTCTCGGGGTGTATATAATGGGGAACAAATTAATGGAAAAAAAAAAGTTGATGAAAGTTAAGTTTAATCAAATTTTTGTTTATGGGTATGGTCAGATACTGCGCCGAGACGTGAACACGAAAAAACCTACGTTACGACCAATAATCTTCATCAGGGACTACAAATAACAATAATGCTGAACTAGGAAATCATAGAAGATGGCATACATGCATAAATGGGGGATGTTAACATATAAGGAAAATATGGTCTACTTATCTGATATATAACCATCGCGACTGGTCGGGTCGAAAGCTTGACTGTAAATGAAGGACAGAAGTCAAATAAGGTGGCCAATTATTCTCGAGTTGTTTGCCGGGATCTTTGTATTTGACAAGAATAGCATCACTGTCTCACAGAGAGCATGTCCTAAGATGCGATAAACTGTGTGCCATGGCATAACACCGGGCATGGCTATGTGGTTTGTAATGAGCAGCATAGATGGCGCCTAACAGGCTGCGGATCTACTTTGCTCTAGTGATTGAGTCTATTAAGAGACTTACATTTCAGTAAACCACCATCTGCGGCACTAGTCCCAACACAGCGGAGTAATAAACTGCTCGAGCATTGTCCGCTAAGCAGGAGATTCTCCTTCCGGCTACACCCAGCTAACGCTAGAGCTGGGGCCTACACACGGGCATCTTCCTCTGTAGAAGTACAGTTAGACTAACTAAGACTAAAATGTAAGCCCCTCTGACTTTCTGTACTCTCACCAGAACATTCTTTTCTGCACGTCATTCTTGTCTGTTGATGACTATTTGGAGTCAAATCATGGTTTCTTTTATGTGCATCCCTGACCCGACAATACATACAATTACGGCTCTCCGTTTACTTAATTAAGAACTTCCCTGTTAAGGAAAGCAGCCATTAGGTAGAGCTGCAGTGACGCAAGGTGTAGATAAAGTGTATTATAGCTCCGCTCTCTTGTGAACTTAAATCAGTGACCCAGTTTAGAAGCGTGCTTAGAATGTGGCATGTTAATCTGGAGAAAGATACAGATACTATCAGGTTTGTGACACGTGCTGAGTTCGATTGTCAAACTGTGGGCTCATTTACGGTTTTCGTGACCAGGAGTCACTGTTCATATCAGCAAACTACCTTCCGAAGACTGATGTGTAGGAGCGAAAGGTGCAAAATATCGCAGTCAAACTGTAAACTAGCGACACTTCTTCTTCTTCTTCGTACGCAGTCAGACAGTAACCATTATTTATTCGAAAAAAGCGGCGGTCATCCTGAGGCTGTCGACACTGCCATAGAGCTTGTCTTGTGGTTCCACTGGTGATGGCCACATCTGCTCTCTCTGATCCTCGTATGTCGGGCAGTTCTGCAGCAGATGTTCAGCGGTCATTTTACCGGTACCGCACGGGCATTCGTCGGTACCACCTATCTTTAATTTGTTGAATAGGTGGTACCTTAGTCTATTGTGGCCAGTGCGAAGTCTGAAGACAACGACCTGCTCTCTTCTGTTCAACTGGTAATATGCATCGTTTTTGGTGTAACCAGTATGTTAGGTTTCCTATTTGGTCATGTACCTGGATTTGATAAGCCGTTTTGACTCTTCGTTCGTCATACTAGTATCTGTTTGGGGTAGTCTTGCACCTTCTTTTGCCAGTCTGTCTGCCTCCTCGTTGCCTTGGATGTTGCAGTGTGATGGGACCCACTGTACCACTACCCTTTTTGGTGCGGACTGCTGGCACAGTTGGCAGAGTGCTGCTCTTAAGTCATTAAGCTCAGTGTTTTTCTGGCTTTTTAGCGCTGTAACTACGGCGAGAGCATCTGTAAGCAGGACTATGTGGCTTTCATTTTCTTTGTGTGTCACCATTTCTTCCACTGCCGCCCTCAGTGCCTCTGCCTCCGCTCTGAAATTGCTTGTGTACTTACCAGTAGCGAATTACAGTGTTATTTGTCTGTCATTTGGTAGGTTCAGGAATGCTCCTGCCCCTCCGTTCTGTGTAGTGTTTGTTACAGAACCGTCGGTGCATGCATGGATCCAGTCCATGCTTGGGTAGCCTTTCGATATAAAGCTTAGGGTAGTATCTCTCCTTTCTTTTTCAGTCTGGCAGTTTTTTGTTTCCAATACCTGGTATATTTTCTACCACCTCTGGAAATATATCCTGCCTCCAGGTAGGTTTTCGTACAGTAGTGATGGGCTTTGGTGTTGTTAGTGCGTTTATGGGATCTTCGTGCATCTTTGCTTTGGATATTTCTGCAAAGTTTCTCCGCTTTAATATCCCATTTTCCAAATTGTTTAGTCTCTAGTGCATTGGATGGTCAGTCAGTCTTCGGAGTTTCTCTGACTGCAGCTGGGCTCTGCAGTCTCTTCTATCGGTCATGGATTGCAGTTTTGTAATCTTTTCAAGTTCTACAATTGGCGTTGACTTCATGCCTCCTGTTATAACTCTCATGGCTTGGTTTTGAAGTTTGCTAACTTTATCGAAGTTCGCCTTTGCTGCTGTTGTCTATGCCGCAATGCCATACTCGAGAACTGGTCTCACTCTTCCAGTGTACAGTTTCTTTAGTATGCCTTCGTCTGCTCCCCAGCTTGTGCCAGCAAGTTTCCTCATGATTGCCATTCTTTCTCTGGCTCTCATTCGGTTTCTCTAGATCTGGCTTTTCCATGTCATGCGCCGATCAAATGTGACTCCCAGATAGTTTGGGTTGTCGTTTGGCTGCAGGAATTTGCCATTTAAACCTAATTTGGTATTTTGGGGTTTGATTGTAAGCGAGAATATTGTGCATGTGGTTTTCTCCTCGTTTATTTTGACCAGCTATGAGTTCGCCCACTCTTCCAGCGATGTTAGGGCCTGCTGCATCCGATTTCTTGCTATGGTGAGATTCTTTTCAGAGGTCCACATAGCCAGATCGTCTGCAAACATTGAGCTATGGACTCTTCTAGGTATATTCTCTGTAATATCGTTTATATATACCAGGAAGAGTGTGGGTGGCAGTACTCCCCCTTGGGGTACTCCCTGCTCGAGTGTCACCTTTTTTGCTCATCTGCCCTTGTACTTGGACTATGGCCGTTCTTTGTTTGAGGTAGTGGTTGATCCACTTGTACATTTTCCCACAAATATCACTTCTTCTTAGCTTGACTCTAAGTCCGTCTTTCCAGACTTTGTCAAATGCCTTTTCCAGATCCACCCAAACAGCTACTGTGTGTTTCTGTGCCTGGTAGGCATCTTCTATTTCCTGGGCTATGAGGATGACCTGGTCCTCAGTGGATCTGTGCTGTTCAAAGCCGGCTTGCTGTGGAATTAGTATTCGTTTTTCTTCCAGATGCCACATCAGTCTGGTGTTTATCATCCGTTCCATCAGCTTGCCGACACAGCTCAGTAGGCTGATGGGCCTGTATCCATTTGGATCTGTTTTGTCCTTTCCTGTTTTTGGTACTGGTACAAGTACTGCGTCTTTCCATGCCGGGGGTACAATTCCCCTTTTCCAGCTTTGGTTCAGGACCGATAGCAGTTTCCTCTTCGCTGTTTGGCCCAGCCCCATCAGCATTTCGTTTGTTATCCCGTCTTTTCCGGGAGATTTCCTTTTCTTTAATGTTCTCATGGCCTCTTCCATTTCGTTCATTGTTAATTTAGCCATCATATGCTCTTCTGGTGCCATATTGATGTTGTCGTGCCCCTTTTGCTCTTCACTAATGTCTGTATGCCTATCTGCAGGGACCTCGATGTGGTTTGCTCTTGCATAGTGATCGACAAAAGCGTTTGCGGCTTTCTTACCGGTGAGCAAGTTTTCGCCCTGCTTGATGGTAATTTGTTTGTTTTGACGGGGTTTCGTCGGTAAACTAGCGACACAACACATTCCGTTCTCCGTACTATATCCTGCTACTTGCAAAACCTTGCTCGGGACTTGGTAGCAGGAGATTAAGAAAGTACGAAGGAGAAGAAGAAGGCGCAGAAAACTCAAACGAACTGTATGCTGGAATCGTACGACCACCTCAAACCCGTCCGGCATACTAAAACGATATTTTCCGATAACTCTGGTGTGTTATCCATGAGAAAAGTGAGTTATTCCATAATATATTCTTAAATTATATTTAAATTACGGTGACGATGATACAGCTGTGAATGAGCTGACAGCAGCCAGCGACTCTATTCTGGCTATAAGTGCCGGCCCTGGACTCAGACTGCAACCATGCAGTATGGGTAACAGATTAGGAATCAAAGAGGGAAGGCAAACCTGGTTCCAAAAATGCCATACTGAAGTCGGAAGTTTCGGGCCAAAAGGCGCAGATATTACAGTCTTTCTCTAAACCAGTACAGAACATCACAAACGTCATTTTCAGGACGAACGCGGAGGAAAAAAAACCGAGTTTCAGCTTATTGTTACTCGAACTTTCTTTGAAACCCAGAGTATTAGCCCATATTGAGAAATTATTTTTTTTTTCTTGTGTGAATGGCAGGACGAGCAGCTGCAAATTTTGATGAGTTCTTTGCCCTTTAGGGGTTTGCTGCACTGTTAATAGTCGCTTACAGTACATTGTCAGGGGAGAAGTTATCCCTTTCTTGTCTCTTGTCAAATACAGGATCTTTACGGAAACCAATGGTAGAAAAATCTGTGACAATACTCTGTTTTTACAGTGAGTGTCTCGACTTTGTCAAATACAGGATCTTTACGAAAAGCAATGACGTAGAAAGCTGTCCTGTATTTTTTAAGGGTTTGCTTCCCCGGGGTAACGGCCGGTGCTGTGATGGTGATTGAACCAAGCACCTTCGGTGTGTGAGCCGTGCCACTTAACCACTAGCCCACGCCGTCAATCCGCCCTACAGTTAAAAAATGGACTATTCTGTGACGCCACTATCCCCAAGTCCGATGCTAAAAATATGTATTTTTTGTTTGGGTTGAATTAAGACGCAAATATTAAACTGGCCCACACTTGATGATTAAGATGCTGATACTCTGTCCTGTCCCACCGACTTCGTCAAGCGTCCACTGTCAGACAGCAACAAACCTGGTACGTTGACTAAGATGAAAATGGCATTTCTCAGG